>CM053030.1:223460250-223957750 GCA_028564925.1 Lithobates sylvaticus | reverse complement strand
CGCTGCAAACATCAGATCATGAGCAGTAATTCTAGCACTAGACCTTCTCTGTACATGTAAATTGGTAACCTGTTAAAGTGGATGTAAACCAATGTCATCCTTTCTAAACTACTGCCATGGGGGGTTATCTAGAAGGATATACACGCCTCTTGCATGTATCTTTACCTGTCAAATGTCTCCCCTCTGTCTGTTATGAGACCCGAAAAAATGCAAATTCTGTGGGTGGGTCTGTTGTCTGGAGCTCAGTGGGTGGAGTCGTGATGTCAGTAGACTCCCTGCCTACCTCTACACTGCCCTTGTCAATATGCATTTTCTCCTGTGTATTTCTTACACTGAACTTCTGCTATGATCTCTAACATCCAGTGAAAAGACAGGAAAGTAACCACATAACTTCAGTATGCCCAATAATGCTGAGGTGTGGAACATCCAATCCTGGCAGAGCAGCAGAAGAAAGGAGTGGGAGGGAATTATAAAATAATGCATGTCTCTTAGGCTAGTGCACAAGATATGTAAATCACCTGTCACTCACAGCAAGGGGGAGGATTTGACAAAGTTTTTCTCTGTCAAGATGTATCTCACTGAACAACAAAAGAGGATTGCTCAGAGTTGGATTAACTCTTTGTGGCAAGACTGGGCTCAAATGATAGGAAATCGTACACTATGCATTATGACATACAAAAAAAAAAAAAAAAAAAATGGGTTTACATTCACTTTAAGGCTTTTAAATCGGTGTCGTTGTGCGAGCGTGCGCAATTTTAAAGCATGACATGTTTGGTATCTATTTACTTGGCGTGACATCTTTTATATTTTACAAAAAAAAAAAAATGGGTTAAGTATTGTGTTTTCTTGCATTCAAATTTTAAAAAGTGTAACCACTGCAAAAATACTGTGCGACATAAAAAATTGCAAAGCACACCAATTTATTTTCTAGGGTCTGCGACCTTAAAAAAAAATTAAATAAAAAATAGATATATATATATATATATATATATATATATATATATATATATATATATATATATATATATATATATCTATCTACATACACACACACACACACACACACATATATATATATATATATATATATATATATTGTAACCTGGGGGACAGGTAGCAGGTACAAAGCTCCCTGGGATGAGCTGTTTAGTAAGGCACAGATACCAAATCCACTTGAGGTAGTGAAAACAGTGCTGGGTTTATTTGATTTAAATACAAGTCCATACACAGATGCTGCACAGTCTTCCAGAAAACACATCAAAACAGAAATAAACAAACAAAAGTCCTAGCCGTGTCTCGGCTCTAACTATACCATACACCGTCTCTAACTATCAGGCTGAGCAAGCCTACCGCTTGTCAGCTTCTGTAAAGAGTTTTTAAAGGGTTTTACCAACCTTTTGGCTCCTCACAAACCATCCCTGTTTGTGTGTCCCAGGCAGAGAGCAAAGGCTGTTTGCTCAGGTGAGCTTAAATTAGCCTGGAGAGGAGGACTAAGATCCGAACTGGATCATGTCTCAGAGACCTCTGAATGTATATGAGAGGAGCCTGGGAGATGTATAAACCCCGAACAGGACTTCTCCTGGCTCTCTCTGGGACGCTCTGCTACATATCCTCCCCCCTTGTTTCAACCCCAGGGTTGGAACACCTGTGGCCCAACAGGAGTGAACACGGGACAGGGCATCTACATTTCCCATCTCCACACCTGGCCTGTGTTTTACGGTGAAGGAGTAATCCTGTAGAGCCAAAAACCACCGGTTCACCCGTCTATTAGTCTCCTTCTTTTGGGCCATCCATTTCAGGGGAGCATGGTCAGTTATTAAGTCAAACTGGCGCCCTAACAAATAGTATCTGAGTGCGTCCACGGCCCATTTTATGGCTAAACATTCTTTTTCAATGACTGCATACTTTTTCTCATGGTCATTGAGTTTTCTGCTTAGGTACACGACAGGGTGTTCTTCCCCATTGTATACCTGTGACAGTACCGCCCCGATACCAACATCAGACGCATCCGTCTGAACCACAAACTCTCTGGAGAAATCGGGAGAGTACAGTACTGGCTGTGCACACAGAGCCTTCTTCAAGACCTGGAAAGACTCCTCTGCTACTGGGGACCATTTCACCATTACAGAGTCTTTCCCTTTCGTAAGGTCTGTCAGAGGGGCCGCTATAGTTGCAAAATTTGGGATAAACCTTCTATAATACCCCGCAATACCAAGAAAGGCCCTGACCTGCTTTTTGTTTGCAGGGCGTGGCCATTCCTGGATGGCGGCTATTTTACTCACTTGTGGTTTTATGACACCACGGCCAATAGTGTAGCCCAAATACTTGGCTTCCTCTAGACCAATGGCACATTTTTTTGGATTTGCCGTAAAACCTTCTTTGAAGAGGGAATCAAGAACAGCCTGGACACGAGGCAAGTGAGACTCCCAATCAGTACTATGTACCACTATGTCATCTAGATAGGCTGCTGCATATCGTCGGTGGGGTTTTAGGGTCCTGTCCATGGCCCTCTGAAATGTCGCCGGGGCATTTTGCAACCCAAAAGGCATTTTTTTATATTGAAAGGAACCGTCTGGGGTCACGAACGCAGTCTTCTCTTTGGCGCTACCAGTTAGGGGTATTTGCCAATACCCTTTTGTCAAGTCCAAAGTGGTAAGATAGCGAGCCTTGCCAAGTCGGTCTATAAGTTCGTCTACTCTGGGCATTGGGTATGTGTCAAACTTTGTCACCGCATTAAGCTTCCTGAAGTCGTTACAGAACCTCCACGTGCCATCCGGTTTTGGGACTAACACGATGGGGCTAGACCAGTCACTATTGGATTCCTCAATGACATCTAGCTCCAACATTTTTTTTAACTTCCTTGCTGATGTCCTTTCTCCTCGCTTCAGGAATTCGGTAAGGTTTGAGCTTGACACGTACCCCAGGTTCAGTAACAATATCATGCTGAACTGCTGAAGTCGTGCCAGGTAACTCTGAAAACTTCTCTCTATTCCTTATCAGGAATTCTCTAGTGTCCTGTTTTTGGGAATATGAGAGGGTGTCTGGAATCGTGACCTCAGGGATGAGAGGGGACTCAGTACCCGTAGGTGTTACTGGGAGAGGCCTCGCAGTTAACGCCATTCTATCCTTCCAGGGTTTTAACAGGTTTATATGGTAAACCTGTTCGGGCTTCCTTTTTCCTGGTTGATAAACCTTGTAGTTGACCTCCCCAACTCTCTCAATTACTTCAAAGGGACCCTGCCACTTAGCCAGGAACTTGCTCTCAACAGTGGGAACTAACACCAGGACCCTGTCACCAGGTGAGAAAACACGGAGTTGGGCCCCCCTGTTGTATATTCTCTGTTGGGCTGCCTGGGCCTGCAGTAAGTGTTCTTTTACCACTGGCATGATTGCTGCAATCCTCTCCTGCATTTGGGCAATATGCTCAATGACACTTTTATGGGGTGTTTGTTCTCCCTCCCAAGTTTCTTTGGCTATGTCTAAGAGTCCCGAGGGTGTCTCCCATAAAGCAACTCAAATGGGGAGTACCCCGTAGAGGACTGGGGAACCTCCCTGATGGCAAACATCAAGTATGGTATCAGGAAGTCCCAGTTTTTCCCATCCTTGTCCACAACCTTTTTTAACATGCTCTTTAACGTCTTATTGAAGCGTTCCACTAAGCCATCCGTTTGAGGATGATACACTGAGGTTCGCAGCTGCGCCACTTTAAATAACTTGCAGAGCTCCCTAGTTATTCGCGACATAAACGGGGTGCCCTGGTCTGTAAGGATTTCTTTCGGGATGCCAACCCGACTGAACACCATAAACAGTTCTTTGGCAATGTTTTTAGCAGACGCGGCACGTAAGGGAACTGCTTCAGGGTAACGGGTAGCATAATCCATGATTACGAGGATATGCTGATGACCCCGAGCAGACTTGGGAAGTGGGCCCACAAGGTCCATGGCAATCCTCTCAAAGGGCACTTCAATGATAGGCAAGGGCACTAAAGGACTTCGGAAGTGGGATAGTGGGGCTGACATCTGACACACAGGACAGGATTGACAGTAATTCTTAACATCTTTCTGTATCCCGGGCCAGTAAAACCTGCGCAACACCCTTTCAGTAGTTTTTTCAACCCCTAAATGGCCTCCTAGCAAGTGCCCATGGGCAAGTTCTAACACCAGCCGTCTGTATGGCTTAGGGACCACCAACTGCTCAACCACTTCATCATTCATTTTACATACACGATACAGTAAATCCTCATTGCTGCTGAAATAAGGAAAACAGGGCCTGTCCCCGGGTTCGACAGGTACACCATTAATCACTATTACATTTTCCCAGGCCCTGGAAAGGGTATGGTCTTTTCTCTGCTCAGTACCAAAATTTTCCCTATGCACATTAAGGTCATCAAACTCTAACATAGGCTCGGTGTCAGCAGACGGCTGTCCGGCTCTACTGGTAGTGGGGACCTCCTCAGGGTCCTCCAGCTCTCCTGCCATAACCGATAGAGGAAAAGCCGGGGAGCCCTGAGAAGAGTCCCCTGAACCCACATTGTCAGAAGTGGCCAGGAATTCTGGCTCTGCGACTGAGTCAGGTACTGCGACCGAGTTGGGATGATCCCACAGTTCCCAAAACTTAGGGAAGTCCCTACCAATGATGGCCTCATGCACTAAGTGGGGAACAAGTCCAACCGGATGGGTCACTGTACCTAAACCAGTTTTAAACTGAACAGTGGTTACAGGATACTCCCGGGTATTCCCATGTATACAGATCACAGCAATATTTTTAGCATGATAATTCACAGGTTCAATCATTTCAGCTGTAACCAAAGTCACTAGACTTCCAGAGTCCAACAAGGCTGTAATAGGCTTATCATTCACAGTCATTTGGCACATTGGTTTTCTCATCAATTGTTTTAGGATTTCCTCCATGTTTAGTCACTCTAGGTACTGGCCTTTTAAGTAGTAACTTACTACAGCTGCCCGCTGAAATCCACCATATGTAACCTGGGGGACAGGTAGCAGGTACAAAGCTCCCTGGGATGAGCTGTTTAGTAAGGCACAGATACCAAATCCACTTGAGGTAGTGAAAACAGTGCTGGGTTTATTTGATTTAAATACAAGTCCATACACAGATGCTGCACAGTCTTCCAGAAAACACATCAAAACAGAAATAAACAAACAAAAGTCCTAGCCGTGTCTCGGCTCTAACTATACCATACACCGTCTCTAACTATCAGGCTGAGCAAGCCTACCGCTTGTCAGCTTCTGTAAAGAGTTTTTAAAGGGTTTTACCAACCTTTTGGCTCCTCACAAACCATCCCTGTTTGTGTGTCCCAGGCAGAGAGCAAAGGCTGTTTGCTCAGGTGAGCTTAAATTAGCCTGGAGAGGAGGACTAAGATCCGAACTGGATCATGTCTCAGAGACCTCTGAATGTATATGAGAGGAGCCTGGGAGATGTATAAACCCCGAACAGGACTTCTCCTGGCTCTCTCTGGGACGCTCTGCTACAATATATATATACACACACACACACACACACATACACATATATTATATATATATATATATACACACACACACACACACACACACACACACACACACACACACACACACATATACATATATATATATATATATATATAATGGTTGGGGGTTCTAATTTTCTAGCAAAAAAAAGTACCAGAAAATGCCTGGTCTACAACTGGTTAAAGGGTGGTGCAGGTATAAAGCTTGTGCTGCTCTTATTGTTACCTGCAACAAAAATGTGCATTTATTATTTTTTTTTCTAAAAAGTGAACTTATCCTTTAAGTGCAATTGTGGTAAAGCTATGGACAATCAATATTCTTAACAAAAAATGAATTTGTTTAAAACAAGTTATCCCTTACCCTTGTAGTTTCAGGTACTTTGGAGAATTTTATTTTCAAAATTCACATCAGTAGCACTAACAGATGGCCATATACGACTCATTTTTTCGATCAACCAGTGGTTTGATTAAAAATAAAAACAAATGGATTCTTCTGTTCACATAAATTAGGTGGATGAAGGAATCCTCCCCCCGGGACATTTCATTCTGACAGTAGGATACTTCCGCTGTCAGAACACACTGATTAGCTGCTGCAGCCACTGATTGGGAAGAGTTTTCCAACATTCCCCATCAACTTCTGTTGGCTGGGGACAGCCACACAAATCAAAATTCGGCCGGTCTCTGCTGAACCGGACAAATTTCGATCCATCTATGGAAAGTCCTTATCCAAGCTCACCCAACTCCTCCCTTCCAGTGATGACTTGTCAGCCTTCTAGTCTCTAATGTAAACACAGCTTTGGGAGGCTGAGAAAGCTGAAATGGTCCAGAGTGTCTACAGCAAAGAGTTTGTTTAAAATATGTACAATTTATTATTATTATTATACAGGATTTCTATAGCACTAACAGTTTGTGCACCTACAGCACTAACAGTTTGCGCACCCCATTACAACATGAGGGCAGACCGTACAGTTATAATACAATTTAATTCAATACAGGAGGAAATCAGAGGGCCCTGCTCGTTAGAGCTTACACTGCTTAGACTTTGCTTTTTGTTTAAAGGAGGGCAGGGGCATCACAAAAAAATAAAAAATAAAAAAAAAGGATGAAGTGTGGGACTGAGAGGAGCTACAATGATTTAAGCAGCAAATGCTCTACTCCTTTTCCAGAGAGCCACGTATCCTGATGTACACAGAGATCGGAGAAATTCAAGGTCCTGCCGCTGTACCTGCACACCACTTAGAACACATATACATGCATCCACTGGGATAACACTTTTGTAAGAAAGCATTTATTTCTTAGAAATTTAAAGTAGAACTATAGGCTCCTATATAACAATCCAAATTAGTCCCAAAATCAGTTACCATGGGGCACAAAATCCTTACAAACTAAACAAAAGAACTTACTATACCTTCCCTGATTGAAACAAATTCTTCTTTTGTGTCTCATATGCTCCCATTACCAGACACTGCAACTCACAGTAGGAAGGTTTCAGCAACAGGGGCAGTGCTATTAATTCAGGGCAGGACTAGGCGTGGTCAGGTGCTGACAGATAAGTTAAAGTGGTTGTAAACCCTTACAGACCACTTTGACCTACAGGTAAGCCTAGATTAAGGCTTACCTGTAGGTCCAACACGGTTTAGGAGATATTTTCAAAAAAAGACAGGCACCGCTGTCTACGGCGCATGTGCCGTAGACATCGGCGCACAGAGCATGCCGATGCTAATGGCAATATGCAGTTAGTGGCTGCTCCTGTGCGCATGCGCGGGAGTGACATCATCGCGGCTACGGCCAATCACAGTGCCGGAGCCACAATACCAGGAAAGAAGATGGGCGCTCCGTGGAAGAGGGGACAGCGGTGACATTGCAGGCTCCTGTGTCAGGTAAGTGACACATAATGGGCTACTATGCGATGCATAGTAGTCCATTATGCTTTACTTTTGCAGGGAAACAAAGAGGAAGTAAACCCATCAGGGTTTACTTCCTCTTTAAAGGCTTGTGAATTTGCAGTGACAATCCTGATAGACATGCAAAAAATTTTCAAGCCACTATAGTACAAGAAGGCACAGCCTATATGGGAGTGCCAACTCTGCTCTGACTTCAGGGGCAGTGCAGCATCATTGCCACACTATCACAGAAAGCTGAATTAGGTTGACTTCACTGACTGGCTCAGCAGATATTTGTGAAACTTCACAGAGGGACTAAGAGAAAACTGTGCACACACAGGCACTCATAATTAGGTGCTGGAGAACATTTTTTTTTAATGCAAGACCATAGCTCAAATTTGAATGCATAATTTGTGAGGCTACATTTGCACTTTAAAGTGGATGAAAACCCAATTAATGAAATTTTACCTAGGCACATATATCTGTAATGTTTTCTTATCTCTGCAAAGCACTAAGTCCCGTGTATTTCTGCTGTTTCGTTACTGTTATTAGCGTGTTAACTCTTGACAAGTTCTCCGAGGCGGGAGATAAAAGAAACTGAAAATGTGTGTCGGGGCAGGTGCTATTAATAGATTAGCAGAGAGCTTGTTTTGTCACAGCACAGTTCTGAATGTATCTTTGTTCTTCTGTCTATGTGGAGGGGGGGGGGGGGGTGCGCGCGCCTTTCCTCCAATTAGCAGTGTAAGCCCAGACTACACTCCCAGACCAGTGCTGAATGAGGAAGTGAAAATTCTAACCCGATGTAAGAAGTCTAAAGAATACAGAAAGCTGAATACAGCAGATATACTTATGTAGGGATATTTGTTTCATCCCTGTGTCTCATCTGAGACTGTTCACTTGACTGGGTATATGTGAGGGTTTACATCCACTTTAAATGAATGTCAAAAATGTGCTATTTTTGAGGTTTGTTGGTAACTAGCTGCGCTTTAATTTTGCTATAGTATTCATTACTCATATAGACATTAGGACTATATCTGGCTATACATAAAGCAATGCTATGCAATGGTTTGCAATCAGGATCTAGACATTCAGTGAGATTAGTACAGATGAGGAAAAAAAATGCTAAATGGCTTTCTGGCTAAATGCATAAATATAAACATATTATTGATGCTCTCCAAAAAAGCCATAGAGGAACGAGAAAGAAGTTATGCAGTTTTGAAGAGATCCATATTTATTGTTAGGTTATAATAAAAAAAATTCTAGTGCTTTTCTCTATAGTGCTAAAATAATCCTATAAATTTAATGGCCCTCCACAATACAAAGTTCTTGAAGTCTGTGTGTTAACATTTCATGGTCCACAGAATCAGACACTGCTGCCCACATCTTTGCTCTTAACACCATTTGCCCATTCTTCACATGAACAAGTCATGTTTCCATATCTTTTCTTAAAGGAGATTTATTGTCACAGCATATACTTTCACTTTACATAACAATAGTTATACAGTATTTGACAATCCAATAGAAGTTTACTTTCCTGATTGCCTTCTCTTTCCACAACTTCTTGGATTCCCTGCATGCTTTGAAGCTTCTCTGCTGTTAACTTTCCATTTTTAACCACTTCCCGCCCAGCTTATAGTAAATTGAAGCCTGGGTGGGACTCTCGTCGATCTGGGTGGACATCATATGATGTCCTCCCATACTGTGGCATGAACTGTCACTTGCTGCATCCACCAGACACAGCCGGTGACTGATCACTGTACCGGCCCACTGCCGGTACCATGTGACTGCTGTACCAATCACAGCAGGTCACATACATTGTGTACAATTGTGTTAGCTGTGATTAGGCTCAGTATTCACATAATAAAGACTGGGCCAATCACAGCCCATCTGTGCCATGTGATCAGCTGTGGCCATTTACAGCTAATCACAACAAAACAAACTGAATAAATACATTTAATTCAGTAAAATGTTTGCTTATAGCAATGAAAAAAAAATACTGATTACTTCCCCAAAGTAGTACAATGTTACTATGGCAACATTATATTGCTCTGGTCAAAGTGTGTTAAAAAGAAATCGTGAAAAAAATATATAATTAAAAAACAAAAATGAAAATAAATCATATTACTTTTTTTTTTTCCATAAAAAGTTAGTATCCCTGATCACTGCACCATCAGTTATATGATAATGCTGTATTTTTTATATCTAAATTTTTCTAAAAATTGCAACTTTAAAAAACTCGCCATACCTCTTACTAAATACCGTGGACTATCTACATTCCAAAAAGGGGTCATTTGGGGGATTATCTGTACTGACCTGACATTTTTGGGCCTCAAGAAATGAGATAGGCCATCAGTACATCAGGACTGATCAATTTTCAGATATATATCATACTTTGTGGACAGTACAACTTTCCTACAGGCTAAAAAATATGTACTACTGATTTGGGTTATTTTCACCAAAGGTAGCAGAACACATTTTGCCCAAAATTTATGAAGAACAATTATTTAATTGCAAAATGTTATAACAGAAATGAACAAAAACATGTTTTTTTTTCAAAACTTTGTCTTTTTTCATTTATTTAGCAAAAACATAGCCCAGGGTTGATTAAATACGCCTAAAAGAAAGCTCTAGTTGTGTGAACAAAATGCAAAAAAAATTGTTTGAGTACAGTGTTCCATGATTGCACTATTGTCATTCAAAGCGCGAGAGCGCTGAAAGCTGAAAATTGGCCTGGGCAGGAAGGGGGTAAAAGTGTCCATTATTACAGTGGTTAGCAGTACATATCCCATGGTACTTTGCTGCCTGTGTCCTGTCGAATACTGCCTCCCGTCGAAAAATGCCTCCGATGGGTCTGCGGAGTTTTGTTTCCCCCTTAGCGTCAGAATGAAATTAAGAATGAAATGTTCATAAAGTATTAGCTTACTTGGTTAGAGATAAAAAAATGTTTATTACATTTATTAATTACTTTTTTTTTGGAAAATTATTTTTATTAATTTTCTTTACCAACAAAAAAAAAAAAAAAGAATACATACAAAAACATATAAAATTACAGGTACAACCCGGTATCAGATCTCACCGAGTTAGAAACCTCATAACATAGAAAAACTGTGTGTGAATACAAAAGAACAAAAATCTCCCCTTCCCTCCCATAAGTGCAAAGTTCCTTGAATACATATGATAAATAAACAAGGACTAGTACCTCTCATCTACGTACATCATCGGTGCGTAGTAACCATATGAAGCAGGAAGTATCCCCTGGTTAAAACCTTACAATGCTCTCATGAGAGAAATATGTCAGCAGTGCTATCAAAGCAATGTTTTTTTTCCAAAATTGTCAGTCATTTTTAGCTCACAGCGCAAAAAAAAAAAAAAAAAAAAAAAAAAAAAAAAACGCAGAGGTGATCAAATACCACCAAAAGAAAGCTCTATTTGTGGGGAAAAAAGTACACAACTTTCATATGGGTACAGTGTCGCACGACTTCACAATTGTCAGTTGAAATAATGCAGTGCCGTATCACAAAAAATAGCCTGGTCATGAAGAGGGGGGTAAATCTTCTGGAGGTCAAGTGGTTAAAGAATAGTTTTTCCCCCTTTACTTTTCCAAGATGGCGTCAGCATTTTGCCTGGGTTTAGTAGCCATATATCTGGTCTCCATTATTAACCCCTTGACACCGACCTCAGACAAATATGTGGCCACAACTGCACTGGGCTTTTTTCCGTGGGGTCACATATGTGCAAATCTCCCAGCACAGAGAACAGGGTCTCAGAGCCTCGGGCCCCTACTAATGATCGGGACCTAGAACTCCCGATTCCAGGTCACCTGATCAATGTGATAGCCTTTGATTGGCTACCACAGTTATCAGCCACTGTGAAACCCACCCCCATGTTTTCTCTCTCTGTCAATGGAGGAGAGAGATACAGCATATGTCTCTCTTTCCTTGCAGAGAGAGCAAATAAAATGTGTAAAATAAAAATAAAAAGTAAAATAAAATACCTAGAGGTTTGATCTAGGTCATTGCCAGGGTTAATGTTTGGGTCAAGGTCAGTATTTTTTTTGGACAGGATTTTTTATAGCTGTGCCAGCCAATACTGAGCAATTGGCTGGCACAGCTAGGGGCTTTTTTGCCTTCCTCTGGATCAAACGGGAAGGCGGTAGGTCCAACAGGCCCCCATCACCCCTACCGGAATTATTCACACCAGCACAATACACCACAGCAGTCACCAGCAGTATTCTTCTGGTCCAGGATTTTCGCTACAAGCAGAGGCAGCTGGAACAGCCAGGAATTAGCAACGCAACTAAACAAACTCCTTTCACATAGGGCACCTCATGATCAACTTGCGCACTCACAAATACAAGGCTGATACCTAGACTGACAACAGGAAAAACCCGGATCAGGATAATCAGCGCAGTCATCCTAGTACCATCAACTTCATCCACTCGCCATGTGCTACTTCAAATACTCAGCAGAAGTTCTCCACAGGCTAAGAAATACCACCTCAACATTGCCAGCCTCCATTCAAAAAATTCTTCAAAAAGAACAACTACTAAAGACCGACCTACGATCAACCAAACACAGGAAGATACCAACTCAACCACAACAACTAGCATGCGCCATGATCAACACCAGGTCTGCAGCCAAACACAGACTAGAAGTACACGACCTCATCACCCAAAACAACATAGATTGTCTCTTCATCACGGAAAGCTGGCTAACTCCCGACTGCAACACCATCCCTACCAAATTGGTGCCAGAGAACTACAGGATCCTAACTGAGCATCGGATAGGAAAAAAAGGAGGAGGCCTAGCAGTGATTTTTAAAATCGCACCTGGTGCTCACCAAACCAATTTTTTTTTATTGGTTTTTGCAGAACTCAGTGCCTTTTATGGACACACTGACGCTACATCTTCAATCAACACCCAATGACACCACTCACATTCTACTTTGCTATAGACCACCAGGACCAAAAAGACCAATCTTCTTACTCCCCTCATGGAATTCATCTCAATACACACCCTGAAATCTAAAAATGTCCTGGTACTTGGAGACTTTAAATCTCTGGGCAAATTCTACCCAAGAACCAATCGCGACCACCTGCATCAACCAACTGGAAGAACTGGGTCTCCAGCAACTGATAAAGACTCCCACACACGGCTCAGGACTAGGGGTGCAACGGATCAAAAAACTCACGGATCGGATCGATCCTCGGATCAGGAGTCACGGATCGGATCGATCCTCAGATCAGCAAATAATAACTGAATTTGCAAAAACCTGTGAAAATTCCGCCACCATATAGTCCCCACTGGAATCTCCACGTCATCTCCCCCACTGGAATCTCCACGTCATCTCCCCCACTGTAATATCCACATCCTCTCCCCACTGTAATATTGGCTGGGTATCGCAGAGTATTGGCTGGGTATCGCAGAGTATTGGCTGGGTATCGCAGAGTATATGCTGGGTAAATGCAGAGTATATGCTGGGTAAATGCAGAGTATATGCTGGGTAAATGCAGAGTATGGGCTGGGTAAATGCAGAGTATATGCTGGGTAAATGCAGAGTAATGCAGGGTATGTTTACAAGTGATCGCTCCGTCATTTGACGGAACGATCACATTGTAAACAGTGGCCGGGTGTACCAAGATGGCCGCCGCTCCGGAGCTAGGCCGAAGCCGCGGCCTTTCCTAAGGCCGCCAGGTGTACAAAGATGGCCGCCGCCGCTCCGGAGCTAGGCCGAAGCCGCGGCCTTTCCTAAGGCCGAGGCCGCGGAACGCTCCGCGGATCGCGGGGTGTGCCGATCCGAACGGGGTGGCCCATTAGGATCACGGATCGGCGACGATCCGTTGCACCCCTACTCAGGACACACCATGGACCTCATCTTCAAACAAAATTTGGACATCAACATACTCAACAACATACCACTACCATGGATGGACCACCACGCCATCAAATTTAAAATCTCCACTAGTACCACCCACCAAAAACAGAAACCTGCAACAACAACTCATTGGACCAGATCGCAGAAGAAACTACACTCCGAAACCTTCAAAACCACTTTATCAAACAAAATAGCAACACTGAATTTAACCCACTCAACAGAACAAACACTCAGCTCCCTAAACAAGGTATTACTACAATCAGCAGACTCAGTGGCTCCAAAACGCAGAACACTCATCCGGAGGAAAAACTCGGATGGTTTAATAGCTCTCTCACGCTACTCAAGCAAGAACGCAGAAGAGCTGAAAGAGCATGGAGAAGAAATCCTACCAAGGAAATATCAGACCAACTACAAAGGACTCACAGAGAATCACAAAGCAATCTTCAAAGCTAAAAAAAGATTATTTCTCAAATACTCTCTCATCGGCCCTAAACCGTCCTTGGGAACTTTTTAAAATAGTCACTCAGTCGATGAACCCGGTATGCTTAGAGCCCCCAGCAAACGAAACCCAAGATTTCTTCAATGAGTTATCAGATTTTTTCATTGACAAAATCGACATCTGGAAAATAATTCATCAGAAAAAAAAACATCCAACCACAGTCAACCAGAGCGAAAAGAAGATATCGTCACGAATATCCCACAACCAAAGTTTTCTTTGATCCCAATCACCACGGACACCACTAAAAACATCATCAAAAACCTCAGAGACAGCACATCTCCTATTGACATCATCCCCACAAAACTCCTGAAAGAATGTTCCGACATCTTGGCTCCCACCATAACTCACCTCATAAATCAATTGTTTAAAGAAGGGATTGTTCCGGGTGCCCTCAAACAAGGCATCATCAAACCCCTGCTAAAAAAAAAAAACCTCGACCCTCAGGACCCTAACCACCGCAGACCGATAACAAGCCTTAACAACATCTCCAAGATTATGGAGAAGGCGGTAGTACAACAGATACAATGCCACCTGGACACACACAAACTCCTGGACCCTCTACAATCAGGCTTCCGCCCAGGCCATGGTACAGAAACAGCACTCCTGAAGATATGGGACGACACTCTCGAAGCAGCAGATGGCGGAGAATCATGTCTCCTGGTACTGTTGGACCTCAGTGCAGCGTTTGATACTGTGGACCACAATACTCTACTCATCCGCCTCACAGAAGTAGCAGGAGTCACAGACTCAGATCTACAATGGTTTGCATCCTTCTTAGGAAATCGCTCTCAGACAGTGAAACTAGGGGCCTTCACCTCTGAAACCCGGGCAATCTCTTGTAGAGTCCCTCAAGGATCACCCTTGTCGCCAGTACTCTTCAACATAAACATCCGCCACTCCTCAAAATAATCAGAAGATCAGACCTCTGCTTCCACTCATACGCTGACGACACGCAATTATATTTTCTGATCACCGGACAAAAAGACCATCATCAGCAATTAGAAAAATGGCTCACCCTGATAGACGACTGGATGACCATTAGCTCCCTTAAACTCAACGAATCGAAAACAGAACTTCTTATTCTACACGCAAACCAAAACTCCCGAATCAAGATCCCTTGGACACCACCTACCATCTTTGGACAGACCATCTCCCCAAGGACCAAGGTCAAGAGTCTCAGAGTCATTTTTGACTCAGAAATGTCAATGGATGCAGAAATAGGAGCAGTAGTCAGTGGTTCTTACCATCTGCTCCGCCTGCTACGCAGACTCATCCCCTTCATTCCAAAGGGAGGACAAAGCAGTGGTGGTTGGAACAGTCATTAATTCACGACTTGACTACGCAAACTCCCTTTACATAGGATTACCCCAATACCAACTTGCGCGCTTACAACTTATCCAAAACACGGCGGGAAGGCTGATAACAGGAAAAAAACCCTGGGAATCCATCTCCCCTTCCCTGAGGAGCCTACATTGGCTAACTGTAAAGAATCGGGTCACATTCAAGACCCTCTGCCTCACCCACAAATGCACATATGGAGACGCTCCTCAATACCTTCGAGAAAATAAAACACTACACACCCAATCGCAGTCTTCGATCTAACCAAAACCTCCTCCTCATTCCCAAATCCCGCTACAAATCAAAGGGGGAACGGAGATTCGCTGTCCAAGGACCACGGCTATGGAACGCTCTACCAACCTACATCCGCATGGAAGAAAACCATCAGGCCTTCAGGAAAAAACTCAAGACCTACCTCTTCTAAGAAGGTTGACAACAAAGCACCAATACAGCACCTTGAGGCGATTCAGTTCGCATTGTAGTGCTATACAAATCATTCATTCATATATATTACTATCAGTGTTAATGTGTTTTAGGTAGAAAAAAAAAAAAGCAAATTGCGCACTATTGTTTCTGGGCTGTACTACGGGTACAAACAACAACTAGCATACACATGTGGTATCACTGCGATCGTCAGGAGAATTTATTTTGGGTTGCTATTTGGTGGAAGGTTATGGTAGTGGCAAGAAATATACAGCCAAATTATTTTGGGCCAGTTTTACTTTGATAATAAATACCATTTACCACCAAATGAAAGCCCAATCTGGATGCACAAAGTAGTTGTAATGCTATGTACGGTTTTACTAACACATGTCAAAGTTGTAAAATTGTGCTTAGGCATTAAGATTTGTTTTACTCTTAGGCGCGAAGGGGGTTAAGATGACCCTACCCATGTGCGTTGCGTTATTAACAATATGATGGCAAAAACATATCCCCACATATGCCTAACAACCGTTGCCATGTTTTTGGCTGTTTTATACATTTGCCCCATGTGTAATTGCAGCCTTCATATACATTGCCACTCCCAGGCTCTGCAAAGCTTTCGTCAATATGGCAGCAAAATCTGCAAATGCAAAAAGCTCTAGTGAAATGAGTTATCCTACAAAGTCCACTGTTAAAGCCTGGCAGTTACTGGTTAAAATGTCAAAGTGGGTCAAAAAGAACCAATCGTAGTATTTTTTGGCACCACCTAACTTGAACAGCTTTGAGAAAATCTTTTCCACTGCATAAAGAAGTCACGAGGTATAGGGGGCTTAAAATGAATTGCAAGTATATGACATTGAGTGGTTGCCATTTAGGTAAACCTTCACGTATAAAGCAAAGGTTCACTTAAAACTTGGAGCTGCTGGATAGTTCCAAAGTTTTCTTTAACAAGGACAGGCAGACTATTATATTCTACGTACCTATGTTGCCAATCATTTTCCAGGGCGGGGGGGGGGGGGGGTTGACGGTGGTGCATTTTATCTTAAAGCTTTATATATAAAGAATTTCATTTTTCAGTTTGAAGACAAACAAACAAACCTAAGTTGCCATTTGTTCAGGAACATTTTTTTAACCGTCTTTTTGCTCAGTGGTCAGCATTTTTTAGGTTCAGTAAAGTAGAAATATGCGAAAAAATGAAATCTACAGGGACAAGCAAGACAGTTTAAGCAGCATTATTAGGTAACCAATAGAACCTGGAATATAAAGCTTACACCGTCTCTGCAATGCAGCTATTTCTATTAGGCTCTTACGCCTCACACAGGGAAGGGGTTGCCTAGCAAACAGCACTGTAATGATTGCATGAAAATACTCTTCACATTTTTTCCTCTAATAAGAATTACTGTTTGGCTTAAAAAAAAAAAAATGCAGCCTAGCCAAAGTTTTGCAAATCGACACACTTAACTTTATATTCCTGTCTGAGCTGTTTCACATATACTGTACATAGATCTTATGCATCAGCGTGCATGCTTTCTCTGCAGCGTTCAGCCCGTTTATGATTTATGCAGTTGCCATGTTTGTACTACATTTGTGGAATCAGAAATTATTGATCTGGATATTTCAGAAATTAGAGAAAAAAAAAAAAACTATAGGTACATGTGCATGAGCCCTAAGGCAATATAACCTTTTATACTAAAGATCTTATGAACTTGCGAAAGAAACATTTTTATTCGCTTTGCAGAGAGAGACAGCAGTCATCATTTATTACAACAGCTTGCTCTCGGGTACTAAGGTGGGATTTACTAATGGAATCATTTCCACTTCTGGTGACATGAACCTGTGTTTGCTTCAAACAACCAATCAGCGACTGGAGAATTTACCAATTTGTCAACTTTCATAAAAATGATTAAGTGTATAAAGTAAACAGTGATTTTGTTTCCCAAATGAAAAATGACTAATTTCATTGCGCTCTATTTGTCCGTGCCGATTGACGGTACATCTATCAAAGACTACTATGATCAACACTTGCATGGTAATCGTCTGGTAACATTGAAAGTGTGCCTATATTTAAAGCTAATAAACTGAACTCCCCTTCAGAGGATCCAAATGCCTAGGTTTTTGGTCATGTGACCAGCACAGGAGAAAGCCCAAATCTTAGTTTTATTCAGAAAGAAAAAATATTTCTGCTTTATATTTATTCTTTTTTTGTATCTCAGCAGAAGTGTAAACGTAGGTTTGAACAGAAAATCTAATTGTTTTGGGTCAATTTTATTTTAAGTTTTGTCAGTATTTAAGTCGATTTTAGATATCATTACTATTTCTAGAAACATCCTATTTTAAAGTAAGCATTCAATACAGGATGGACCCATTACACTGGTGTCATTGCTCTGATTCTTTCAGCTGTGTGTATAATTTAGGCTTAAACTACTGAGCCCTGTAAACAAGTTTTTATTATGAGTTCTGAATAAAACAAACATAAAAACACCATAAATTAAGCTTAAAGTGGCACAATATAGAGTATGGGATTTCAGATCAGTCTTGCCACAAAGAGTTAATCCAGCTCTGAGCCATCCTCATATCTTTTTTCAGTGAAATAAAAACGGACAAACTGTGAAAACTTTGTCCGTTCTTCCCCCTTGCTGTGATTGGCAGATGATTTACATATCTCGTTCACTAGCCTAAGACATGCATTATTTTTAAATTCCCACCCACGTTTTTCGTCAGAAGCTCTGCAAGGATTGGCTGTTCCACACCTCAGCATGATTTGGCATGTTGAAGTCATGTGGGGACTTTTCTGGGTTTTGACTGGATGTTAGTGATCATAGCAGAAGTTCAGTGTAAGAAATACACAGGAGAAAATGCATGTTGATAAGGGAACTATAGAGGTGGGTGGGGAGTCTACTGACATCACGACTCCACCCACTGAGCCCTGGAAAACAGACCCACCCACAAAATATGCAGTTTTTCGGGTCTCATAGTAGACAGAGGGGAGACATTTGACAGATAAGTATACATGCAGGAGGCATGTATATCCTTCTAGATAACCAATATTGCAGTAGTTTAGAAAGGATGAGAGTGGGTTTACATCCACTTGAAAGTGATTGGGATTCTAGTTGAAAAAAAAAAATAGCAATAATGTTAACTTGCCTGCTCTGTGCAGTTGGTTTTGCACAGAGCAGCCCAGATCCTCCTTTTCTCAGGTCCCTCTTTGCTGCTCCTGGCTCCTCCCTCCTGTTGAGTGCCCCTACAGCAAGCAGCTTGCTATGGGGGCACCCAAGCCGAGTCACTGCTCTGGGTCCATTCAGACACGGAACCCCGACCTGGCCCCGCCCCCTCTCTCCCCTGATTGGCTAACTGACTTTGACAGCCGTGGGAGCCAATGGCGCCACTGCTGTGTCTCAGCCAATCAGGGGGAGAGTCCCGGATGGCTAAGACACTCATGGACATCGCTGTAGAGAGATGGGGCTCAGGTAAGTATTAGGGGTGTCGGAGGGAGGCTGCTGCACACAGAAAGCTTTTTATCTTAATGCCTAGAATGCGTCTCCAGAGAGAATGGACAAGTTCAGTGTTCACAACCTTTCTTCATAACTAATGTGCCCCAGACCCTTTATTAGCTTTGTTGCCCTTCTTTGTACTTGCTCCATTTCCAGTACATCCTTCCTGAGGACTGGTGCCCAGAACGGGACAGCATACTCCAGGTGCAGCCAGACCAGAGTCTTGTAGAGTGGGAGAATTATTGCTTTATCCCTGGAGTCCTTTTTAATGCATGCCAATATTCTGTTTGCTTTGTTAGCAGCAGCTCGGCATTGCATGCCAAGCTGAAGTATCTTCAAATTTGCTGTCAATTAGATCTTATACACACTTGGGGGTAGGCTTGGTTGGACAAAGAATGCAAAAAGGGCCTGCAAACTGACACAACTTAAAACCTTGATTGGAGAATTATTTGTACATTCCCGTATTTATCCCTTAATGCACAGAGTTTTAAACGCAGGTACAGCATTCAGCCCGGTCTAGTTGCAGCTTGTCACATTTAGACAGACACTGGGGCTGGACGCCCATCCCTCTTGGGCATACTAAAACACAGCAGCTAGATGCCCTTGTGTGTAAGTGCTATCTGCCGGACAACTGTATGAAAACAACGAAACCAACATTTCTAAGAATAAAAACACTTTTTAGGTTATTGTCCATAAGATAAAAAAAAAAAAAAGGATCGGCGTACAATAAATCATACATCTATTTAATGCAATAGACTTGCCTGCCTATATAGATCAATTTTCAAGACTTATTTAGCACCATAGTTTAATCTTTTATTGGGTTTACCATGTAACGACCTAAAATGAATCTCTCTCTGCAAAGCTCTAGTATATTTCAGCCTACCTGTGAAATGATTCATCCTACAAAGTCCATTGTTAAAGCCTGGCAATTAGGAGATATTGATAAATCTAAGCACATTATTGATGCCAATTAAAAAAAACACAAGATTGATTATTTACCCAGCAGTATACTGGCATAAGCAATGACCATCAATAACAATGCACTGCTGACTAATAAAAAGAAACACCTACAAAACAAGATTTCAGTTTAAAAAGGATTTCTTCAAGCTGTAAGAACACAAGCTGTGCTAGGCACAGAGTACCTGCATACAGGCTGCCCGTCATAGTTATGGGACTAAAGTAATGTGTGGGTGTGGGGCGCAGTGGCAAGCTATTACTACCTGGATGTGTCAACGCTTTGTCTGTCAAATACATCAGAATATGATGTTTTTCATTAAAATTATCTCATTGGTAAATACTAGTTTTTCAAAATAACCGCAAACACTCAGAAATTCTCAATATAAACACGGGACCATCAGATTAGCTATACGCAAGCTGTGCTTCCTACCTAATAGTACTGCGCAAAGACTGTTTTTTTTACTGTCAATGCGACCCTATGGGTCCCAACCTAATCTATCTAGCTCTGTAAAGAAAAAAGAAAAAAATTGCTATACTTACCAGTTCTGCAGCTGCACCAGTCTGGTCCCAGGCTGAGCTGTCAGCGGCGGCTTCAGTGTGTGGGTGTGTGTAGGAGAGGCAGCCAACAACGGAAGCCCCAAAGTAACTCTATGGGTGGCGTCACTTCCCAGCCACACAGAGGGCGCCACTGCAGACCGGACTAGAGCGGCTGCAGAAAAGGTAAGTATAGTAATTTTTTTTCGTTACAGGGCTAGATAGATTAGGCTTAGAATGTGGCTGAGAGTAGTTAGTTAGGTTTTGCCTTTACTTCCACTTTAGGTCCCTTTTATATGGGTGCGTCCGCTAAGAGGAATCTGCTTGCTCAGCGGGGGATCTCTCCGCTAATCCCCACTCCACTAATCCCCGCTCAGCAGGCAGATAACAGGTCCGTTTCCGATACAGTTTCACTCTCATGGGGGAATCAGATGGAAATGGACCGACTGTCCAATATAAACAAACACATTTTCTTGTACAATAACCATTTGCCGACCACCCTAGCAGATATACTGGCATATCTCACACGTGACCAGCACTTCCAGGTAAGGGGTGGGGCACGCGCACCCCTCCAATCAGCGGGTGCTGGCCAATGATTGATTGCTGGCACCTGCTGATCCACTCTGTCATTCAGGGAAGGGAGCTCTGTGTTGTAAACAACACAGAGCTCTGAACACTGACAGGCGATCTTGTTTTTTTTTAAACCCTGCAAGGCAGGAAAAAAAAAACAGCAAGATCGCTTTGTAAAAGAAGCACACAACGCACACAGTAAACATTGTTATGCACACATTTAACCCCTTAAACACCCCTAGATGTAAACGCCTTCCCAGCCAGTGTCATCAGTACAGTGTATAGTATTAGCACTATTAATGTCAGTGTCAATTAGTGAACCCCACAGCCAGCGTCAGCTAGTGAGAGATTGCCCACCATAAGTTGCTGATTACCGCCATTACTAGTATTGAAAATAAAAAAAATGGATTTATACCAGCTAAAAAACGTTCACGCAAATCAAATATACACGTATTGGGATTTTTTTTACTGAAGACATGTAGTAGAATACATTTTAGCCTACATTCATGAAGAAATTTGATTTCATACATTTTTTTTGGATGTTTTATAACAAAAAAAGTCTGCCCTTTTTTGTTTATATCACATTAAATTAAAAACCCAAGGCTGATCAATTATCACCAAAAACAAGCTCTATTTGTTTGAAATTTTTTTTTTACCATTTTATTTGCCTACAGTGTTGCATGACCGTGCAATTGCCAGTTAAAGTAGTGCAGTGCCGCATAGCAAAAAATGCTTTGGTCATGAAATGGGTAAAATCTTCCTGGAGGTTGGGTGGATAAGGAAGTACAATAAGGAAGGAACCCTATTTTGCTGTCTGGGAGACAGGTCTCTGGCCAAGAAGAAGAGCACACAAAGAAGACTCAGGAGGAAAGTATAGGAAATGGACATGCCTGATTATATCACAAACTAAACTGAATCACAATTTACAGGTATCCACATGTTATATACAAGCTGCAGCAAATTTGCTGAAGCGACTTATTTTGAAGGCTGCCATACAACACAATTACACCAACTTATCAGTATAAATTGGAGCTGACATTGCCCCCAACGGCAGTTTTTACGTGTGAACTGGAGCAAATATGGATCAAATGGAATTTCTGTTCTGACTTCATTTCAAGGCTGTATGTAAGGGGTGCTCTAGAGCTTGCAGTGACTGAAATTACAAAGCTGGGGGGGGGGGGGGGGGGGAATGCTAGAATGACACCAAAACCCTCCCTGGTACACAAGGACATTGTAGCATTGCAGATGTACACTTTCTCTAAACATGTTCAACGTCATGATCAGGGAGCTCTGAGGATCTGTATTCTGATGTGCTATTAATATTCTGCTGTCACACCTTCTGTAATTACTCACAGCTTTATAGCAGAGCTGTTCAATTTGTCTGTAACAAAAAAGTCACAGGTACGCAATCAATCAAATTATCAATCTAGAATGTTTTTCTGTGCCAGCTCCGTTCAATTATTGTTACAAAACACCAGGATCTTTATCAAGCTGTCGAGCCCAGGTTTGTGTGTCTTTATATGTGGATGGATAATTTGGAAAGAAATACATTTTATAAAGCACTAATCATGAACAGCTGGAGATACTGGTGGGTCATATTAGTCTGGGGGGGGGGGGGGGATATTTTGCTAAAATCTGTACCTATCTTTTTTTTTTTTATAAAATCTTTTTTATTGAGTTTTGCATTAACACATAAACTTGCCCACACAGTGGCTAAACATTACCCACGCAGGGGCAAATCCTCTGATGCGGCAACAACCACAACAGTGTACATCATATAACATAACCAGACTGCCTCTGAAGCAGCAACATACCGCAACAGGGCAGACCAATAAAACACAACTTACTTATCTATACCCCAATGTGGGGAGAGGTTTAGTTCAGGAGGGTCTGTGCTCAATATTATAATGACAGGATAATGTGACATGAGGGTACTTGGGTCAATTTGCTAGCATACTATAACCTGAAAGTTAATCTAGGGATTAGTTACTGCATCAGTTGCCATTGAATTATCATCTAACCAACAGGTCCACACCTTTTCAAATTTTTGTGGGCAACCTCTGCCCGAGTAGGTGGCTTTATACAGGGGCAAACTGGCGTTCACAAGGTTTTTCCAGAACCTGACAGAAGGGGGAGATGATTGTTTCCAGCTCATTGTGATGGCCTTGCGTGCATAGTACAATAATAGGGATATGAGTATTTTCCTAGCTCTGAGAATTTACATTTGTTCCACTAGTCCCAGCAGACAGTATTTAGGATCATAGGGGACACTAGTCTTGGTGATCTTAACTATCACATGGAGAACTTCCTTCCAATAATGCGCAATTGCTGGGCAAGCCCAGAAAATGTGAAAGAAGTCCCCTGGTTGATAGGAGCAACGCCAGCACGCCGGGGAATGCGCCGGCGACATCTTGTGCGGCCTGTGGGGTGTGTAGTGAGCTCTGTGTAAAATTTTGTAATGGACCAGTTTGTCCCTGGCTGAGACCAGAGGGGAGAATGGAAAATCCCAAATCTCCCTCCAATCATCGTCGTCCAGCTCCGGTATGTCCCCCACCCATTGCCTGCGGAGGGAGGACAGCTCGGGGATGGCAGCAACCAGCAGGGACCCGTAAATCTGAGACGTGGGTTTCTCCAAATCTTTCACCCGAAGGGTGGATTCGAGCTCAGAGTACTCCAATATGATCTGTTGACCCAAGAATTGACACCTATAAGCGTGTGCAATTTGAAGATACCTGAAATGGGCCCGTGCAGGTACATTAAATTTGGTATGCAATACATGAAAGGGAGTGAGCTCCCCATTGGTGATAACATGCTCAAGAGTCAGTATTTTGTATTTGGCCCAGGCCTGTGGATCCGGGATGGTATTGAACTGTGACAGGTTAGGATTCAGCCACAGGGGGGTGTGAGGAGACCAGGAGTTCGCCAGGGATGCCCTCAGTGTCTCTCCCGCCTTCCATGCCCTCATAGTGGGGCGCATAGAAGGGGTGAGGGAGTGAGGTGTTTTTTGCCCCCTGAATATCAATCCTCTCAAGGCCTCCAGAGACCCCACTATAGCCGCCTCCAGCACCGTTGCAGAGTTGGTCAGGTCTGGCTGCAACCACCAGTGGGCGGTTACAAGCTGAGTGACCAATAAATATTTATGGCAATCAGGGAGAGCCATCTGTACCCATCTTTAGTCACATTTTAACCAATATAACTGTGTCCTGATTTTTGTGATCAATAATCTATTGATAAAGGCTTACCGCAAGTATAAAGATTACTCAGTTTCAGCTAGGAACCTGTTTTTGTTGTTTCCTTATATTCAAAATTGACTGTTAGGGCTCATTAATGCTTGCGATTAATGGGGTTGGTGGGGTAAAAATAGGCAGTTGAGCAGTGTTTTGTTGCCCCTAGACTGCATTTGGTGGGTAGTACTGCTGCTGATCAGGATTTATTCAAAAAAAATGGGGCCGTAATTCAACCACAACACAAATGCTAGGTTCCCAATTGCAACATAGTATCTCCTATAAAAAACCCTGTTCAGCTTTAAAAAATTTTAGGAGGTGGCAGTATTGTCTCCCGAATGTCTGTTAACAGCACATTACTATAAAAAAAATGAAAAAAGGAGGATCCTCTCTATGGTAAAGAAAAACCCATTCGTAACATCCAGACTAGTGAAGGACACTCTCGAGGAGGTGGGCGTATCATTGTCAAAGTCTACAATCAAGAGAAGACTTCACGAGAGCAAATACAGAGGGTTCACCACAAGGTGCAAACCATACATAAGCCTGAAGAATAGAAAAGCCAGATAAGACTTTGCTAAAAAACATCTAAAAAAGCCAGACCAGTTCTGATAAAAGAATTCTTTGGATGGATGAAACTAAGATTATTCTGTACCAGAATTACGAGAAGAAAAAGTGTGGTGAAGGCTTGGAACAGCTAATGATCCAAAGTACACAACATCATCTGTAAAAAATGGTGGAGGCAGTGTGATGGCATGGGCAAGCAAAGTTTCCAGTGACACTGGGTCATTGGTGTTTATTGGTGATGTAACAGAAGACTGAAGAAGCCAGCTGAATTCTGCAGTGTTTAGAGATGTACTGTCAGTCCAGATTCAGCCAAATGCAGCAAAGTTGATTGCACGCTTCACAGTACAGATGAACAATGATCCAAAAGAACACTGCAAAAGCAACCCAGGAGCTTTTGAAAAAAAAGAAGTGGAATATTCTGCATGGAATAAGGTGGGTAATTTCGCGCAAATAAAATAATAAAGTGAATCAGTGCAGTGATGGCTGACGGCCAGCAGGTGACATTAATAAATAATATTCGATCTGAAGGTGCTAATATTCAATAAATCTTGAAAATAAATAATAAATAGTAGCTAGTCAAGGTAATACAATCACATGTAAAGTCAAATGTAAACAATAAAAATGGGTAATAAAATCAAATGTAAACAATAGTGACAGTTGACTAATATTGTTAGTGCCCAGTGCTTAAATAAGTGACATTTGATGTGTGATAAAACAGTATCCAAAGTGGATCACGTGAAATAAAATACTAAGACAAAGAATCAAAAAAATATAAATAAAATATTGGATGGCGATAAATGAATGAAAAATGATTCCAGAATAAATAGATGAATAATAAAATATATATAGAATAAAATAAATAAATAGTCCAAATAGATGTTTAAGTGGCGTAAATAAAGTCCACGCTGAATGCATCAGGTAGTAATATAGCAATTATCCAATAGATGCTCCAGGGTATCTCCAAGTAAATCAGAGCATAAGTCTATGCGTTTGACTATATTGGTAGGTAGATTGTGTTCTCACTAATATTCATCTATTTTGGGGTATCCTTATCTGGTCTCTCTAGACTCTCACCTTAAGTCTGATTGGTATGCACCTTTCAGGGGTATCCCATATCCCCAATGTAAGGGTATCAGAAGCTTGCAGAGCCTAGTGGATGATTCAGCCAAATCTTTCTCCTTTTTTTGTACCTCTGGATCGTGGACCTACAGCGCTCAAAGTTGCTAGGTCAAAGTGACATAACACCAGGGAAGGGAAGGAAAAGAGGGAAGCCTCCACTAGTGTAGTATGTTAGGTAATAAACGGTTTATTAAATAGAATAAAAATGGACTCTTACATAGAAAATGAAAAAAAAAAAGGCATAAGGGGTTAACCACATGCCGACCGCGATATAGTCGAAAGACGGCTACAGCACGGTCGGCTTATCCTGGGTGGACGTCCTACGGACGTCCTCCCAGAAACTTGTTCCCGCGCGCCCCCTGGGGCGCGCACTCGGGAACATCGGTGACCGCCGGGTCCCGAGGACCCGGCGCATCACGGATCACGGTAAACGGCCACTGATCACCACGTGATCGCTCCGTCAAATGACGGAGCGATCACATGTACACAAACCGGCGTCACGTCATGACGCCGGTTCCTCCCTCCCCTCTCTGTACCGATCGGTACAGTGAGAGGAGAGAAGCGCGCAGGGGGGTAGATGGGACCAGCGCTGTGGGCTGGATGTGTAGTGCCCACAGCGCTGGTCAGTGACAGATACACTGCCACCACTGTGCAACGCTCTGCCCCCACTGTGCAACGCTCTGCAACCACTGTGAAACGCTCTGCAACCACTGTGAAACGCTCTGCAACCACTGTGAAACGCTCTGCAACCACTGTGAAACGCTCTGCAACCACTGTGAAACGCTCTGCAACCACTGTGAAACGCTCTGCAACCACTGTGAAACGCTCTGCAACCACTGTGAAACGCTCTGCCACCACTGTGAAACGCTCTGCCACCACTGTGAAACGCTCTGCCACCACTGTGAAACGCTCTGCCACCACTGTGAAACGCTCTGCCACCACTGTGAAACGCTCTGCCACCACTGTGAAACGCTCTGCCACCACTGTGAAACGCTCTGCCACCACTGTGAAACGCTCTGCCACCACTGTGAAACGCTCTGCCACCACTGTGAAACGCTCTGCCACCACTGTGAAACGCTCTGCCACCACTGTGAAACGCTCTGCCAATACTCTGCCAATAAATTTTAATAGAAACAAAGAATTTTTATTTATTTTTTTACCGAATTTTCAGTATATTTTGATTTATAAAAATTAAAAACCCAGCAGTGATTAAATACCACCAAAAGAAAGCTCTATTTGTGTGGAAAAAAAAGGACACAAAATTCATTTGGGTTCAGTGTTGCATGACTGAGTAATTGTCATTCAAAGTGTGAGAGCACCGAAAGCTGAAAATTGGTCTGGTTAGGAAGGGGGTTTAAGTGCCCAGTGGTTAAAGTAACTTCACCGGGCGTTCTCAGCGCCTTCTCGCGTCCTGCTTACTGTACGTTTGCAGGACGCACTGAGAACGCCCAGTGAAGTTACTTTAACCCCTTATGCCTATTTTTTTTCATTTTCTATGTAAGAGTCCATTTTTATTCTATTTAATAAACCATTTATTACCTAACATACTACACTAGTGGAGGCTTCCCTCTTTTCCTTCCCTTCCCTGGTGTTATGTCACTTTGACCTAGCAACTTTGAGCGCTGTAGGTCCACGATCCAGAGGTACAAAAAAAGGAGAAAGATTTGGCTGAATCATCCACTAGGCTCTGCAAGCTTCTGATACCCTTACATTGGGGATATGGGATACCCCTGAAAGGCGCATGTTTGGGTTTAGACACGACCATAAACACTACATTTGGAGAGGAGTCAACAAAGCCTAAGATGAAAAGTACACCATTCCTACTGTGAAACACGGGAGGTGGATCGCTGATGTTGCTAGGTCAAAGTGACATAACACGATCCAGAGGTACAAAAAAAGGAGAAAGATTTGGCTGAATCATTCACTAGGCTCTGCAAGCTTCTGATACCCTTACATTGGGGATATGGGATACGCAGGTGGCGCAGGTTTAGACACTCCATACTATAATAAATATAGTTTCTTTTTCCTTTTTTTAACTGTAGACCAAAATGTGCTTTTTATTTATGTTTGTTTTAATTTTGTGAAATTCATTGTGATATATATTACTATAGAACCAATCGCTCCTGAGGAAGCGCTATTTTCAAAAGGCGCGGAACATGTCGAGCAAAACCCTCTAATTGAAAACGGACCTCTGCATCGGCTTCACCCCTGCCATACAAGACTCAGTCTCAGCCTTACATATATCATAAGCGCCACTAACTGAAAATTTGGTTTTGTATCATCTTGTATCATCATGCTGTACTACAAATGTTAATGGAGTCTATTTTATGGGTGTTAAATAGCTGAAGGGGAGGTCTGATTATTGTGATTACAATGCTGATTGTATTTTGAGCAATCGCTAGTATATTGCGGTTCTATATATTTTTAAATAAAACTCTTTTTTTGTTGCCCTTTAGTATATGTACCTTTGTGCCTTTAAAGTCTATTCATCCCTTAGTTAGTTCCTTTTTACAATTACTTGTGGGACGTTGGCACATGTTTATTGATATGGTATCACCCTATGACTTTATCTACTGAAAGCACACTTTAAATCAACAGTTACCAACAAGAATTTTTGCAGTATTGTTGATCTATTACAAGCATACATAAAGTGGATATCCATACCATGGCAATTTGCTATGCCATGAGAGGCATAGGAACATAAAAAGCAAAATAGACTCCCAAACAAATCAAGGTGGATGTAAACCCCCAAATAAATGTTTTATGTCATAATGTAGAGAATACGATTTCCTTTCATTTGAGCCCAGTCTTGCCACACAGATTAACTCCAGCCCTGAGAAATCCTCTTTTATTGTTCAGTTAGAAAAATCTTGACAAAGTGCTGAAAACTGTCAAAAACGCCCCCTTGCTGTGAGTGACAGGTGATTTACATATCGCATGCACTAGCCTGAGACAGGCACATCGTGTGTAATTATAAAAAGTGAGACATTCACCCCTCCCCCACATAACAAAATCTGGTGATGGAAAGGAATGTTATCTGTGATCAGGTGACCTCAGACACACACACTGCACTATAACAATCATCAGATCACTGGATGTTCTACTCTGCCCAACTCTGACTACATACATCTCCCCTATGTTCTTCTTGCTGTTCACTCGAGAATAAATTTTCTTTCACTCTGGTCTGTGGATATGTGGTCTGTGCCTGTCTCAGGCTAGTGCATGAGATATGTAAATCACCTGTCACTCACAGCAAGGGGGCGTATTTGACAACGTTTTCAGCACTTTGTCAAGATTTTTTTAACTGAACAATAAAAGAGGATTTCTCAGGGCTGGAGTAAATCTGTGTGTTTACATCCACTTTAACTTATATAATAAGCATTCAGGCATAGGTACAATAAATACAATCTGGAGATCAATACCTAAAATAAGCTTACCGATGCAATCCTGACATCCAGAGAACATCTGACCTGGTGTTACCTTTGTAGAAGGCATCCCTACAATACACTGATGACACCAAAACAGCCCAACTTTCTAAACAGGACTCTATTAGGTATCTGTTTTCATGACTGCATAAGCAAATGAGAACACATTAATTCAAATAGTGTCTCTTTCCCTGGTCCTTTACAAACTAGAAATATATTAAATAGGTGTTCCGAGCTCTTTCTGCAAATCAGTTTAGAACTGTAAACTAATTGTACAGTACAAACACTGCAAATGGCTCATGTTCAGACTTGACCGTGTTATTTTTAAGCATTTGGATTAATAATACATTATTGCTCTGTATACCATCCTAATGTTCCCAAACATGCTCTCTATAAACAATTATTAAAACACAAAGGTTAATAATGCTGTGGAGAGTCAGTTTGTTTAAGAATAAACAAGCAGAACTTTAAGATGGTTTGTTATCTGAGTCTTTTGACTTTAAACTCCATAAAGAAAATGTGTAAAAAAATTTACAAAATGATCAAAAGAATTAAAATGAATTGCAATGCAGTCTAAAATTAAACACGATAATTCCAAATCAGCTATATTTAAAAATACATGTGATGTAAATGTTTTCCCATCAATGCAGATGGCAAGAAGCACACCTCACAGTGTGCAGTCAATGTTTGGCAGCTGCTATTAAAAAAAAAAAAAAAAAAAACAGCCACCGCTTAAAATAAAAATCTGTTATGGTGTTGTTAAGAACCAAAGCTGCTAACCAGTATACAATACATAAATACAGTGCCTTGAAAGTATTCGTACCCCTTGAAATTTTCCAAATTTTGTCATGTTACAACCAAAAACTTAATTTTTGGGGATTTTATGTGATAGACTAACAAAGTGGCACATAATTGAGAAGTGGATGGAAAATGATAAATGGTTTTCCAACATTTTCTATAAATAAATAACTGAAAAGTGTAGCGTGCATTTGTATTCAGCCCCCTTTACTCTGATACCCATAACTAAAATCTAGTGGAACCAATTGTCTTCAGAAGCCACATAATTAGTAAATAGGAGTACACCTGTGTGTAATTTAATATCTGTATAAATACAGCTGTTCTGTGAAGCCCTCAGAGGTTTGTTAGAGAACCTTAATGAACAAACACCATCATGAAGGCCAAGGAACACACCAGACAGGTCAGGGATAAAGTTGTGGAGAAGTTTAAAACAGGTTATAAAAAAATATCCCAGGCTTTGAACATCTCACGGAGCACTGTTCAATCCATCATCCAAAAATGGAAAGAGTATGGCACAACTGCAAACCTACCAAGACATGGCCGTCCACCTAAACTGACAGGCCAGGCAAGGAGAGAAGCAGCCAAAGGGTCCATGGTGACTCTGGAGGAGCTGCAGAGATCCACAGCTCAGAATCGGTCCACAGGACAACTATTAGTTGTGCACTTCACAAATATGGCATATCGCATTTTCGGATAGGAACTTTTCCTGACCGAGAAATAGAGAACATGCTCTCAATCTTTTGCTGGCTGTAATTCCGTCAGCAAAAGACCGATGGAGCATACACACGGTCGCATTTTCCGACAAAAAGCTCTGATCTGAGTTTTGCTGGCGGCATTTCCAATCGTGTGTACGCGGCATTAGAAGAAAACCTGTTAGAGTCTGCAAAAGACTTGAGACTGGGACAGAGGTTCACCTTCCAGCAGAACAATGACCCTAAACATACAGCCAGAGCTACAATGGAATGGTTTAGATCAAAGCACATTCATGTGTTAGAATGGCCCAGTCAAAGTCCAGACCTAAATCCAATTGAGAATCTGTTGCAAGACTTAAAAATTGCTGTTCACAGATGCTTTCCATCCAATCTGACAGAGCTTGAGTTATTTTGCAAAGAAAATGTCACTCTCTAGATGTGACAATTTGCTTTAAGTTCAGTGATATATTTATGCAGACTTGAAAGACTAGATTTTGTTCTATATTTTATCCTAGTAACTCAGTGTTTGCTCCAGTAATTTCCCAAAAAGAAACTACTAGTAGTGCAAAAAACAATATTATAGCTGAAATAATATCAAGAAATAGAGCCTGCTATTATGGTTTATCTCACTGGCTCCCTTGCAGTTGCACCAGTTTTTCTATACCAATTTGTGCACTGAAAGACAGGCAATCACACTTTAGTACCTGTATTTTCATTTGTCATATGACCTACAAAAATGCTGAATGCTGTTGGTAAATGTGTCTATTAAACGATTGGTGGGTGTGAAGAATGCCAAGTCTTACCTGTCGCCGAATAATGTCCAGGTTTTCTTTAGCCTGGTGAACCAGGGTTTGCACTTGATGAAAGTCATCAATGTTCTTCTTTTCTCTGAAAGCATCTCTTATCCTTCTGATGGCATAGGTTCTAAGAAAGGAAACATAATGTATCATTTAACACCATAATTAATAATTATTTTAGGAAAACAAACATTTTTTTATATATTAAAAACTACAAAAAGAGCACATGTGGTCCCCATGCCAACTTTAGTGAGGAGAGCAAGTATATATATTTTATATATTTTTAGGCTAATACGCTACAAGTCCACCATTCCCTGTGTGTTTCATAAACTGCAATGTCACTCCTCTAGTATCTTCTAAACCAGAGCAAAACCAACAGCCCAAGAGGCAGCTGAAAACAGTAAGCCAAATATTGGGACACTATGGAAATCATACTGTGCATAGGATATTATATACAGTATCTCACAAAAGTGAGTACATTTTTGTAAATACGTTATTATATCTTTTTATGTGACAAAACTGAAGAAATTACACTTTGCTACAATGTAAAAGTAGTGAGTGTACAGCTTGTATAACAGTGTAAATTTGCTGTCCCCTCAAAATAACTCAACACACAGCCATTAATGTCTTAACCGCTGGCAACAAAATTGAGTACACCCTAAGTGAAAATGTCAAAATTGGGTCCAATTAGCCATTTTCCCTCCCCAGTGTCATGTGACAAGGTCTCAGGTGTGAATTGGGAACAGGTGTGTTAAATTTGGCATTATCGCTCTCACTCTCTCATACTGGTCACTGGAAGTTCAACATGGCACCTCATGGCAAAGAACTCTGAGGATCTGAAAAAAAAATATAATTGTTGCTCTACATAAAGATGGCCTAGGCTATAAGATGCTTGCCAAGATCCTGAAACTGAGCTGCTGCAGAGGTTGAAGGGGTGGGGGTCTGCCTGTCAGTGCTCAGACCTTACGCTGCACACTGCATCAAATTGGTCTGCATGGCTGTCATCCCAGAAGAAAGCCTCTTCTAAAGATGATGTACAAGAAAGCCCACAAACAGTTTGCTGAAGACAAGCAGACTAAGGACAAGGATTACTAGAACCATGCCCTGTGGTCTGATGAGACCAAGATAAACTTATTTGGTTCAGATGGTGTCAAGGGTGTGTAGCGGCAACTAGGTGAGAGTACAAAGACAAGCGTGTCTTGCCTACAGTCAAGCATGGTGGTGGGAGTGTCATGGTCTGGGGCTGCATGAGTGCTGCCGGCACTGGGGAGCTACAGTTCATTGAGGGAACCATGAATACCAACATGTACTGTAACATACTGAAGCAGAGCATGATCCCCTCCCTTTAGAGACTGGGCCGCAGGGCAGTTTTCCAACATAGCGACCCCAAACACACCTCCAAGACGACCACTACCTTGCTAAAGAAGCTGAGGGTAAAGGTGATGGACTGGCCAAGCAAGTCTCCAGACCTAAACCCTATTGAACGTCTCTGGGGTATCCTCAAACGGAAGGTGGAGGAGCGCAATGTCTCCAACACCCACCAGCTCCGTGATGTCGTCATGGAGTGTAAGAGGACTCCAGCGGCAACCTGTGAAGCTCTGGTGAACTCCATGCCCAAATAGGTTAAGGCAGTGCTGAAAAATAATGGTGACCACACAAAATATTGAAACTTTGGGCCCAATTTGGACATTTTCACTTAGGGATGTACTCACTTTTGTTGCCAGCGGTTTAGACATTAATGGCTGTGTGTTGAGTTAATTTGAGGGGACAGCAAATTTACACTGTTATACAAGCTGTACACTCACTACTTTACATTGTAGCAAAGTGTCATTTCTTCAGTGTTGTCACATGAAAAGATATAATAAAATATTTACAAAAATGTGAGGGGTGTACTCACTTTTGTGAGAAACTGTATGCAAGCATTGACTTCAATACAAAACTTTGTTTTACCATTAAAGAGATTCTTCTATAGTAGTTTGTGCCTTCACAATCTACCTTTTGGTTATAAGGAAGGTATCAGCTGGACTCCTAAAGTATTTATGAGTCAATTGGTGAAGAGACTGTTGGCTTTTTTCAGGATGCAGAAGTAGGGGAGTGCTGGGATTTCCAGAATTACCAAAAGATGCAAGCAAAATATGTGGGTACTCAAATTTATTCAGATAAAGTAATGCACTGCTCTTAAAAAACAACCAATAAATCATAAATAAAATAAAATTGTAAAAGATGTTGAAATTGTGTGTTATAAACTTAGCCATATATGCATATGTAAATCACCCACAAATTGGATAATTGTATAAAAACATTAATATTTATGTAGTGCATAAATACTATACCTCAGGCAAATGTGTGAAACAACAATCCAACGGCAACAATGTACATTAAAATAATAGTAGTGCAATATATACTGCATGTGTCAAAGTTCAGAAACCTTATTTTTAATGTTTCTAGATAATCCTTGTATCACCAGTGTCATGCATTAGAATAAGTACGAATTCTGGATGGACCCTCTGCAGACTACTACACCCTTTCCAGCAAACTATGCAATGAAAAAACAGGGATATTTAGTTCACATATATTGCAACACATGTTTAAGCTGGCCAACTGCGTATGGATCAGAATTAGTACCACCAAATCACTGCTCAAATCCTCTCATGCCACGTAAACACGATCGAAAATTCCGCCAGCAAAAGTCCGATGAGAGCTTTTGGTCGGAAAATGCAACCGTGTGTATGCTCCATCAGACTTTTGCTGGTGGAATTCCAGCCAGCAAAAGATTGAGAGCAGGTTCTCAATTTCTTGGTCGGAAAAAAAGGTTCAATTCCTACACGCATGCTCGGAAACAATTTGACGCATGCTTGGAAGCATTGAACTTAATTTTCTCGACTCATCGTAGTGTTGTACGTCACCGCGTTCTTGACAGTCGAAAGTTCAGCAAACTCGTGTGACCGTGTGTATGCAAGCTTGAGCGCAATTACTTTGGAAAAACCATCCAAGATTTTTCTGACGGAAAATCCGCTCGTGTGTACGTGGCATTTGTGCTCTTTGTGAAATACACGCTCACCTTAATGATATAGGTCTCAAAACTTTACACAGACATCTTTGCAAATCCAGCTCATGACTTTATCTTATGGTCCCTGTAAGGGACTGGTCCTCTCAGCTTCCAGTTCTAAGTAGGGTTGGTCGATAATTGTGTCAGATTCCTGATGCTGGGATTGGCTGTGCTTTGGGAGAAATAGGAGGTGGTGTACAAAGTGCTTCTGTATCGCCATGAGCTTCTCACCATTATTTGGATGACACTTAAGGGTGTAAGTGTCCTCCTCTTGGCCCAAAGTGAGGGAAGTCAGAAAAAAAGTTTCACCCTTAGCAAACCTGGGGAGGGATACCACATTCACACACCCAAGGTGCTGCTGCTCGGACCCCTAAGTAACATCCAAACCCTATCGGGAGAAGCTAATAGCGATACGTACAAGCACTTTGTACACATCCTCCTGTTTCTCCCACAGCACAGCCAAACCCAGCACCAGGAATCTGACAATTACTGATCAACACTACTTACAACTGAAAGCTGAGAGGACCAGTCCCTTACAGGGACCTTATATAAAAAAGGTAAGGAGCTTAATTTGCAAAGATCTGTGTATAAATGGCCACTGCCCCCACTTATAACTGGCCTTAGCGACAAGGAACACATGGAAGGGCAACGCATGTAAAACAAAACCAAAGAAAATTCCCAGCTCAACTTGTCGGCCAGCCTGCAACCAACCGAATTATCCTTAACAGGGGTTCAGTTTGCACACATTTGCAAATACATACGTAAGCTGCGGAGGCCACAACAAGGCACCCCATTATTATCTGCAGTCCTACCTCTATACATTTTTGAGAGCCTCCATAGTAGAGGAACATGCATTATAATGGATAGGCAGAGGGCAGGTGAGCCTATGCTGTGCTTTTTGCTGGGTGTTCAGTGCGTGCCTGTGCCTTTAAGGAGGGGTGGGCTCCTTCCAGGTTCACCTGCCCTCTGCCTCTCCATTATAATGCATGTGCTTCTACTATGGAGGCTCTCAAAAATGTATATAGAGTCAAGACTGCGGATAATAATGGAGTGCCTTATCGTGGCTTACGCATGTATTTGCAAATGTGTGCAAACAAAATTACCTGCTTTTAATGCCAACTGTTAGACAGGTTAATTTGGTTGGTTGCAGGCTGGCTGACAAGTTGAGCTGGGAATTTTCTTTGGTTTTGTTTTATCTGTGTATAAATGCCTGAGACCGATTTTTCATTAAAGTGAGTGTGTATTTCACAAAGTGCAGTTAGAGGATTTGAGCGCTGATACAGTTGCACAATATTCTAAAGCATGGACACTGGTGATGTAAATAGTATCTAAATGCGCTAGAAATAAAGTTATTCCTGAGGATGCAGGATTGCGGAATGCGTTGAGGCTGCTGCTCATCCGTTTCCTGTGACATCACTTCTGGCAGACGATTTTCGGTCCGTGAAACGCACACCAGCTCTGTGGTTAAAGCTGCCTATCTTGGTACCTTCATGGCACAGATAAATGTAAGTGAACGGATTTTAAGTGTATTATATGTGCTATTAAATAAACATAATGCACTATGAGATCCTTCATTTTTGGCATTTGTTCATTGTCCATGAGGAAGAGGCATAATTGAAGTCCATGGTGGGATTAGAAATCACTGAACCCTTCTGTCTCGGTGGATATATATAAGTGCTTGTTAGGTCATTATTGACCATATTGGTCTGGTGAGTTTGCATTTTTAGTCCACACGGTGGTACACAGATTGGAATAGAAGACATACAGTCCATCAATTTTGTAGCACGGTGTTGGGATGTTATTTATGGACTGTATACAGACTTAGAGCCCATTCACACAGGGGCAACACGATTTCCAGCACCACTTTGGGAGGCAACTTGGACACGACTTGAATATGAATCACAGCGCGACTTGGGGCGACTTACAACACGACTTTAAGTCGCCCCCAGGCCAAGCGACTTTGGCCGTGACCAATCACAGAATAATCAGCTCTCGAGGGGGAACTCCACACCAGATTTTAAATAAAGAAACGGCATGGGTTTCCCCTCCAAGAGCATACCAGGCCCTTAGGTCTGGTATGGATTTTAAGGGGAACCCCCTACGCCGAAAAAAGGGCGTGGGTATCCACCCCAAAATCTATACCAGACCCTTATCCGAGCACACAGCCTGGCCGATCAGGAAAGGGGGTGGGGACGAGCGAGCGCCCCCCCCCCTCCTGAACCGTATCAGGCCGCATGCCCTCAACATGGGAGGTGGGTGCTTTGGGGAAAAAGTCGCCCTGCGCCCCCCCCCCCACCCTAAAGCACCTTGTCCCCATGTTGCTGAGGACAAGGGCCTCTTCACGACAACCCTGGCCGTTGGTTGTCGGGGTCTGCGGGTGGAGGGCTTATCGGAATCCGGAAGCCCCCAGATCCCAGCCCCCCACCCTATGTGAATGAGTATGGGGTAAATATGTCAATAAAAAAAAACAAACACACTAGACAGGTTTTTTTAAAGTAATTTATTAGGCAGCTCCGGGGGTCTTCTTCTGACTTGGGTAGTCTCGTCCGACTCCTCCGCACGCTCCGGCCTCTTCTCCTGCTCTCCGGTTCTTCTGCCGGGCTCCTCCGCTATCTTCTTCCAGCTCTTTTACTAGCGGTGGCATGGTCTTCTTTGTCCTTCTTCCGATGTGGACACGACACTCTCTCCCGCTGTAATGCCGTGTGCGACGACTTATATAGGCGTGGGGCTTGGTCACCGGATGATGTCACACGGTGACCCGCCCCTTATGATGTCACAGTCCCAGCACATGCTCCATTTTCACGGCTCATCATAAGTGTTGTACGTCATCGCGTTCTTGACGGTCGGAATTTGGTGTGACCGTGTGTAGGCAACACAAGCTTGAGCAAAATTCCGTCTGAAAAAACATCCAATGCTTTTCCGCCAAGAATTCTGATCGCGTGTACGCGGCATTACATTTTATTTTCATGACACAATTATTTAATGTACATTGCTGGCACTGGATTATTGTTTTCCACTTATTTGCTTGATGTATCGTATTCATGCGCTGTATAAATATTATTTTATACCATTATCCTATTAATGGATGGTTTACATATGTGGTAAAGCTTGTATGCATAGGTTTACAGTATAATAACACACAATTACCACTTGTTTTACAATTTTATTTCTGATTTATTGGTAGGTTATAAGAGCAGAACATCACTTTATCTTGTTGGGTGAAAGCAGCAGCTTGGCACACTTTATATGAAATGCGAGTGGCAGCGCAGGAGTAATCCTATTAATATGTGCATACTAAATGCACTTTTTGGCTCCCATGTTCCTTATGATCCCAAACACTGTCTGCTGGGGTTGGTTGAACAAATGCCAGTGATTAGAGCGCGAAAAGTACTCATATCCCTACTACTGTATTACGCTCGCAAGGCCATCACGATGACCTGGAAACAATCACCCCCCCCCACTGTTAGATTTTGGAAAAGCCTAATTAATGCCAGCTTGCCCTTATACAGGGCCACCTATTCGAACAGAGGCTGCCCACAAAAGTTTGATAAAGTATGGCTAAATGATGACACCACAGCAAGTGATTAAGTTAGAAAGACCTAGATCAAGACTGTATTTCAGATACATTAACCCAGATACTCTTCTATTTTAGCACCCTGCCATCACCAGCTTGAGCACAGATCCCCCTTAATCGGAACCTCTCCCCCCATTGGGGTAGTAGTTTAGATGTTCATGTTAAGTTGTACATTGTTTTAAGGTTACGGCCTGTTGCTGTGACACAAGAATTGCCCCTGCGTGGGCAATCAATGTTTGGCCCCTGCGTGGGCTAGTTTTGTTGTGAATGTGACTGAAAACTCAATAAAAAAGATTTTTCCAAAAAAAAAAAAAATGCACTTTTTGGCTCAATCAATGGCGATTTTTTTTTTTAAATCTTTATTTAAAAAAAAGACAAAGGCATAGTCACTTTGTTTGAGGGCCAGTTTACACCAAAACTCCATCCCGGAAACCCGTATTCTGTATGCATTTCCAGCACTGCGTTCAAAACGCACTACACTTGCGATATACAGCGGTTGTCTGTGTTACCTTACTGACACCCCAAACACAAGTTGCAAACGCAGCACTAGATTGTATAGTACAGTATTACCATGCGATCCAGGAGCTATGTGTTTTTCAAAGTAGTGCATGCATTACTTTTGGTGCGATCCAGCGCTGTTTCAGTCTATTCAATTAAATCATGTGAATTGCACAGCACGTTCCTGTGCGATTCATGGTGTGAACCGGCCCTGAAGCACCATTTGTCTGACTGAAACCTTGGCTTGAACGATCTGATAAAGTTCAAAAAATAGTTTTTTTTTTTTTTTTTTTTTTAAATCAATAAAGCACAGAGCCTAAAAAGAACAAAAAAAGCTCAACCCACTGACTCAAAAATTGAATGCAAAATATTATAACTTTTTTTTAACGGTACTTTTATCCCCTTTCCTACCATAATAAACATTACTACAAATAAAAATAGGCTACAAATATTGTATTAATTTTGTTTTATCACCAAAAAAAAGCAAACCATAGTACAGTACTGCTTCCACTGCTTTACTCTTTCGATACAAGGAGAACTGAAGCAAGCTACTCAAACACCGTGCAATTCAGTGGGTTTCCGGCCAGCAAATTATGGCACCGGATTAAACAATTATCACAAGATTATCCATAAGAAACTGAAAATGAAAAGGAAATGAGGGCATTTCCCATATGTGTTAGTTATTAAACCAAATATTTTTTAATCAGAAAATGTAACTTTAAAAAAATAAAAATGAAACTAGCATTTGGCATGGCAGGTAATGGCTGCATATAACCTATAAAGTTCTGCTAATATAACAAATGTAAAGGGGCACTTCATGTGAACTACATAATCCTAACCACTGTAGAAGAGATTTAAAACTGAAATCCAGCCTTACAGCTGAAAAAAATTCCTTTCATGTATTGAAAATATTGATTTCACTGCATACTGTAAGGTTCTCATAGTATGCATTAGAAGCAACAGCAAGTCAGACAGAACTCACCTAATTTCTGAGCAGACGCATTATCTATCGCTTTCCTTCCCAGCCAAACTATCCCGGGCCTTACCCTTTTACTCATTGGATTTCAGTTTTTCAATCATAGAGGCTAAGCATGCTGGGTGGACATTATATAGGGCAGTGTGCAGAGCTGAGGGCTCTTGAGAATTTGAGACCGGGTTTAAAAAAGCCTGGTACAGCCTCTCCCACCATGAGCTTACTACGTTGCATAGAGATGCACAGCGACCCAGTGATGACAGTACTGAAAAGATGTTTTGTTTAAATATTTCATTAGCATATTGATGAAGGGGTGATAAAGAAAGGCAAAAGCACAGTACAGGCTGACTAAACGGCAGTGTTCAACAAAGGACATAGTGGATAGAGGAGAGAACAGAGTGACAAATAGATGAGCTCATCACTCTACTGCTTCTTCTTTCACTGTCCAATCACAGGCTGGAGACTGGGAAGGGGGAATAAGGCACTTGTAAAGGTTACTGAACTGCAAGAGAGAAAAATCAAGTCTCCTGCCCTGCCATACTGGGCTGTGCCGTGTGTTAAAGCTGTGTAAATCTTAGGGCTGGATGGCCAGACATACAAATCCTTTGGTAGGCAAAACAGCTTTCTTTTTTGTAATAGCTTGCCTAGAGCTCAATGTGACAGTGCTGACCAATCAGAATCCACCAGGTCTGTCCTTGAAGCGCTGATGGAGAAGAGGAAGAACAGCAGGGATGTCTATTCCCTGGACCACTGGAGTGGCTGTGGGGGTGCTGATAACTCAGCAACCCCCGGAGGTAAGTAGAGTGGGTGATGGGCAGGAAAGGTTTCCACTGTTCACTTTTAAAAACAATTCTGTAAAGGTGAACTAACCCTTTAAAGTGATTGTATCTGAGCCAATGAGGAGGGAGAGAGCCTCTGCTCTTTTGCACATTGCTGGATTGAGATCAAGTTCAGGAAATTATAAGGGGGACGGGGGGAGCTGCAAGGTATTTTACCTTTATCATAGAATGAATGAAGGTAAAAAACCTATTGCCTTTAAAACCATTTTAAAGTGATTGCAAACCCTCACTTTTTTTTAAAATAAAGATAACAAACAGGCCTATACTTACCTGCTCTGTGCTATAGTTTGGCACAGAACAGCCACGATCCTCTTTTTCTCGGGTGCCCCACCAGCGCTCCAAGCCCCTCTTCTAGATCGGGTGCCCCCTTGGAAAGCTGCTTTCCATGGGGGCACTCGTACAGGCTTGCTCCCGAATCCCGCTGCTGCGTTCCATTGACACAGAGGGACTTGGCCCGCCCCCCATATCACAGATTTTGATTGACAGCAGTGGGAGAGCCAATGGCTCCGGCTGCTATCAGCCTGTCCAATGAGGAGAGCGACAGTGGCTGGAGCCGCTGCACTCATGCACATCACTGGATCGGGCTCAGATAAGAAAAAGGGGGTGTCGGGGGGTGCTGCAGCACAGAAGGTTTTTCACCCTAATGCATAGAATGCATTAGGGTGAAAAACCTTACGGCTTTACAACCACTTTAAGGAAAAGCTATCCCCGTAGCAATGGCAGTCCAAGATTAAAAGAGTAACAAAACATGTGCAACGTTTATGTAGAATATGATTAAACAATCAGTAGACCCACAGATTTCACAACAGAAACTGGATTATACATTTAGCAGCCTTTATCTTTGGATCTGTTCATTGTTGTGACAAGCACTGGTTGTTTTCACCTAAGCTATCTCTGATTATGTGCTTTATTACTCCTATGATCAAGGAATTGTTCAGGTTTGAGACAGGTTTACTTTAAGATGTTTCTCGATAGAGCCATAAAAAAAGTACCAACTGTCAGTCTTGACAACTCTAATTGTCACACATACAAGCAAACAATTTTTATTACAAAGGGACTGTCTCTAGAAAGCAGAACTATTTTTTTAGTGGATATAGTCACCTGGCACCCAATTTTACAAGTTAGTAGTTGGGAATGTTTGGATAAAATGTTAAATATTTTGATGGGTTATTAAAAATAAAAAATATATATAAAAAAAAAAAAAAAAAAAAAAAAAAAAAAAAAACAGTACTTGGGAATATAATTTTTCATCATTTTTAAACAGCAAAAAAAAAAAAAAAAGGGAATGACAAAGATGAATCCTTTCCTTCAAGTTTATCCAGTCAAATTATCTTTGATCCAGTGTATTAAAATAACATCAAAGACAGTCATTTTTATCTTTTTTAAAAAAAAAAAAGAAAGGGGGGGGGGGGGGGAATGACAGATGTGCCCATTAGATGGTGCTAAACAGCCTCCAAGATGTCTTCTATGGGATCGTTGACATTTTCCAGACACAGCTCATAAATAATGCATATTTAGTCCCAGGGATCGTGCTGGCTGTGGTGTGCCACCCTGCTGCCATGCACCAGCAGATGGTGTGTGCTTTTAATTAGGGCCCGTTCACCTAGAATGTGACATGGGGGTGTATTGTTAATAGAATTTATTAAATATGGAAGCTTACTCATTAAACAGCTGGTACCCTAGGATGATATTTATTGTTCTTGGGGACGAGAAAAATTCTTAGCATCTATTGTGAAAGGTACTGGTGGTGCTAAGGCGAGTGTATTGTCTGCCTTTAATTGAAAGAAAACTGTGCTGGTAAGGAAAGGAAACAATCACGATTGACACAGAAAATAATAATTAACTTGGCTGATGTTGATGATCCGCATCATGTATCTAAGCACCACATAATGATTTTCACTAATCAAAGTTGCATTTATCACTTCCATAAACAGACAAAATTATCAAATGATTCATGCAAAGTAAATTGCGGTGTAGTTAAAAACAAGCCATCTTTTTATGATCACTTTCTTGATTTTTGGCAGTTCCCCACTAGATAAAGACCATTCTAATAAAATGAAAGATGCCTTAGAAGCTGTGTGATGGTAAACAGAGCTAGCTGGATTTGAATCCTCTGGCTATGCAAGCAAAGGTCCTGGATTCAGAAATCCATCCAGGCCTATGTAAAAAATCCCTGAGTTGACCTCCATGTCAAAGAAGGGGATGGATCCTCCCAAGAGAGAAAAATAAATGAGGCTGGTATACAACAGCATGGAAAATGGATTGATTGATACATTCCAGGCTAGTGCTTTGGTTAAATGAAAAAAAAGGGGAGGAAAAAAATAAATAAAACATATGTTGATCAGAACGGCTCAATGCACAAATATACTTGGCGAAGCATTGGTTCTGTCGCACAATATAATGTATCAAGTGAACAGCAAGGCTGACTGCAACGTCTGTCTTCCCCTGGCATAGCATAAAATATATAATTAAGGGGTCTCTTTATAAAACTTTTGTGGAACAAATGTCAGAAGCATTTGTGCAAGTTGAATGTCACTGTAATTTTTCTAAGTGATTCATTTCTGTATCCTCAGCTCCATCTAGTTAGCAAAATATGGTATAATTTTATCATGGTATTTCAGAAAACTATACTGCATTTTGGTCACCAGATGGCGCAAACGGCAGGCATTAAAGCGGATGTAAGACTGTAGTTTTTTATCTTCATGCATTGTATGCATAAAGGCAGAAAACCTTCTGTGTGCTGCTCCCCCACAGCCCCCCCCCCCCCAATACTCACCCGAGCCCCCTCTGGATCCAGCGATGTGCATGGGAGCCTCGGCTGTCCCGGGTCTCCCTCCTCATTGGCTGAGACACAGCAGTGAGAGCCATTGGCTGGGCCGAGCTGTGGCTCTATGTGTCTTTTGGATGCATAGAGCGGGGTTCGGGAGAGAGCATGCACCAGTGCCCTCATAGCAAGCAGCTTGCTACTGGGGGCACTGGTCAAGTGGGAGGAGCCAGGAGTGCTGGCGGGGGGGACACAAGAAGAAGAGGACTGGGGCTGCTCTGTGCAAAACCATTACACAGAGCAGGTAAGTATAACGTTTGTTAATAAAAAAAATTTAATAAAATAAACTTTTAATATGGTTGTAAAGGCAGAATTTTTTTTTATCTTAATGCATTCTATGACCCCAAATCCCTTCATTGCACTTAAAAGCACTCAAAACGCCAAGTTTGGCTGATTTGAATACTGAATTTTTTTTTAAATCTGGCACCTTCAAGGCTCCAGTAAACCGGAAGTGATGTCGCTGCCGGGTTTCTAGAGCCCGGCCAGAGTGGCAGGACTGGGGGGGGGGGATGTCCCATCCCGCTGCTTGTGATAACGATCGAGCAACTGCTTAGCCGCATCAATTGTTATCACAAGATGACATCACCCAAGCACAACAACTTGTAGCAGAATGATGTAAAGCAGGGCTCAAAATTTAAAGTCCTGAGCCAGGCCTCAAGGGTTACTCGCCACCAGTTGCCCCAACCAACCCCTACCCTGCCCCGCCCCCAATTCTGCCCCTAAACAAGCCCTCATAAAATTATCTCATGAAATTACATTTAAAAGGTTTTATGCAGAATTAAGCAACTTTATCCATGCCCAACAATGCAGCCTACCCGTGTCCATCATGCAGCCTACCCGTGTCCATCATGCAGGGGAGCAGAGGAGAGGAAGAGCAGCTTTGATTTCAATTGCTGTGTGTTCCCGCCGTTCGGCGTCCTGTACAGCCCCGCCCCCTGGCCGGGGAACTTTGATACACGTCACTCGTCCCGAGGATGGATGGGTGATCTGTCTATTAAATTCCCTGAGACCAGGGGGCGAGCTGTGTTGTCCCTTGCGCTCTGATCATCCAGCTGGCTCTCTCCTCTCTTTCCCTCTGCCAGTGCTGGGAAAAGGCCTCCCATACAACCCAACGGCTCGCCCTCGCTCCCAGGCAGCCCACACTCGCCAGCCCTCAAAATCCACTCGCAAAATGCGAGCAGGTAAGTGGAATTTTTGAGGGATGATGTAAAAGGTACGTGATTTTGCGGCAAGTGGTTAAACTATTTTTTAGGTTTCTTCAGTTACTTCCTGGTTTCTTGCCTAGGCAAATTATGTCATACAGGAGGGGTTTTCTCAGCTAGCATACCCTCCTGCCTGCATGCCTGAGGTTACGGCAGTTGGATTACAGGAAGTAAATGCAAAATGAATCATCTGCCCTTTCTGAAGATGACCAGGACCAGAAATGCAAGGGGTTGTTTTTCAAAGTAAATTCCCCACAAAATAAAGCATGGATGGGGGAGTTTGAATATTAAAAATAAATTAAATATTTCAATCGCTTCCCTTTAACCCTACTAGGTATAAAGCTAGAGATCTTCCCACCTCATTACAAAATAAACATACTTCTAGCCACAAGACTTACTATAACCAAATTGTGGAAATTGGCAGAGGCCCCTAACCTTTCTGACGTCATTACAGAACTAAACACCCATGCACATTACAAATTCATGCTAGCCCAAAAAAACTATAGTATAAATTTTTTAAGAAACATTGTCTCAGCTGGATTGCTTACCCAAAAGCATCTAAACTTTTGAAAGAGCTTTACCAACATTCTTAATTAAACTTTCCCTCTACGTTTGTGATTAGTCTGGGTAGATCAGTACGCTTCCTAATTGTTAAATGTTTTGCAATTATCATATTCCTTTAAATACCCAGTTTACAGTTAGGTCCCTTTGGGGTAAACAGGGTAACTTAGGCCATAAGTAATCTTAACCTGGTAATTGGTTACACTTGATGGCTTTTACTCGGTATACAGTATCTCACAAAAGTTTGTACACCCCTCACATTTTTGTTAATATTTTATTATACCTTTTCATGAGGCGACAACACTGAATAAATTACACTTTGCTAAAATGTAAAGTAGTGAGTATACATCTTGTATAACAGTGTAAATTTGCTGTCTCCTCAAAATAGCTCAACACAGTCATTAATGTCTAAAATGCTGGCAACAGAAGTGAGTACACCCCTAAGTGAAAATGTCCAAATTGGGCCCAAAGTGTCAATATTTTGTGTGACCACCACTATTTTTCAGCACTGCCTTAACCTTTTTGGGCATGGAGTTCACTAGAGCTTCACAGGTTGCCACTGGAGTCCTCTTCCACTCCTTCATGACGACATCACGGAGCTGGTGGATTTTAGAGATCTTGCGCTCCTTCACCTTCCGTTTGAGGATGCCCCACAGATCACAGATGCTCAATAGGGTTTAGGTCTGGAGATATGCTTGGCCAGTCCATCACCTTTACCCTCGGCTTCTTTAGCAAGGCAGTGGTCATCTTGGAGGTGTGTTTAGGGTCGTTATAATATTGGAATACTGCCCTGCGGCCCAGTCTCCAAAAAGAGGGGATCATGTTCTACTTCAATATGTCACAGTACATGTTGGCATTGACTGTAGGCAAGACACACTCGTCTTTGTACTCCTCACCTGGTTGCCACCACACACGCTTGACACCATCTGAACCAAATAAGTTTATATTGGTCTCATCAGACCACAGGACATGGTTCCCATAATCCATGTCCTTAGTCTGCTTGTCTTCAGCAAACTGTTTGCAGGCTTTCTTGTGCATCATCTTTAGAAAAGGCTTCCTCCTGGGACGACAGCCATGCAGACCAATTTGATGCAGTGTGCGGCGTATGGTCTGAGCACTGACAGGCTGACCCCCCACCCCTTCAACCACTGCATCAATGTTGGCAGCACCCATACGTCGATTTTCCAAAGACAACCTCTGGATTTGATGCTGTGCACGTGCACTCAACTTCTTTGGTCGACCATGGCGAGGCCTGTTCTAAATGGAACCTGTCCTGTTAAACTGCTGTATGGTCTTGACCTCCGTGCTGCAGCTCAGTTTCTGGGTCTTGGCAATCTTCTTATAGCCTAGCCATCTTTAGATAGAGCAACAATTCTTTTTTTCAGATCCTCAGAGAGTTCTTTGCCATGAGGTGCCATGTTGAACTTCCAGTGAACAGTATGAGAGAGAGCGATAACACCAAATTTAACACACCTGCTCCCCATTCATACCTGAGATCTTGTAACACTAACGAATCACATGACACTGGGGAGGGAAAATGGCTAATTGGGCCCAGTTTGGACATTTTCACTTAGGGGTGTACTCATTTTTGTTGCCAGCGGTTTAGAAATGAATGGCTGTGTGTCGAGTTATTTTGAGGGGCAAGCAACATTTAGGCCCCTTTCACACTGGGGCGGGGAGCCGCGGTGACAGTAAAGCAGCGCTATATTTAGCGCTGCTTTACCGTCATTTTGCCAGCGGGTTTCGGCCGCTCGCGGTGTGGTTTTACCCCCCTTGAGCGGCCGAAAAAGGGTTAATATCCCCCGCAGAGCGCCGCCGTAGCGGCGCTTTGCCGCGGTTTTACTGCGGTGTCCCATTCAAATCAATGGGATGGAGCGGTATAGGAGCGGTGAACACACCGCTCCTATACCGCTCCAAAGATGCTAGCAGAACTTTTTTTGCCGTCCTGCTAGCGCACCGCTCTAGTGTGAAAGCCCGCCGGCTTTCACACTGGAGTGAATGGGGCTGGATTTTTTCAGGCGGTATACAGGCGCTATTTTTAGCGCTGTACCGCCTGAAAAACGCCCCAGTGTGAAAGGGGCCTAACACTGTTATACAAGCTGTACACTCAGTTTACATTGTAGCAAAGTTTCATTTCTTCAGTGTTGTCACAAAAAAAGATATAATAAAATATTTGCAAAAATGTGAGGGGAGTACTCACTTTTGTGAGATACTGGATGTGTTATTCTGATATATCTTTAAAGTTTTGTAAGGGTATTATATCTGATTTTCCTATAAAGAGCATATTTTGTTATTTGATTATGTTAAATTTGATAAATACCTAATAAATGTTTTAAAGTTTAAAAAATAAATAAATAGCATTTTTGCTTTGTGGTGCTCAGAGGCAGCGTAGTCCAGCTTTAAAGATAATAGGTAGTAAGTTTCTACAAAATGTAAATGCATATTACAGTAAAAAAAAAAAAAAAATGGATTTGTGATTGTAAATATGAAATATTGCAAATTAATATTATGTAGTCTTTTATCCAGCTAACAGGTCTCCTTTTCATATCTTTAACAAATCATAGCCTGTTATTAAACCTTTTGTTTACAGGATCCATAGCTCAGGCAGCAGATTATATAATGAAGTGGTTGACTCATTAACAGTTACTAATCCCCTAATCAGACAAGAAAGCCTCAAAGCAGACTTCATCATATTGACCCAAAACAATTGTAGTTTCTCTTTTGAAGGCCACTATATTAAAAGTTGAATATTAAACTGTTAATTTTTGCATGCACATCCAAAATAAATGTAAAAAGAATATAGCTTCCATTTAAATGTATGCACGTTTTTTTCTTTAATTAGTTATTGCTACATTAAAAGCTGCCCAGACATTGATTCTTAAATACAGGCCCCATTAGGCAACATTAAAAAGCTTCAATTCCAGGAATAAGAACATTGTTTAATTATTCCAAGAAAAATGTGGGAAGATGTTACATGCAAGTCATTAGAGGCAGAAACAAAGAAAGCCACCTATTCGAGTAGGAGGGATAGTAATGTGAAAATAATGCTGAAAAATGGCTGAAGGTGAAAGATGAAGAGAGGCAGATGGATTTCCAATTTGTGACATGATAATCAGAGATGGTAACAGTGATCCTCCTGAATCATCAATGTCTATTACATGAGCCAGTAAAAGAAACAAGTTAATGGCTTTACGGATCAGGGGGGAAATATAAAAGCACTGGAAGGGCAAGGGGACAAGATGTGCTGAGCAGTAATAAACAATCAAGAGCAGCAGGAGGTCTTGCTATTCAAGTGTCTGTGCTGATTTGTTAAGTGTATGTCTTGACTACTTAGGAGCATAAACAGAATATATCCTATTACAAGGGCAAAACCTTGGGTTCAACTGCTTCGTTTATCTCCAATCACCATTTTTTTTTTAATTTAGCTAAAAAATTTATTTAAAAAAAAAAAAAAAAAAAATGTAAAAAGCTAATAAATTCAGGTTGATCCAATATCCAAATACTCATTCACAAAATGATTAGTAATCACTAAGCTTTACAGAATGAGTAAATAATTCATGGCTTACAGACAAAAATTCTCTCTTTATTCAATACTTGGCTTGCAATACTTCTTGCTACTGCCACCAAGATCTATAAAGAGGTTATAAGGTATGTCTGAACAGCCTGGAAGTATATCAACCTCGGAGTATGCATTTGATGAACGGAGAAGTGACGTAGATTTGTGGCAGCCCTGTTCATTCTCACAAATTAGCATGTCATCCGATTTTCCAGAAGGAAATTAAGTTTCACACCCTGAAATGCCTGAATGGCCTGTTGCCATGAGTGAACGCGGCCTGGAAATCAGTGTGGATAAAAAAAAAAAAATGATTTAAAAAATAAAAATAAAAAAAACGATTTTTTTTAATTAAATCCGATTGTTTGATTTTTAGCAAATTTATTTTAATAAAATACTTTTGGAGTAAAAATCTATCTAAAGATAGTTTTCTATTTAAGGTACATTAATAATTTAGTTTATTCAGCATGAAATGGAGCTTAGTTATGTAGCATGAGGCTGTATATTCTGCAAATATTTACATTTTTGGTAAACTCATTCAGTTAATCCAAGCTCTGCAAGCAGAGATAACATACACTGCATTGATGCATTCAAACAATTTCACAGTAATCATGAGATAAAACAAAGGGAATATTCCTTTATCCCATTGTTTTGCAAATCTATGTATACTACAAACTGTATGATTGAATCCGTTCTGATATCACTGCTAATTATTCTAAATAGGAAACCTTAATTTTGTTTGCAAATATAACATTTTCTAACTACCAGCAAAAATAAGTCCTTACATTTAAAGGGCACCTGTAATTTCGGATCCATCATGACAGAACTGTTAGCGGGCATCCACTTACCTGCTGCCGCCACATCCCTCACCCTGCTGCATCACCAGCTGTCCCATTAAAATGAATGGGACTGTCGGTGAGTCAACAGCGGGCAGAGGAGGAGACGCTGTGGGACAGAGATGACAGTTGCTATTTAAAAATGATGATTCAAAAATTATGATTTAAATCATATCCACTTATAAAATATATATTTTTTAAATTCCAGGATCAGTGGATTTTAACCACTTGAGCGCCAGAAGATTTAACCCCCCCCCCCCCACCTTTCATGACCAGGCCATTTGTTGCGATATGGCACTGCGTTACTTTAAGTGACAATTGCACAATCACAAGTCGTGTGACGCTGTACAAAAATGTATATATTTTAAATGTACCGTATATACTAGAGTATAAGCCGACCCGAATATAAGCCGAGGCACCTAATTTTTACCACAAAAAAATGTGAAAACGTATTGACTCGAGTATAAGCCTAGGGTAAGAAATGCGTAGCGGAAAAGAGGGTCAACAATGCCCATTTGCATGCCTCACTGTGCCCATTTGCAGCCATAGGTCCCCCAAACTTCAAACTTGGTGGTTAAGGGTTCCTAGATGCCCCCTAGGTGCAGACATTTGGGGTCTCTGGACCCAAAGGGTCCCGAAATGACATTGCTGCAGATGGACACAGTTGACCGACTTTGGGGCCCCGTATCTCGGGGCCACTTGGTGCTAGGAAACCCAAATTTGGTGTGCAAACCAACTATCACTACAACATATCATAAGATAGGGTTCCTATCACCAAGTGGCCCCGAGATACGGGGCCCCAAAAATCGGTTTGGAAAATGTCAAGCACTTTTCTGCAGCAGAGAATGACATTTTCCGAACCGACTTTAGTGCCCGGTATCTCTGGGCGACTCGGTGCTAGGAACCCCATCTATTGGATATGTTGTAGTGATAGTTCCGCTTGGTTTGCACACCAAATTTGGGGTTCCTAGCACCAAGTGGCCCCGACATACGGGGCCCCAAACTCAGGTCGGAAAATGTAATTCTCTGCTCCATAAAATATAGTATTATATAGAGCTTTCTTTTGGTGGTATTTGATCACCTCTGTGATTTTTATTTTTTGCGCTATAAACAAACAAAAAAATAACAATATTTTTAACTTTCTGCTATAAAAACACATCCAATGAAATAAAAAAAAAAATATTTAAAAAATTTAGGCCAATATGTAGTCTGCTACATATTTTTATAGTGTCTAACTATTAGATATTTTTATGGAACTTTTATTTAAATTTTTACTAGTAATGCTAGCGATCAACGACTTATAGCAGGACTGCGATATTGCGGCGGACAGTGGGGACACTGACACATTTTGGGGTCCAGTGACACGAATACAGTGATCAGTGCTAAAAAATATGCATTCTCACCTTCCCCACTGACAGAACAGCAATCTGCCTTATTTACATAGGCAGACTGCTGTTCTGCCTGTGTAATAACAATCGCCGGGTGACGGCGGACATCAAGTATGCAGCTACCCCAACCCGGAAGTGCTGCATCACATACTAGGTACGTAATCCAGCGCAGGGGAGCCACCTTGCCACCGTGTCGGCAAGCGGTTAAACAAAAATGTAATATATTATAGCTTATCGATCCTAAAATGTGGTGGCTACATTGGTTCTCTTTTTATTTTTTTCCTTTCTTTTCACCTGGACATTGGGCCAGTAACACACTTTCTGTCCTAGGGTGTTACCACTCTGGATGGAGGAGAAATGGAGACAGCTGTGGACAGCAGCATTGTCAGACTGGGGAGAAGGTAGTGTTATGCCGCGTACACACGTGCAGACTTTTGCCGGCGGACTTAGTCCAGTGGACAATCCGCCGGACTTTCCAGCTGGGTCCGCTGGACTTTCCGAGCGCGTGGACTTGCCCACACACGCACGGACTTCTCCGGCGGATAATCCGCGGGACTTTTGAAAATGAACGGACTTGCCCACACACGGAGCAGTTCGTTCATTTAGAATGTAACTTCAGGTTACGTAGCTAGCGTAGGCAGTAAATGCCGCCGCGCTAGCTCCGTGACCTGGCATGGATTTAAAGGGACTCCCCACGCCGAAAAAACGGCGTGGGGGTTCCCCCCAAATCCATGTCAGACCCTCATCCGAGCACGCAGCCTGGCCGGCCAGGAAAGGGGTGGGGACGAACGAGCGCCCCCCCCCCTCCTGAGCCGTACCAGGCCGCGTGCCCTCAACATGGGGGGTGCCCTGGGGAAAGGGGGGCCGTGCGGCCCCCCCACCCCAAAGCACCTTGTCCCCATGTTGATGAGGACAAGGGCCTCTTCCCGACAACCCTGGCCGTTGGTTGTCGGGGTCTGCGGGCGGGGGCTTATCGGAATCTGAGAGCCCCCTTTTATAAGGGGGCACTCAGATCCCGCCCCCCACCCTATGTGAATGAGTATGGGGTACGATGTACCCCTACCCATTCACCTAAGGTGTAAAATGTAAAGTAAAAAAAAAAACCCACACTTTTGAAAAAATAGTTTATTGCACTGCTCCGGGGGTCTTCTTGCCGGACTCCCCCGCCATTTACCAAGCTCTTTTACCGAGCGGGGAAGTCCGGCTACCTTCTTCTTCGTCGCCATCTGGGGGTCTCGATCCGCCTTCGGGGGTCTTCCGGGGGTCTCTTCTGTTCTTGCGGCGGTCGTCGTCTTCCGCGCCGCCGCCTTCTTCTGCTTGTCCTTCTTGTTCTTCCGATGTTGACCCGATGCTCTCTCTGCCCGGAATGCCTGTGCCGCGCTGCGCTGGGACTTATATAGGGGCATGGGGACAGGGTCACATGCTCATGTCACATGGTGACCCCGCCCCCTTGCGATGTCACAGTCCCAGCATCCTCCAGGACTGTGACAACACAAGGGGGCGGGGTCACCATGTGACATGAGCATGTGACCCTGTCCCCATGCCCCTATATAAGTCCCAGCGCAGCGCGGCACAGGCATTCCGGGCAGAGAGAGCATCGGGTCAACATCGGAAGAAGAAGAAGAACAAGAAGAAGGACAAGAAGAAGAAGGCGGCGCCGGCGGCGCGGAAGACGACGACCGCCGCAAGAACAGAAGAGACCCCCGGAAGACCCCCGAAGGCGGATCGAGACCCCCAGACGACGGCGGCGACGACGAAGAAGGTAGCCGGACTTCCCCGCTCTGTAAAAGAGCTTGGTAAATGGCGGGGGAGTCCGGCGAGAAGACCCCCAAGATGGAAGAAGACCCCCGGAGCAGTGCAATAAACTATTTTTTCAAAAGTGTGGGTGTTTTTTTTACTTTTACATTTTACACCTTAGGTGAATGGGTAGGGGTACATCGTACCCCATACTCATTCACATAGGGTGGGGGGCCGGGATCTGAGTGCCCCCTTATAAAAGGGGGCTCTCAGATTCCGATAAGCCCCCGCCCGCAGACCCCGACAACCAACGGCCAGGGTTGTCGGGAAGAGGCCCTTGTCCTCATCAACATGGGGACAAGGTGCTTTGGGGTGGGGGGGCCGCACGGCCCCCCTTTCCCCAGGGCACCCCCCATGTTGAGGGCACGCGGCCTGGTACGGCTCAGGAGGGGGCGCTCGTTCGTCCCCACCCCTTTCCTGGCCTGCCAGGCTGCGTGCTCGGATAAGGGTCTGACATGGATTTGGGGGAACCCCCACGCCGTTTTTCGGCGGGATTGTCCGCCGGACTGCCAAGTCCAGCGGATAATTTAAAAACCAAACGTAAAACTTTGGTCCGCCGGACTTTGGCGCCAAAAAGTCCGCCGGCCCACACACGAGGGGATTATCCTCTGGACTTCAGTCCAGAGGATAATCCCGCGGGATTGTCCCTTCGTGTGTATGCGGCCTTAGATGCACTAGAAGATTTAGATGGACTTGACTAGCGAATTAAAGTCGAACTCCTGCTAACACTTTTTAAACAACAACATTTTTTATTTCTTTTGGGATAAAGGTTTTAACATAAATTAACCATTTAGCAACCGCCCCACACAGAGGCGTAGTTTGAAGCTTGTGGGTCCCGATGCAAACGTTGACCTGGAGCCCCCCACTACCACCTGCCACTTCCACTCCGCACCAAGATAATCCCACCGCACGCCCCATCCTGGTAATGCCATGCTTCCTCTCCCCCCACCATCCTGGTAATGCCATGCTTCCTCTCCCCCCACCATCCTGGTAATGCCATGCTTCCTCTCCCCCCACCATCCTGGTAACGACATGCTTCCTCTCCCCCCTACCATCCTGGTAACGACATGCTTCCTCTCCCCCCTACCATCCTGGTAACGACATGCTTCCTCTCCCCTCACCATCCTGGTAACGACATGCTTCCTCTCCCCTCACCATCCTGGTAATTACCTGCCCCTCTCCCCCCACCATCCTGGTAATGACATGCCCCCCCTCCCCCACCATCCTGGTAATGACATGGCCCCCTCTGATGCCGCTTAAAATTGACCAAATAATATCTGGGGTCCCTGGAGCCTGCAGACCCTTGGGGCCCCTCAGGAGGCGTTTTAGGGATCTTTTAAATAACTTTTCTGACTGTATTGGCAGGCTAGGTGCTGCGGGGGAAGTGTGTCTGTCCTAAGTTGTTCCCACATTCCTCATTAAAGGTGTTTATAAAGCCCCCCTCCCCCCACAATCCTGGTAATGACATGCCCCCCTCCACCCACAATCCTGGTAATGACATGTCCCCCTCCCCCCACAAAGCAGCCTGGATCCTCCTATTTCCGGGTCCCTCTTCATTGCTCCTGGCCCTCCCTCCTGTTGAGTGCCCCAACAAGCAGCTTGCTATGGGGCACCCGAGCTGTGTCACAGCTCTGTGACACCATTCAGACACGGATCCCCGACCTGGCCCCTCTCTCCCCTGATTGGCTAACTGACTTTGATTGACAGCTGCAGGAGCCAATGGCACCACTGCTGTGTCTCAGCCAATCAGGAGGAGAGTCCAGGAGGGCTAAGACACTTGTGGACATCATTGGAGAGAGATGGGGCTCAGGTAAGTTATTAGGGGGTGCTGGGGAGGCACCCCCATAAAATGCATTAAGATAAAAAAAAAAAAACTTTCTGCATTTACAACTCCTTTAAGTGCTAGTTTACACTTGCTTCAAAACATGGCTTCGGACACGCTTTGTTAAAGCTCTCTGAATGCCAGTGAAAGCCCCTGTCAGTAAATAAAATGGTTAGCGCACAGTCCTGTTTACACCTTGCTTTTGCTTTGCTTCAAAAATTATACCCCATGTTGCTTTAGTGGTGTTTCAAAGCCTCCATAGAAGTCTATGAGAAAGCTCACTTGAATCACCATCGAAGCGCCTACCATTTCAACATGTTTTTTTGGTGTGGGCTTCGGTGGTGCTTCAGTAATGCTTTGGTGGTGCTTCAAGCGAGCTTTGTCATAGATTTCTATGGAGGCTTTGAAGACGCCTTGAAGCATCACTAAAGTGACATGGGGTATCATTTTTGAAGCAAAGCCAAAGCAAAAGCAAGATGTAAACAGGATTGTAAGCTAACCCATTTATTTAGTGACAGGAGCTTTGACTGGCATTCAGAGAGCTTTAACAAAGCGTGTCTGAAGCCATGTTTTGAAGCAAGTGTAAACTAGCCCTTAATGTGTAAACTATTGCGTATCGCCACAGAGTGGTACTGTGGATACTGCTAAAATATCAGGTGCCACGTCCTATGATTTAGACAAAGGAATATAGAAAAAGAGGGCTTTGACTTTTTAGGCACGACCACATAGGTCTAATGATATAAAAAGCTTTTTATTAAACATAGAAACAACATTAAAATGTATGATTGGACACAGCTGGTCACATGGTAAAGAGCCGCTGTGATTGGCTCTTTACCCCAATTGGATCCATGCCGATGCGTGCCGCAGGGGGCGTGTGGGAAGCGTGATCACTGGAGAACGTCCATAAATGCCCTCCCGGCAATGGGAGCCCGCGCTGTAGTCGTTTCCGGCTATAACATGCGCGGCAAGCGGTTAAAAATTGTACATACTGTATATTACCAATTTCCCAAGGGTATGCAAACTTTTGAGCACAACTGTATTTTCACCTGTAATCTAGTCTTTTTTTCCAACTTCCAAGCTGTCCAGCAAAATTGGCAGTAAAGCCCCATACACACGCGCGGATTATCCGAGGACCAGGTCCGTCAGACCATGTCCGTCATACTTTGTCTGATGTTGGTTTTGCGTACACACGGTCGGACAAAGTTGTCGGAAAATCCGATCATTCTGAACGTGGTGACGTTTGTTGCCTACGACGGGACTACGTAGAGGCTAGTAGCCAATAGCTTTGGTCTTGTAATGTGATCTGAGCATGCGTAGCACTTTGTCCGGTCAGACTACCATACACACGATCGGATTTGGTGTGATCGGACCGTGTTGTCGGAAAATCTATCCAGCAGGAGATAGGACTTTGTCCGTCGGACAATACGACGTACACTGTCCGATGGTGCATACACACGGTCTGATTTTTCAACAACATTGTCCGATCGGACAGAATCCATGCGAAAATCCGACCGTGTGTATGGGGCTTTAGAGTGTTGAGACAAACCACTTAACACTGACAGGGGGCTTACAATTGTCATTGTTTATACCTTTATCCAAAAACGAAAAAAATAAAAATAAATAAATAAAAACAGTTGCTTTAACTGCTCGAAAATTGTTAGCTGGAGTTTGGCTTTAATTTGTTAGTCACGTACATCTAATGGCCTGTACACAAGATCCGAATATCGGTTGTCCGAGGAAGACAAATTTCAGATTGTGTGTACACTACTTTCCGTTCATCCGATCGGGCATGCACGGAAATTTTCCTTGTACGATTTACGGGTTAGTCAGTATAGTTGTCGTCCGAAAATTCAATACAAATACATTACAACACATGACATAACTTTCTCTGACTTTATTTAGCTATTCAATTTCTACGTGCGACTATTAAGCGGAAACGGTTGTGCGATTTCTCGTACGATATTCAGATCGTGTGTACAGGCCATAGATCTGCTAATGCATATAAAACGACTCTGTCCCCTGATTGACAATGCTGCTGTCTAAGGCCCCTTTCACACGAGGCGGACTCCGCTTCCACGGAGCCCGCCTCTGTCCGCCGGCTCAGCGGGAGATCTCTCCGTTGATCTCCGCTGAGCCGGCGGATGACAAGTCCCTCTCTGCTCACTGAGCGGGGAGGGGCTTGCGAGCGCCGCTGGTCTCTATGGAGAGATCGGATGAAAACGGACAGTGTGTCCGTTTTCATTAGATCTCACCCGATCCGATAGCGACGGATCTGGACGTGGGGCCATACGTCTGCTTTTGGTGGATCGGACAGGGTCGGATGTCAGCGGAGATGTCTCCGCTGATATCCGACGCTCCATAGACTAACATGGAGCGCCCGTTCAGATCCGCCGTCAAAACTGACAGGCGGATCTGAACGGTCCGTCCATGTGAAAGGGGCCTTAGATTGCCTTTGTTGCTCCTCCATCCAAAGGGGAGACACCCTAAGACAAAATATTTAAGTAATTGTAAAAAGCAAAATATAACATTTTTGTTTTGTGGTTTAACACTGCAGTAAGCAAGCTTAACTTTCCATACAGCTGATTGCTAGGCAAAACCTAAAGAATCATCCTTAGTGATTTACTACACTGTCCATGAAGAACACTGAGGGAACCGAGTGCTCACTTACTAATGACCATAACACATATGCCACCCTCTGACCTGACAAATACAAAATCCGATTTCTGTTCTGAGGACTTTAAAGTGATATAAAAGGCTTGGCTTTAAAAAAAACAAAAAAAACAAACAAACATGTCATACTCACCTGCTCTGTGCAGTGGTTTTGCACAGAGCAGCCCCGATCCTCCTATTCTTGGGTACCTGCTGGTGCTCCTGGCTCCTCCTGCCTGCCGAGTGGCACCGAGTAGGCTCTCTCCTAAGCCCCTGCCCTGTTTGTCCATTCACACACACAGCTGCTGGTTGGCTCCACCCCCCCCCCTCTCCTCACTGGCTGTGATTGGGGCTCAGGGGAGTATTAGGGGGGGGGGTGCTGGGGGAGCTGCTGCACACAGAAGGTTGTCTGTGGCTATCACAGACATTACTTGTGACTGGTGTGTATATTAGAGGTTTTTTAAAGTTGTATTAAACCCTTTAAGGTTTTTAGCTTTAAACATTGAGCATAAAAAAACTACAATTTCCCAGTAAATTATTTGTTAATTATATATTATAATTATTATACTGGCACTTGCAGTTTACATTGTTCAATGCTTCTCTCATTGCCGCAAACCTGAACTTTTGGTCTTCAAAGAAAACAGTGCATTCGGGAGCCAGTCTATTTGTTTGGAGAAGGGAGAAGCAGGGGGAGTGCCTTGTCATCCTAGGGCCTAGGCCATGGGGCTGTGTATTTCTATAGATGCACACAGTGTAGGAAGACACAGCTCTAATCTTTGCATGCCAAGGGTGGCTCCATAGGATGCAGCAAGAGAAAGGTAAAAAAATCTTCTGCATGCAGCTCCCACCCTGCAAATACATACCTGAGCCCAATTTCGATCCAGCGATGTGCATGAGAGCAGAGACTCACTCAGCTCTCTCCCTCCTCATTGGCTCAGATACAGCAGTGGGAGCCACTAACTCCTGCTGCCGTCAATCACAGCCAGAGTTGAGGGAGCAGGGGTCTTATGGACACACATTGTGGGACTTGGGAGTGAGCATGCATCAGTGTTCCCATAGCAAGCAGCTTGCTATGGGCGCACTCAGCATGGGGGGGGGGGGGGCTGGGGGCCAGGAGAGTTGGTGGGGGATACCCATAAATCCTGTATAATAATAATAATAATAGTAACCATATGCCATCATGAGCTGTAAAATGTATTCTGCCCAACTTACCTGTAGTTGTAGGAACTGAACTTCTGGCTTTCTCTTAACATTATTTTGTACAGATTTAACACCTGAGTCCGACTTGAAGATGCCATTTTCAGAAAACTCTTGAGTGCTTTGTTAAAATATGAGTATATAGGATCGGCAACGCTTTCCTGCACAAATACAAAGAAAATATTTAAGGAAGCAATATTTTGCCATTGACAAAATGAACTAAAACAGTAATAATGCACTTGGAAGTAGAATAAATGTTTGCATTAACAATTTTGTACTATGTTAGCCATCAAACTGTTTGGGGTTTAAATAATAGCCTCTACTGACCAGCTCAAGTTTTTTTAAGGTGTAAGCTTGCATTCCACAGTGATCCAAGCTCTTCTTTGCGGTGTCCTCTAAATTACAGTGACCTCCTGCCAGGCGCTCCAAAATCACATCCTATTGGCGTAGGTGCACCACGCAGAACTACATGTGCAAAGAGCCATCAGCCTACACAAACAATGTGTCAGGGCACTTAATTGAGCAGGGGTGACCGGGAGGGAGAGAACTCCCCTGTCATCACTGCGACAAATCTGCAAAAAGATTTTCCATTCTTGCCAAGTTTGAGGCTGCAATACAAATTGTAAATATTTCTATAGCCTAGAGCAGTGATGGCGAACCTTGGCAACCCAGATGTTTTGGAACTACATTTCCCATGATGCTCCACTACACTGCAGAGTGCATGAGCATCATGGTACATGTAGTTCCAAAACATCTGGGGTGCCAAGGTTCGCCATCACTGGCCTAGAGTGCAGCTTTAATGTAGTTAACAACACATTTTGCCTTCATGCTATACCATTTTCCAAGGGGAGAACTGTTATTCTAATTTATATCCATGATGGAGAAGGTTTAGCAGTCATTATGTAAGGCTCTGGGGCCTATTTATAACCTAGTGTTGCTTCCCCTCGAAGCACACTGAGGGACATAGCAAGAAATACTCCACATTGTGCTGGCATTTTACATGTTATTCATAAAATGCAGAATGCATGGTGGCTCCTTCAATGTCCTGCAGTATGTTCTTTGTGTAATGCTGCAGGGAACACTTACAGATATAAGGAAGGATCTATCACATTACCCTAAAGTGACACTAAACTCTAGTTTAAAAAAGAAAAATTCTATTCAAGTATGCATTCTTAAAGTGGTTGTTAAGCCACTGTGATATCTTCATATAATCCTCTGTGGTTAATAATGATAGGTGCCCAGTGTCTGTTTTATAAAAAAAAAAATGCCGTTCTATACCAGATTTCAGAATGCTGCTCGGCACTCACGTGACTGGCCGCCTCGCCTCTCTTTTGATCTGACAGCTACAGTGGGAGGGGCCGAGAATCCCCCACTGACGTCAGTCAAGAGGAGAGAGGTGGCTGGTCACGTGAGTTCCCCTCTGAAATCAGGTACACAGCTGCATTTTTTTTTATAAAATACAGACACTGGGCACCTATCATTATTAACCATCAAGGATTATACTGAAGTCCGCTCTCTACTGGCAGCACAGTAATCAGTCCAGGCACTGCATCATCCTGACAATGTGCCTCTCGTCTCAGCCTCTCAGCGAGCCGCTAAGAGCCTGAGACGGCCGCTCCCCTCCACAGCTCAGCGCTCCAGTGAGCATGGAGGAGCAGCGGAGAGATTCTGATTGACAGTCAGCAGCTCTCTGCTCACCGAGCCATCGGGCCGATGCTGCATCCACCTAGGTATGATGGGGGAAAAAAAACCCAAACCCATAATTCATATTTAAAACACGTCATATGGCATCCTTTCTCCTCCTTGAACTTTTTTTGTTGCTTGCTTTGGAGACTTATGACAAGCGAAGCCTGAGACACATTTATAATGTGGACAGCAGTACTTTTTAAATGTGCCAGAGTAGGTTTTCCTAGAAAATAAAGTACATGGTCACAGTTAATCCATATCACCGTTTTAAAAAAAAAAGGGGACCTTAACAATAACTTTAATCTTTCAACGGAACTATTACATTGACTTTAAAATACTACCATATATGTCTTTGAGACTGCTGAAGTACCTACTACAAAAAAAATAGATAAATTAAAAAAAAAAAAAAGCTTATGATCCTACTTAAGTACAGCAACTTACTTTCATTTCCCCCCATACAGTACAATGCTTACTGTACTATACAGGCTCAAAGCGGAACTAAACCATCAATTTAATGGTTTCATAAGACAGTTACATTTCTTGCTGTCACATTTGCTTGTATAACTGATCACATGTGCAGCACCAAGGCAGTTGCAGATCAAACAGAATTTGAGATGGCAGCTTCCATGGCTGAAAAGAATAGAAGGGTTTAGTTCCGCTTCAATTTATTATTATTTTTTTTACAGCTTTTATGATAGACCTGATGTAAAAGGACCCTGATGCTGAAGTTAGAAGCTGAGTGGTTACTATTATTGATGAGCTCTGGAGTATTCGTATTTGAGTCAAAACCTGCCTCAGCTATCCCACCAAGAAGATGTTAAAAGCCGACAGCCAATCACAGGCAGAGGAGGCATTGCCTGAACCCCCCCCCCCCCAAGAGCCTCACGTATACACGCCCCTCGTTTACCTGCAGCTGCAGAGTGGGGAATGCCTGCACTGCCTGTGATTGGCTGTCGGCTTTTAACAGTTTCCTGGCAGGATAGCTCAAGCGGGTTCATGTCTGAACCCCCCTGAGCTCATCCCTAGTTACTATGCACAGCTGCTCCAGTTTTAGTAAGTTCCCTTGCGATTTAGGGATCCGAGCGCAGCATTTTTTTTTTTTATATCCGAGAGCATAAGCCCTAATATAGTAATAAAAATTAGCTTGTGCATCCTCCAAAGTCATTTGGTGTCCTTTTTCTTGTCTAATGAGCCAGTCTCTTTACGTGATCTGCAGGGTGGGAACGGTTTGGCTAGGGATGAGTATTAGATTGTAAACTCTTCTGAGCAGGGCCCTCTTAATCCTCTTGTATTTTATTGTATTATACCCAGTGATGTAAGTAACTGAGTTAAAATAAACTGAGTTACCTAACGCAGTTACTTTAGAGGGTAACTAGTAATCTAACTGATTACTTTTCCCCTCATGGTAACTCAGTTCCCATTACTTTGGCTTAGTTACCCCAATTACATCTACCGCCACTAGATTGCAGTAGTGTAATTCCGGTGTCCTGCCGAAAAAGTTCCCCCGCGGGATAAGCACCCCCTGTACTGCGCAGGCGCAGCGCTTGCGCAGTACGAAGGAAAATTGCCGAACCTAAACAGCTCTGAGTGAACTCTACACTGCGCAGGCGCAATTAACATGTAATTGTACGAGGCGATGCCGCACGCTCCTGATGCTCGTGCTACTCTGCAAGGGGCGTCTATCGTGTAAGTAAGGGGCGGGTCTAGTATTACTGTAACCAAGGGGCGCATTTATTATTATTGTTATATATCGAGCTCTGCCCATTAATTTAACATTCGCCCTCTTCTATAGCCATCCGTCCCTTACATGATATAATAATATTAGACCCGCCCCTTGCTTACACGCTATAACAGATCTGCCCCTCGGTTAGAGTAATAATAGAGCAGCCCCTTGGTTACACGATATATAACAATAATAATAATAAATGCACCCCTTGGTTGCAGTAATACTAGACCCGCCCCTTAGTTACACGTAGAGAATATTTAAAAAAAAAAGTCAGTTACTTTGCTGCGTAACTAATTACTTTTCCAATGTAGTAACTGAGTTACTAACGCAGTTATTTTTTGGGAGAAGTAATTTGTAACTAATTACTTTTCTAAAGTAAGATGACCAACACTGATTATAACTGTATTGTCTCCTTTTTATAGTGTAAAGCGCTGCGTAAACTGTTGACTCTATACAATAATAATCATCATCATCATCAGAGGTCGCTCAAGCTCATCTCTACAGGCGAAAACACTCTCTTTTCCTGTATTTAATGTGTGTGTGTGTGTGTGTGTGTGTGTGTGTGTGTGTGTGTGTGTGTGTGTAAATATATATATACACACATATATATAAAAAATATATATACACACACGGTGCAAAAGTTATATTTTCTACTAGTCATGTGTTCCAACTCCTGACTATGAACTCTGTTGGTTATGCTAGTAGATAAAGTCTGCATATATTTAATGATTCCCCCATACACTAGGAGGGGATATGAAGAGCAGCATGTGTCCCCCCCGATCACTCACACTGCCCCCAGCTCCAGGCTCAGGTATCAGGTGAACTGTCTGCACACCCCACACGCTCACTCCTCGCCGAACATCCGCACCAATCACAAGGCTCGCCGAGGTCACCCAACTACGGAATCCCTGCAAGGACAAACACTGAGACTATCAACAACCAGACAAGGACGTCAAAGCCTTTCTGCACACTAGACTAATTGTGAAAAAAAACTTCCGTCTTTAGATACCTCAAATATCTCCCATATTTATCATTGCAATATGAGCTTCGACAAAATGGCTTCCACCTTAGCGTTTATTAGAAGCCATAACAAAGACAGTTAACAGGGATGTCTTTGCATAATGTTCGGCCTCTAGTAGTCAAAGGGTGTTTCATAGCTCCAATGATTTTTTTTTAACATTAAAATAGTTAAAATATCCCTAAAATGTAATGGACATAACAAAATATGGCATTCTATGTATGAAAGTGTGCCTTATGGAGTAAAGTTATAGAAAATACAGGGTTTTTATATGTGTGTATGTGTGTGTCTCTTCCGGGTTTACGTAGCTGGCTGACATGCACGTGAAGTGATCAGAGGAAGGAGGAAGACAGAGTATAGAGGTTCATTCACACAGCAGTCATGAGCCTTACTTCATATCTCCCGTGAGTGTGTAGCCTCCTGTCACCATCTACTAATGAGGAAATGTGTCTGCCTTCTACTAGGGACAAATCACTTAGGATCCCAACATGCTACTTTGTTTTATAGGCTGCTGGGCTTATTTCCAGCCTATCTCCAGGGAAAGTAAAAATCCCCCCTTGCATTGGGGCCACCCCTGTGGTTCAAGCTTTTCACATGGGGGCCAGGGGTGCTGGCTAAAAACATGCAGCTGAGCCGTGTGTGTTTAATGCAGGCATACTGCGTCCTACACCTGACTGCCGCGTTTGCCTGCGCAGGTGTTGCGTGCAGGTGCTGCATCCCAATTTACATGAATAGGATGGCATGCATGGAACACGTGTGCGTTCAAGCACAGCCCTCACATAGGTGTATGCTGTAGTACACTTGTGTGAAGGAGGCCTTGAGGCTGGGTTCACACTATGTGTAGCGCAGGCACAACAGGGGGTCCGATGTGTCCCCATTCACTGGTTCTGGTCCGAATTAGGTCTGATTTTTATTTTTTTTTACCTGAATTCAGACCTGAAACAGAGCCCAAGACGCACAGGACCCTTCTGCTGTGCACTCTGTAGCCGCCACTCGAGATATTTTAACCGGCTCCATTGAGAGCTGGTCACACTCTCCTGGGGGAAACCTGCATCCAATTTGCATAAATGTGAACCCAGCCTAAAGGATAAGTTCACCTTTGTAAAATAAATAAATGCACATCTTTTTTGCAGGTAAAAATATGTGCATTTAGTATTTTTTATTTTTGTTAGGAGCCTGCAAAGCATTGCACCTGCAATTGATGGGTTGCTATACAGCACTCCTGCAGACTGGGTAATAAGCTGTCTCCTCATACAAGCAGACCATTACATGCTGAGTAAGGACTTGTAGTTCTCATATTCACAGAACTCTATGAATGAATGACGTAGCCAACTGGGCGGAATCCTGGGCGGCAGGGTTTTTGTTAAATTGTGACAGTCAGTGCGGGGAGAAGGTTCCCTGCTTGCTGTCACAACAGGGGGTGGGAGGTGCAAGGGCTGGTGCAAGAGTAACATGTTATACCCTGAATATGGGTGTAACATGTTACAAAAGGTTATCCTTGAACGACTGCCCACCTAAAACCTAATCTACAGTCCGAGGGGCTGTACACATGCCACAACCGCAATGCTTTGTGTCGTTACTGAGGCAAATGTAATGCAGCTTGTTGATGGTACCACCTGTCAAATTCCTCCATTTCAGTCAATGTGACTTTCTAGTCAGGCATTAGTACCCACCAAAAGCAATAGGGGGTTTAATTCCTGCTGCGGCATGTGTACATCTTTGGCTGCTGCCTCAGCAGCTAAAGGAGGGTAGGGATTGAGGGCGGTAAAACCGTGACTCAACCGCAGGGTTTTACCAGCCCTCAACTTTATGTGTGAATGAGCCCTAAGGGTGCCGCTTGCGAATGCAACTAAGGGCTCATTCACAAGTGCAGCATGGCACTGCTGACCCTCTAAAAAGCAATCCAAGTGTGCTTGATATGTGCAATATGTTGCCTCCTCACCACCTAATTCAAACTCATGATTGCTGTGCAATGCATGTGATTGCGACATGGTAGTATGGCAATTAGAGGTTTAAATCGGATGCGAGGAGGCGACACTGTGCCGATGATCTGTGACTTCTCCCATGTTCAGGTAGATCTCCAGCTCTTTAAAGATTGCCTACCCCTGCACTACAGGGCGCCTGCTGGTAGCTTCTCCCTCCCACTGGTAGATATCCATACTTACACTTATCAGAGGCAGTCAGCCTGATGTGCAGATCCCTGTCTGGTTAAATCAGACTAATATCTGTGCCCCATTGTAGCACAGAAAATAATCTATAGGGCTCAGAAACTGAGATATTTTGCAACTTTCCCCTTTCTACCTCACATGTTGTAAGTTCTCAACATAGGTGCATTATGTTGTTTGGCGCATGCCAAAAAATGTCAGGAAAAGAAGTAGTTTTATATATCTATCTACATATCCATCAGCTTATATATATACTGTACATATATATGTATGTGTGTGTGAATTGTCCAGCAATTGTTACTAATAAAAAAAAAAAAAAGAAAATATGTCCATCAAGCAATCTTGGGTGTCACTCACACAATAATAATTTGTACACATAAAAAAGCTAGCTAATTCTCAAAGCAATCACTGATCTCCTGTTAAAGCCAAACTTCAGGCTTACTCTGAGGCTGGGTTCAATGATGCAAATTGGATGTGGATTTCGCCGCAACCAATTAGCATGACAGGAGACTGTGTCCGGCTCTCAATGAGGGGGGGGGGGAGCGCATTGCACAGGGGTCTTGTGCGTCTTTGGCTCTGTTTCAGGTCCGAATTCAGGCTAAAAATGTGTGCCTGATTTGTCCCTGAAACAGAGAATAGGGTAGGGTTGCGACCGCATCCCTTTAAACTTGAATACATATGAATTACACAGGTTCTGAGGCTAATTTAATGCAGATAAGGCACCAAGTGAGTTTATTTACCACCTTAATCAACCACAGGACCTGTGTAATTTATATTTGAGATGGCAACCCTAGAACAGGGATGCATCGGACCCCTGTTGTGAGCCGTGTCCAATGTGAACCCAGCCTTATGCCCTGTACACACGGTCGGAAAATCTGACGGAAAATGTCCGATCGGACCATGTTGTCGGAAAATCCGCCCGTGTGTGCTCCATCGGACTTTCCTACTCTCAAATTTTCTGACAACAAAATCCAATCAGACTTTTTAAGATTGTGTGTAGAGAATTCCGACGGACAAAGTGCTACGCATGCTCAGATCAATTAAATTTTAGTGCACACTGTAAGTTCCTCACAGAATGGATGAGGCCTGCTGCTCCCCTCCCCAGCCTGACTGTCCCTGGCCTGACCCTTTCATTAAAGATATTTCATTAAATTTTCATTTTTTTCAATCATAGAGACTCATAATTACCTGTGAGTTTTACATGCAAATTCAGCCTGCCTGTTAACTCCCACTCCTCCAGACTGGCATCTACCCATCAAGGATTATTTCCCTCAAAGAGCCAGCCAACTGCATGCATAAGGGTGAGGGTGCTTAAAGAGGAACTGCAGTTTGCTCACATAATGTGTAATAAAACATCTTTGCCATTCTAACGCTTCCCTCCACCCATTTTGCATATTATTTTATATACACTGTGATTATGTACTTGCCAAATATGCTGCAGAAATCTCCCTCAACTGAGTCTGGCTGCAACCATTTTAACTGTGGGCAGCTGAAGCGGCTGCCTGTTCACTTACTGGGTTTACAGAGGCACACCTCCAGCTCTGCAGCCCTGCAGCTCTCATTGGCCCTCTTATGACTCATCCCACTTCTCTTCCTGGAAAACTCTCACGAGAGTGAGAGAGAGCGAGCTGTGTGTGATGTCATAAGCCTAGGCTTTTTACCAGAGAAGAAACAGGAAGTAGGCTGTATAAGGTATTTACTGGCAGAAAAAAAATGTTTTACTATCAAGTTAAAACAACAAGGGCAGAAGATTTATTAGGTGGAAAGTTGAAAAAAATGACTGAAGGTCCACTTTAGAGTATTGCATCAGAGTGTTGGGATATTATACTTACCTGTCCCACCACCAGGCGCTATGATGCCTGTAAAATCCATACAACAAAGTTTCAGGATTGTTCCTGGTCCCATGTGAGCACTATGGTTACTCCTGCTGGCCCCACAACTGCACCTCACTCCGGCAAGTGTGTCGAACGAAGAAAATTGTGTAGGCATGTTTGCTTTAGAAGCAGCGACCAGTGTCATTGTGGCAAGCCATATAAGTATATTATGTATCTCTTCTCTACAGGTGAACCTTCTTTTACAGTAACAAGTATGCAACTAATATTCTAATTAAATGGATAGTACTTGAACATTGTGGTTCATTGTACTGTTTATTATCTAAACGGTATATTGATAAAAAAAATAAAAATAAAACTGAGTTATTCTCCACTGTGAAACTGCATGTAAATTTATTCTGTGGGAATCAGGGAAGAATCAAATGTTATTAGGCTTTTTTCTCTCCAGGTGGAACGTTCTTCATTCCTACACAATATAATTAATCGGGGAAATACTGCGTTATGGCCACTAGATGGAGCAGATGATCATGAATAATTACTTATTCACCATGCTCATCAGCTTCATCCAGTAGCCATAATGCGTTTTTTTTCTGATTCATGAAGAACATTCCACCTGGGGAGAAAATAGCCGTATAACATTAATTTTAGCCCCCCCCCCCCCATTCACACAGAACAAATGTACATGCAGTTCCACGGGATGAAGAGATCTACAATTCTTTTAAATAATCATTTCAATACTGTCAATTTGGACCTTTCTCACTGTACAGGGCTCAGAAAAATAGTTTACTTGGAGATGCTTGGATTTAAGGTATTTGTCTTATATTTTCAGAAGATGTTCGAAAGTCAGCAGATGTATCCTGACGAGCATCCATCGGTCTCATTGGATGTGGCATCCAAGAAGGGAAGGCAGACAGTCAGGTAACCTTAAAATTTTGAATTGAAATATTTATATACTGTTAAGGGACATCTTCATCCTGTTTAAATTGTATTTGCTTTTAACAGTAGTAGAATCTTGTACTGTGTTATCCCTTGATTAATACAGAAAGTTAGAGTTTAGGTGATGCCTGTTATTGGCTAACTTAAGTTATTAAGGCAGCCAGCTTTCAAGACCCAGTCAGTTCCTTATTTAGGCTCTATGCAATTCTGAAGATGGATCTGAAACCCACATGATAATACACAGTGCGACAAACTCTTTGTAAGGGTAACCCATAAACACCAAACGTACTTCTAGCCAAGCCGTCTTTTGGAATAGATGCAAATAATCCTTTTGAAATTTGTTTCCATGATGGAGTTGACAAAACTCTGTGTTGTGAAACGTTGGCTTGAAAATGTAACTCCACTTTTGTTGAGAAAGAAAATCCTCACCAGGCCAAATTAAGGAAAATTGTTGCCCATACTTACCGTAATTTTCTTTTCCTGGATCCTCCCCATGTCAGCCTACTATGGGTCAGCTCCGCCCCCTCTGACCCCTCCAGGACCACCTTTTTTCTAGCCCATAAAGGGCGGCTGTCTGCCCACACCAGTGTTCAAAAAATATTCGCCTCGCGACGGATAAACTGGGTGGGAATCCTCCGGCTGACATGGGGAGGATCCAGGAAAGGAAAATTACGGTAAGTATGGGCAACAATTTTCCTTATTCCTGGACCTCCCCATGTCAGCCTACTATAGGATATACGAAGCAACATTTAAAAAGGGAGGGAAGACAAAAAATCAGCTAAACCCTCCATGCTATGGTACTCAAAATTTTTAATGGGCAACAGCCGCCGTAATAACCATAGAGCCAAATGTCTTCTCAGGTGGACAAGCCAAATTAAGCCTGTAATGCCTAATAAAAAGGTGTTGGGCGCGCTCCAGCTTGCTGCTCTGCAAACTACCTCAGGGGCTGAAAATAGATTGAACTCAGATCTCGAGACACATATTGGTTGCCATCATCCCCAAATAAGTATTAAGAAGAAACCTCAAGAGGTGGGATTATACCGGCAACAAGATAAACCATATAGGCATACATAAGATAATTTTATAGATTTATTATCAAAATACAAAGACATAAAAAATGAAATAGTTCTTTAAAAACAGTAAGACAAGTGGTACAAAATGATATGCATATCTGCGATTGGTGAGAGTGTAGAATTCCGACGCGTTTCCAAGAGGCTAAATTATGCCTGTCTTCCTCAGGGAATTATGGTCACCATCTACAGAATATCAAAACGTGTCAATTATGTACAAGAACAAAGCAAAAATGTTCCCCACCCCAGTGTGACATGGGGTGGAGAGTCATACATTGCATGTAAATATGAACAAATATTCAATATATATCCATAATAAATTTTGAAACATGCACTTACATAGTCAAATATTGCATATATAGCATTGCCTCCCATTCACTCTCCGAGAAGAAGAGACGTCCAAGAGTTGGCAGAAAGTAATGGCCGCATTCCCATACTCTCTACAAGACGGTAAGGGTAAAAAGGTTCCATATATCTAATGGCGCAGAAACCTACAAAACCACCCATGGAGAAAGAGGAATAGTATCTTAGAGCCTGGATATGAGATTGAAAAAATTGTTTCTCTCATATAAGGGTTGCTTACCCAAGAGTCCATGATCCAAGGGTTCAAACAGAAAGAAATGTTCCAGGAAAGGGTCCTCAAGGAGTCCTAGGTGGAGAGTGATGCACACAGCTCAATGCTGTGAGGCGGAATGACGCCATATACAGTCGCTGGCGTCCTTAAATAGGTGGAATAGAACTCTGTCCCGCCCTTGTGGGTGTGTTGGGATGACGTCAGACGCAAAGGCGTCCCGCGTCATCACCTCCAATCCCGCCCATTGGGCTGGATCCTCTTCCTGATGGAAAGTAGGAGAAGGGAAAAACCGCTGACATGGGCGGTTTAACAATGTGTGTGCCGCCTACTGCGTCTCATTAGGCGTCAGCCACACGGCGTCATAAGACGTCTCTGCCCATACAGCACAATCGCGTGGTGCGATGTGCGCATGCGCGGAGTGGGAAGCTCAGCCAAAGACAGTCTGTCTATGGCGCCGGCGCCCAGTATGGAACTGCGCATGCGCAATGTGATCTGCATGGACAGAATTGTGGATAGCGCCAAGAGCGCAAGTGGCCACACATGGAACCGCCATCCCCTATGCCCAAATCTGGACATAGAGAGTGGCGCCTTGGGGGAACAAGCCAATGGGAAAAGGTGTCCCCCAAAATACGGAAAGAATCCCGTACCAAGCTGGGGGATGTAAACTGGGAGGGAGTTAATTGTTGCATAGAAGGGTGCTGGGGAGGGGAAGAAAACCTCCCCACAATTCCATTGTCCCAGAGCCTAATCAAGGCCCAGGTACATGGATGTGAGGAGATACCCCATCCCCCACAACAAGGCAACAATAGGGGACTAAAACCACTGGCAAGAAATGTATCTGGGAATCGGAAAATAAATTCCTAATTACCCAAATAAATAATACCCCAAAGGATCCAAAATGACCTCCAGACCATCGTAGATGGAATATGAAGGAACTACCCCCCTAAACGGAAATCCCGCGATGTCCCTCATCACGGGGTAGGGGGACTATGGGTCCCCCTACCCCGTGATGAGGGACATCGCGGGATTTCCTTTTAGGGGGGTAGTTCCTTCATATTAAAGAACTATTTCATTTTTTTTGTATTTGTATTTTGATAATAAATCGATAAAATTATCTTATGTATGCCTATATGGTTTATCTTGTTGCCGGTATAATCCCACCTCTTGAGGTTTCTTCTTAAAACTACCTCAGGGGCAACCTTTACGTATGCTGCCCAGGATGCTGCCATACCCCTCATTGAATGCGCTACGATCTCTGAAGGAGGAGGAAGGCCCAGCGTTCTGTATGCAATATGGATGGTCTTTGACAAATCCGGAAGACACAATTCTGGATGTTGCCTGTATACCCTTTTAGGGCCCATAGGGAAAAACTACAGCTGATCTGCTTTTAGTCCATTCCAGGTAGGTTGAAACCGCAGAGGCCAGGTCTAACATACTCCACTCATCAGCTGTATGCGCCGGAAAGGCTGGGAGAATGACCTCCCAGTTCCTACGAAATTATATGGCAACCTTAGGTAGTAAGCTTGGTATCGGCCTAAGGACTGTCTTGTCTGGGAGCACCAAACAATATGGTTCTTTAGATGAAAAGGCGTATAACACAGAGATTCTTCTGGCCGAGGCAACGGCTAGGACAAAACAAATAAACTGCTAAAAGTAAAAATGAACAAGAGAAAGCTTGATCAAACGGAGGAACCAGCGATGTTCCCAAGACTAGTGTTAAGTCCTCTTTTGGGAAAAACTATTTCAATGGACATCAAATTTCTATGGCTGCCCCTAAAAATTGGATCACCAACTGATGTAGAGCATATCTTGTACATGACATAGCCGACAAAGCGGGGATTTGACCCTTCAGGGAATTATAAGCTAACCCTAAGAGACTACTCTGCAGAAATTCCAAAATGTTAGATACCGAAGGAGATCCAAGGCCCCAAACCCTTTCCGTAGTATTCCAGATCTGGTAATAGGTCACAATCTTGGACCTCTTATGAGCCTGTAATTATGTGTCTACTATACTGCCCGAGAGACCCAAGCCAGCTCAAGCCTCCCTCTCTCTTCCAAGTTATTAAACTTCATCCTCCTGCGGTTCGGGTGCCAGGCCCCACTCCACAAAAGGAGATTTTGACAAGGAGGCAGTGGGGTAGGTGAGCCCAACTTTATCCTGCAAAGCAAGATGGAACCACGGCTGCATGAGTCAGTAAGGTAAGACTACTATTGCCGTGATCCTTTCTCGCTGAATCTTCTGCAGGATTTTGAGAGCCAATGGAAGCGGCAGGAACACATATACCAAGGGGAAATTCCAAGACCTGGACAGAGCACCCCGACCCAACGCCTTTGGATGCCAGGTCCAGGAGGAGAAGCAAGGCGGTTGGCAATTCTCCTCCAATGCCATAAGATCTATCGATTGATGCCCCATTCGTTGTGATCCTCAAAGACTTGACTCAAGTGATCTACTAAAACATTCCCAGGCTCTGGGAGATAAGAAGAAGTAAGAGAGCCGAGATTCTTCTCTGTGCATAGGTAGATTGACATGCCACCTGAAGGAGAGGGCGACTTCTTGTGCCCCCTTGATGAGACACCTAAGCCCCCGTAGTTGTTAAAAAGACCATCCAGTCTTCTGAGTCCAATGACATTAGTACATGGACACTACAAAGGCTGTTTAACCCTTCCTTGACTGTGTCCTTAATGTAGGATTTAACCTGGCAGATTCCTTCCTGATCCAAGGCCCCAAACCCTTTCCGTAGTATTCCAGATCTGGTAATAGGTCACAATCTTGGACCTCTTATGAGCCTGTAATTATGTGTCTACTATACTGCCCGAGAGACCCAAGTCATCCAGCACCTGCCTAACGAAGGTGTATACAGTCATTTATACCGTTGTGACCTTGCCAGTAATACACAGTCCTTTATACTGTACCATACAATCCCAGCACCACGGGAACCCACCATCTGGGGGGGTCTTCTGATCCGGGAGAGAGCCAATTTAAAAAAAAATAAAGGGAAATTACAAGACCTGGACAGAGCACCCCGACCCAACGCCTTTGGATGCCAGGTGGGGGTCCTGGCGGGATAAGGACATTAGCAGATGACACTACAGATTCTCTCCTGATTCTGCTTTATGGATACCAAAGCTGACCATTTCATCAACTTCTTTAAACTGAAAGAAGTGGGATTTATCAGTGGGGGTCTGTCTGGGAAACAACTGGGAAAAGTAATGAGCCAAACAATTAAACAGGGAATACAATTACTTTGTAAATTGTATCATAGCTGTTTGAAGAGAAATATTGTTATTAACAAAAATACAAGCCCACAACAACACAAGCCTGCTACTACATTTGTCTAAGAGAGACAAGTGTAGTACAGTAGATGCCAGTATCTGTTGTTGTGGGCTTGTGTTTTTGTGAATGAAGACAAACCTCTCCAGCTGCTCTCATTCACAACACAAGCTGCCAGCTAATACTGTACACTTAGAAAACATTTTATATTTTGTATTTTTGCTAATCTTGCAATTAATGTTGAAGTAGGTATTTCTCAGCAAGGGCTGGTTTACACAAGAACTGCACAAGAACGCAGACTGCGCTTTTGTGCATTCCTCTGCAGTGTGATTTTATTTTATTTTTTTCGTGCTTCCTGCCAATATGCATTTTCAATTATTGACAATGCTGATCAAGAAGCATATATTGCTCTATGAATACCTTGATGAATGTTCTGATTTTCAAGTGTCATTTTATCTATAAATGCAGGTATTGTGTATTTTTGGGAGGCCGTGGTTTGTAACATTTTCTTACTTGAAGAAGCTGCTGGTGAAGAAACAATTTGTGTTGTTTCAGAAGCAACAGAGAGTGTTTCTGAAATGAGAGCTTCCATAAAATATTTGTTGATGTCTTTAGCACCTCTGGCATACAAGGATGTGTTTTGTCATCCTTGTAGCATTTGGAAAAGAATATTTCTTCTCACAATATTTTCAATTTGCAGCCTTGCTCTCCGCAGACATTGCACTGTGGAAATGTTTCCAAACTCTAGATGTTGGTCTCACCATTTTGCTGAGAGGAGGAAAAGAAAAAACAATTTGCCGATCAGACTATAGGAAAACATTATGTTGTGATGGTGGACAACATTAATAGGAATCATTTGGTTTGCAGATAAACTAATTTGTCAGCGTTTTGGCTGTGGGTGGTTGCGGTGCAGGAACAGCTGTGATTCCCTTATCAACCACCCACAATAGTGTGAAGCTTACGACCATAAAGTCTCAGAAATCTTTAATTAAGGTCTTCATGTTATATAGTTTGAATACCATGTGATGGATATATTAATTATAAATGAACATATTCCACACTTTTTTTTTTTTTTTTTTTTTTTCAATCTTTCTGAAACTAAAAAATGACTTTGAAAAAAAAAAAATGTTCCCCCCATTTTTTTTTTTTTCCAGGCCTTCCCATCTTTAGGTGTCACCAGAACTAGTGTCCCCCTGGAAAAATTCCCCTTCTATTACTGTTCTGATGTCAACCCAAAATTTGGTATTTTTTTTTTACTTTTACTGTCTCTTTTAATGTCCCTAACAGAGGAACAGACAGCAATAGCCTAATAGATATTGTAATCCCTAAAACCAACCACAAATAATGTATTTTGCCTTCAGTTACACTTTAAAGCTAAAGTTTAGGTATAATTTTATTAGGGGCTTGGACCAATGTAAGTATGCAAATCTCATACGTTACTAAATACTTTAAATCTTTGTAGCGGTACCCCCGTGAGGGCTTCTGATTGACTCTAGACCACACTGGCTACCCAGACTCTGCAGAATCCTCTCTTACCTCTGACACCTTGGGTTCCTCAGAAAGTTTAATAGAGTGAATAATAAACACAATGAACCATGTGAATAAACAAAAACAATAAATGACAGTTGGTAACAATCAATTTAGATATGAAACTGTGGATTGAATAATCACTGTAGGGAGTATATGTAGACAGGTGTACAATGGGACAAGTGTTCAATATCCTCCAATACCTATATTAAAGACCTTCCCACTGAAGCCTCAATACACACACCAATTTGCAATATAATGTTCCTTACATTCAATAATGCAATACAATATCTAACATGTACTCAATGACTCCCCCTAGGTTGTAATTCAATATTCAAGCTACAAATAGAACAGTAATGCTTTGCAAAAGATGATAAAAGTTCCCTGACTCCAGATATCTTCAGCTAGCCTGTAGTTTAAACTGCAGTATTTGTAATCCACAAGGCAAAAGAGAGAAAACAAACTGTAGAATAAATGGTATGTTTATAATTGCTTAACTGAAGAAATATGGCACTTGTAACTTCCTCCGTATGTGTGAGTGTAATACAGTACTGACCTTACAGCGCAGAGTTCAGCTGTATGATGCCTGTGAAGAAGTAGATACACATCCATGGAACTACAAGTCTCACCAGCAGTCTGTAAAATAACTCACTCAGCAAACAGTGCACTTTACTGAAATGGGCAGGTGCCCTCTCACCACAATAGGCTCAGAGACAGTGATGCTCTGTCCGGACTCCCCTCCTGATGTCTCAGTCTGGTGAAAAGATGGCGCTGCCATGCTGTATCGGTACTCCAGATGGCTAAAGTGCAGGAAACTTCCAGATGTCCTGATGCTGCAAACCGATCCGCTTGCTAAGCTGGCAGGGCTTTACTCTGAAGTACCTCAGAGGCTGGCGACCCTGCTCCGCATTGTATAGGCCGCAGTCTCTCACTCCTGGTCACACACACAGACCTCCTGCTGGCAAGTATTGAATGGCATCCAGAGAGGCTGAAAGATGGCTGCGCTGATCCTTTTATTTAGAAGTGTGGGTGGTGCTGCGCTGTTCCCCAGGGAGGTGGCCAAATCTACCACAAGGTGGCAGTAATGGGATAAAGACGTAAACCCTTTAAGTGTAGCAATCATATGAGACAATAATAGTTGATGATGCGACTATTAAGTCGAAGTAATGCAAGTTGAGATAGATAATTCCCTTACTATACAAGATAAGGGGTATGGTGTGACCAATACAGGTTAATAAAAATTGCTGTTGATGAACCCAGGTAAAGATATATATAATAATAGAATTGTAAATAGTACTAAGGTACGAGAGTGTAAATTGAACTAATAGCACCTAAATAAAACTACTAATAAAACACCATAAGCGGGTAATAAAAAAATCAGATATACATATAAAATCATATAAGTGAACATATGGTAAAAATGTGTCTATAGATAAACAATTCCAAAGTGCATAGTAGATGTTGAGCAAAATATAAAATCCTTAAAGTGCTAGTGCAAGTGTGCACAGGCTAAAAATGCGACTGAGTGATTGAGTGACGGATAAAACAATAAATATAATTGCATTGGAGATATGTGAGGAGTAAAGGTATGTGCAGAAAAGTTGCACTGGAGTGAACAGTAGAACAATAAATATAAAGTGCAAAGTATGCGAGCATACAAAATAATGTATAAGCTGGATGAAACTAGTCAGCGTGACTATAGGTGAAAAAATCCCTGGCAAAATATAAAGCTACCAGTAAACAAAGTGCAGTAGAATAAAGTTTGAAATATAAAATATAACGAAATGCTAGGTGCAGACGCAAAGTAAACACACAGATATCCTATAGGTAAAATCGCATAATGCAGGATGCGTAAAAAATAGTCATATGCGACTAAAATCGCATAGTGCAGGATGCGTATAAAATAGTCATCTGCGACTATGTTGCATGCATATAAGTCCGTGATAAATAAGTCAATCCTCAATAGTTTATAAGTATATAATAATTTCTTGTGGTAAGAAGGTGAGGGTAGTGATGTGATCCTTGGGTCAAAGGTGATATCCGTGCAGTGGCGTGTTTTAAGCAGTGGGGGTCACTCCTCTTCGTGTGGAAGGGTTAGTGCGGCGAAGGGTTAACCGCATATAAATGATGTAAAGGGGTCTGCTTTCTTCTCCTTCCCTCACGGTGGTCTGCCTGGGTAGGTGCGTATTCCTTTTCCCTGGTTCCAGGTATATCTAGCCTTTGTAGCTCACGGCAGATGCCAGAGTGATAGGTAAAAGATGAGGGGGGGACCGTATAGTGTAGTATGTTTAAAATGTATTTGCTCAATAAAAACAGTTTATTATAGTACCTAGTACTCACAATAGAACTCACAGAATAACAATAAATATTTTCTCTTATCTTAGACGAGCGCCGAGCTCGTATCCTCTGTGTCCTTGTTTATTGAATGCCTCTCCTGTCCCTACGCGTGGCGTCATGTGACTTCATCAGGGGTTTTATTACTGCTTCCAGCATGCAGTGCTGCACGCTTTGCATTGTCTGTATTGTAGTTCAGGGCTGATCCAGCTAACAGAGTCACTTTCCCCTCCAAATTATATCTCCCACAATGCTTTGCTGCGGTTTTTTTCGGGAATTAAAAGAAAAGTCCTAACAGTATTAAGAGACACTAGAGGGAGCCAAGCTCATTTGCAACAATAACACTGTAATACCTTTATATTAGCAAAGCCTTGGCTACATCTTTATAGTATTTAACCCCTAGGCACCGACTGTAGGCAAATATGCGGCCTTGACACTGAGCAGCGTACCAATTTGCAGACACGACTGTGCCGACAGCGCACGGTCACATGATCATAACCCCCCCCCCCCGCATCTGAAACCTCTTAAAGGGCCGGGAGGGGCTGGGGCAAAGGGGTTCATTTGCAGCTACTAGCAGCAGTCTTCCAGGTTCAGTGATAAGCAGCTGCTCTTCTGCATCGTAACCACAGGGGGTCCTCCACTCGGCACTGCTGCCATTCAGGCGCCATTCTCTGACTGGACGAGATGGGAAGGCACGGCAGTGACAGGAAAAATATTTTAGTGAAGTTTCCAGTCACCAATATCATACAATTTGATAGTCTCACACTCTGTAATGCAGTTGTGTATGATGCTTACAAATTATTAGTATGTTATAAATTCTTAAATTGCTTTGTCTCATAATTATTAATGCACTAATATACCTATTCCTTATTTTTTAACAGTTATACATTATTTAAGTGTGATTGAAATTGTCACAGATAATGGCAATATAGAGTTTGCAGAGGTTGCTGAGATGGGGAATGAGTATAAACATGAAGTTGCAGCTATTTGTATTCGGTACATTCATTGCCTGACACTCTCATCTAGTGACTATTAGAGAACAGTTCAGTTATCACAAGAAGGAGAATGAAGTTCGTAGCACTCACCATTTCAGGTTCAAGTGAATTTATTTTTCAATAGTTCTCATCTATACCCACAGTAGAAAAATGACAGCAAAGAAAGAATTGGAAACTTGTATTAGACTAATACTTTCCCGAAGTGTGATCCAAAGCCACACCTTGTGCTGTAGTCAGCTTTACCACCTGAAGTGGTGAGTTCATAGGTTTCTGTTCTTAAGTGCAATCAAATTATATGCTGGAAAACATTATACTGTATAAATAAATATTGGAACTACAGTTTACAACTGGTTATGTCTAGCATAGGGACATGCCCGACAGTGACATTCAAGTGGTTTTAAAGGCTGAAGGTTTTTTTTCCTACTATGCATTAAAGGTAAAAAATCTTTTGAGTGCAGTTCCTCCTTCCTCCATTATACTTACCTGAGCCAGATCTTGATCCAGCACTGTGCACAAGAGCAGAAGCTCTTTTGTCTCTCTTCCTTCTTATTGGCTCAGACAGCAGTGGGAGCCAATCACAGCAGTCAATGAGGAGAGATCCCACAGGCAGAAGTGTGAATGCAGCAGCATGAGGGATGGTGACACCTCCAAGACTGAAGAGAAGACAGGTACAGACAGGCCGGGTCATACACAAGCGTGCACGTCAGGAACAGAGGCAGGAGCGGAGTCAGGATACAGGCCGGGTCGTCAACGGGCTGGCAGCGGAGTGGCAGAAGGAACAGGCATATACGGAGTGGAGGACAAGCCGAGGTCAGATGCAGGCAGGAAACGGGAAAGTCGGGTCACAACAGGAACAGAAGTCAGGTAAATAATGCAAGTCACACAGGGAACGCTGTAGAGCAGACAGCACTTAGTCCATGTACTGACCCTGTTTAAATTTTGGTGCCATGAGCACCCAGGCGCACGCTAGCGCACCCTCTGCAATCTCTCAACAGGAACTGAAGTTTTGTCACCACCATTTTGATTGCTGGCATGGGCTTCCTGACAGGGGGCTTGTCTCCCATTTCAAAACTATTTTAAAGCAGGGCAGGCCCTGACACAAAATTAATCTGGTTTGCTGCTAAATTGTTGATAGGTTATATTTAGAGTTCTAAACCATTTTTGTTTTTTATTTTATTTAGTAGTTATTTTTCACAAGCATTTGTTAGACTAAAAAAGAAATCAACTGATGGTAACCAATGTTTGTTTTTTACCTGGTGATCCAGCCAGTAAGTCTGGTGTATTTTAACTTACCAAGCGGTCCTGCATGTGTGGCAGGATGGGTGGGGTAAAATGCATCAGGGACGGGGCTCAGGAGGAACTGAAGGCTGAGGCCATTCATACCGTTCACACCTCTTTTCAACTGTTGAACTAGTGGTGTGCGGTGTCTCTCATCCCCTCATATTACTCTAAGACCCCTTTCACACTGCCAGTGTTTTTCAGATGCTACAGCGCTAAAAATAGCGCCTGTATAGCGCCTGAAAAAAGTGCGCGTTGGCAGGGCGTCACAAAAAGTCCTGCCAGCAGCTTCTTTGGAGCGGTGAACTCACTGCTCCTCCCCATTGAAATCAATGGGGAAGCGCTGCGGTACCGCCGGCAAAATGCCACTCCGGCTGCGTTTTTTGGGGCAGATTTAACCCCTTTTCGGCTGCTAGGGGGGGGGGGGGGGTTAAAACTGCCCCACTAGCAGCCGAATAACGACGGTAAAGCGGCGCTAAAATAGCGCTGCTTTACCGCTGACGCCGGCCGTGGCTCGTGTGAATAAAATAAATAAATGGAACTACCACATTTAAAGTGTAACTAAAGGCAAAACTTTTTTTTCATTTTGGATAAAGTAAGGGAAGGTTATAACCCCTGTCATTTTTTTTTTTTTTTTTTTACAAATAATTTATTAGTTTTTTTTAAACGTATGAGCAAGCGTACTAAAACGGTGCACAGAACTTTGCACTACAAGAAGAACAAGGTAGGGTTTAACAGAGGCAAGTACAGAATAACAATCCATCTGGACCCAAAGACAGTTTATCGTAAGATTATACTGGGGTGAAAGAGATTGATAAGTAAAGAGATCCAAGGAAGGCCCAATAATGAAGATCATCCAGTAGCAACGTGTTCCTAAAAAATTCTTACCTTGACACAGAGAAAAGACACAAGAAGGGTGCCAATACCCAGGAAAGGAGTGTAGCAGAAGGGGAAAAGGAAAGAAAGGACCCCAGACATGAAGACGGGTGCCAGGTTCTCTGACTACCCTGAAGCAGAAGAGGGTAGCAGAGGGAACAAACTTGGCCACTCGCATCGGGGTCATATACCAGCAGGAGGGTAACCTATAGGCATTTTCCTGAGCAAAAAAGACAAATCAAGACAAAATTTGTTCCAGGCAGATTGGTTCAGGATTTTGCCTAGGTCAACTTCCCACTTCCCCAATGTAAGAAAGTGTATGAGACCCCATAGTGTCTGTTAAGTAACCATATAGGTCAGACACTAACCTTTTTAGAAAAGGATATTTGCGGCACCTGTTGTCGAATGGGGTAAGCTGTTTATGAGGATCCAATTGAAACTTGGGAAGGGAATTAACATGATGATGTATTTCATTTTCTTTTTTTTTTTAGCCATGTGTGTCCCAAAGGGGAGATTTCCCTTTACTTTCTGCCCCAAAGCCAAAACAGGATGTGAGAAGAAATCCCTCCACAGATGTCTACTCTATTACTGCTCTGGTTTCAACCCAAATTTTAGATTTTCCATTATTTTCACTTTTAATAATAATGATAAACAGGACAAACGGAGAGGGTGGCACAGATATAAATAAAAAATGACAGGTATTCTAATCCCTCTCCACCCTATCCAAAAAAAATAGAGAGCAATAATTCTAGCACTAGACCTGCTCTGTAACTCTAACCTGGTAACCATAAAAAAATTTAAAGTGTCGCCTATGGAGATTTTTAGGTACCGTAGTTTGTCGCCATTCCACAAGTGCGTGCAATTATAAAGCGTGACATGTTTGGTATCTATTTACTCAGCGTAACATAATCTTTCACATTATATATTATACAAACAAATTGGGCTAACTTTACTCTGTATATAATGTTTGGGGGCTCTAAGTAATTTTCTAGCAAAAAATACGGATTTTAACTTGTAAACACCAAATGTCAGAAATAGGCTTAGTCATGAAAGGGCGAACAAAGCAAACAAAAAAGTTTTTAATTATTAACAGTTTATAAAATTGAAGCAAATAAAAAAAAAAAAAAAAAATAAAAATCATTAGGAAAATAATAAATGTAGAAGGAGAATAAAGAGTTATTAAGGCTAATTATAGTAAATTAACGGTTAATAAGGGGTTAAACAGAGGAACAATTTGATAACAAAAAAAAAATATTTACCAAAGTTCATCCCTTCAATCTGTAAATTAATTAACAGAAGGACAGATAAGAAGATACAATATTTCTTTTTATCTGTCTCTTTCAGCCCCAGAGCAATGATGTTGATAAACATTGTCAGCTTTTTTTTTTTGACAGCTGTGAGTAGTGGAATTGCTATGTACTTTTTACATGAATCGTGGAAATGCTGTATTGAGATTGTATGGGGGTTGAATTGAAATTGTGATCTTTTAATGATTAATTGTGCAATTCTGGTCCTGCCTAAGAGCAGGAACCCTTAGGACACTACAACTGGACTTGGTATACAAGGTAGGTTGGACTTCGTTGCATCTTTTGGTGGCGTTAAAAAAGTTTAGCCCTTAGTAACCACGTGAATCTGGGATCATTAGAGAACACAAAGAAGCCTGTTTCTATACAACATATGTAATAGGCAGGTTGGCATTAAATGCATAAGGGAGGACTCATAAAATGAGTTACACTTTATAAAAAGTAGATAATAAACAGGATGGTTTACTGTTGTGAATGGTAATTGTTTGCTCTCCTCTCTTTGCCATCATAGTGTTGATAATTTGCTAACCAGGAAGTTATCTTTAAATGACCACCTGCATTATTTTGCAAATTACTTTACATAATTGACCGAAGAGGCTCATTGGTGAAAGAAACTGTTAGATCCTCATGTTGTCTTGTGACAGTAGTGAGGGAAATTGATCACATACCTTAAATTTTCTGTTTCATTGAACAAAAATAGTGTTGTGACATTGATTTCCAATCTGAGCCTCATTAGTGTTTGACACTGTTTGTTAGCTGCTTAGTAACAGATTACGGTGTGTCATTCATATGTCTTTTGAGACCGGTGTAAATTAATTGTTCACTGTCAGAAGTTTGATAGCAAAGCAATAAAATGCGAGTGTTATATTTCAACGTGTTAATTTCATGCTAATGACAACTTCAGCAGACTGAAACAGGAGCAGGGGACATTTAGCTTACAAAATCAAGTTTTCTGATGCTTCTTTCTATGATTCCCAAGCTGTCTAATGTTACATTTCTATATGCCCATTAGATGGTGCTGGCAACAATATCATTCGTTTTCTTTCTCAGGCATTATGTAATTTGAGGAAACTTTGGCTGGGGAAAAAGATTAACTTTATTGGCTTGCTTTAAATATTGCAAGTGTTTGTGATCCCTTTATTCTTACAGCGGAGTGCATCATCATTAAAAATCTATCTGTAATAGACAAATCTATCTTACCTGATGATACTTATACTCCTATTGTCACAGTGATATTCCAAGCATGTAAATTGATTGCCCAGAAGTTGTTGTCCCCACATCCTACTACTTGGGCAGAATGGAAACCTTAAAGCGGTGTTCCGGACGAAATTATACTTTTTAAATAAAAATACCCCTATAATACACAAGCTTAATGTATTCTAGTAAAGTTACTCTGTAAACTAAGGTCTGTTTTATTACTTTTTAGCAGTAGTTTGTTATTTTATAAACTTGCAGCAGGCCGTGGCCATCTTAAGTGTGGGCATCTGAAGCCAGACTGTATTTCTTCCTGGATCTCATCCTTGCAGATCTCGTACATGCTCAGTGCAGCATAAGCAGTGTAATAGGTTTCAGGTCAGGTTTCCATAGCAACGGCAGTTTGAGAGGAAGTTGCTGCCCCTTCCCAGGAGGCATTGCAAACAGGAAATGATGCGATGGGCCGCGGCCAGGGAGGAGGAAGTGAAAAATTAATACAGCAGATACAGTCTGTGCTGAAAAAAAAATAAAAAAAATATCCAATTTGTTTACAGTGCACAGTTTAGTGAGGGATGCTGAAGAGTTGTAAAAGTGGGTGGAACTTCACTTTAAATCAGCAATATTTTATCTAGAGAAAAACTGGTATACCAACATAGAAACTACCCCACATGCTTTGCTAAAATGTGGGACCTGCGGCTGGCTACACTGGGTTTAGCAGCAGCTTCACTTATTTTGAATAGATTGTTGTCATGTTGACCTCTTCCCTGGGTGGCGTGCCTGGTATGCAGATACTAGTGTAATGGTCACCTCTCCTTGTGGTCCATTCGCCCATAAACTGGATGTGTTGGTGCTGCCCCCAATAAACGCACAAGCCTCCTGGGTTGATATACTTATTACTTTATTGCTATCAGTCGGTCATGGAGAGAGTTGTAATTAGTTTATTCCTTATCTTAGCATGATCTGTGCCCTAAGTAGATGATAGGATGACAACTGCGTGGTGTTGTCCATATATTTCTCATGTTGATTGAATGGATCACCGTTCTGTATGGCTGTGTTTTTTAACCATGTGAGCTACCAATGGATCCTCTTTGGCAGTTGTAAGTTGCCATGACAAGTAGTTTTGTTTGTGTTTACTTTAAAAAATTAAACTCAATAAAAAAGTATCTGATTAATAAAAAAATTAAAAATAAATCTCTGTGTTTCCATCCATGGCTGATCTAGAAGTAAAAGAAGGCTTCATAACTGCATGCATATTATTTTCCATTAATTAAATGTAAAAAACATGGGGATTTAAAAATATGTATAGCATAAACTTCTGTAGTTGTATGGTGTAGGTGAACTACCTAAATAATATAAATGTATATAGGTATAAAAAATTAACCTGTAGAAAATGATCATTATATATACTGCTCTCCTTCACACACTCAACCTTTTTATCTCTGTGGTTGATGTCAGACTGGAAACTTTGTTGGAAAATTGTCAAAATCGCCTGTGGTAGGAGCGCTAAGAGGCTGTACGTTTGTGTCTATGTAATCACTCCCTACACAGAGCAATCAAAATTCAGCAACGTTTAAACCAGCGATTTTGAATCAGAGTCAATATCAGAAAAATGTGTTATTGGTTTGCAATAAAAATCATAAAATGAAATGCAACCCCTTCACAATCAAAGACATCACATACCTGACATGAAAACTAACTTCATAAATACAACTCCTAGTATACATCATATAATGAATATACTGCATATTTAATTTAACCCTAGAAACTTTCCAGCAGTCAAAAACCATATGGAACGCGAAAAGAAGCTGTTTTGCAGCCTGAAGGTTTGAGTGAAAATACTCTTAAATCGCGTGCCAGAAGGCAAAACTGTAAACAAGGCATTCATAGGATGGGATTCAGAATTATTAATACCGTCTATACTCGAGTATAAGCCGAGTTTTTCAGCACATTTTTTTGTGCTGAAAGTGCCCCCCTCGGGTTATACTAGAGTCAAGCACTCCTCTGCAACAGAGAATGACATTTTCCAACCCGACTTTGGGGCACCGTATCTCGCTAGGAACTAGGATTCTAGGAACCTAGAATTTGGTGCGCAAACCCAGTGAAACCAACACTACAACATATCATATATTTGGGGTTCCTAGCACCAAGTGGCCCTGAGATGCAGGGCCCCAAAGTCGGTCAACTGTGTCCATCTGCAGCAATGTCATTTCGGGACCCTTTGGGTCCAGAGACCCCCAAATTTTGGCTGCAGCTAGTAGGCATCTAGGAACCATTAACTACCAAGTTTGAAGTTCAGGGGACCTATGGCTGCAAATGGGCACAGTGAGGCATGCAAATGGGCACAGTGAGGCTGCAAATGGGCATTGTTGACCCTCTTTTCCACTAACAGTAGCTGCGCATTTCTCACCCTTGGCTTATACTCGAGTCAATAAGTTTTTTTCCCATTTTTTTGTGGTAAAATTAGGTGCCTCGGCTTATATTCGGGTCGGCTTATACTCGAGTATATGCGGTAAGTACCTGAATGCACCTCCCCTCCCATACCCTCTATAAGGCATTTTTATCATGGACCATGCACACTTCTTGCCACAGACATATGTGATAAGTCAGCTTACTATCAATGTCTACCTTATAGAAACTGATGACATGCACCAAAAAGCCTGCTCTTTACAGCTTCCTCAAGAAGTACAATCTCTTACCCAGGAGACGGTATATGTGCCCTGTCCATTAAAGATCCTCTCTAATTGTTGTTCCTAAGAAACAGAACTCCGCTACCCTCTCAAACTCTGCCCCATCAATCACAACTGGCTTATAACTAGTCTCTCTGTTTCTCCTAAAATCTACAATTTTTTCTTTGGTCTTATCCATATTACACTCTAAATTATTGTCTGCACACACTAGGTTTCTTATATCCTGCCGATATGCAGCCTTGTCACCATCCCTTGCTAATATGGTGTCATTTGACATTTTGTTCACCTCAAAGTGGGAGACGCAATTATACAAATTAACAAAAAGGGGCCCAGGACACATTCCTGATGCACCCTACATCCTATTGTGTCTGCTTATGGTGGAAGCAATTCCATAGGGACACATAAACAGCCTCTATCATTAGCAATTTCTCTCTAGCCGCAGAATTACCAATTTGTCATCAACCTATCTTTCTGTCTGTCTGTTAATCTACAGTTGTCTATTGGTTTATCTGTTGAGAGTGTGGCAAAATATTGTTTTTTTATTGGCTGTAGTTTAACAGTAACAGGTTTTTGCAACCTGGGTTATATGGTAATAAAAATTGTAAATTTGTGACCGAACACTGGCAGTTGTGGCAATACACAGGGGATTTGGGCACTTCATAGGTAGCTGTAACAATACACTGCCAGCTGTGGAATTAGAATGTAGCTATAAAGATGGAGAAGACAAAAGAATTCTTCCAGCCTTCTCTTCCTCTGACGGTAACATGCTGATAGCACACTTTTTCAACCTTGTTCTATCTGGAGTAGTGACACTGATGTCAGTGCCTAAGGAAATAATTTTAGTGCTGATCACTGCATAACTAAAAATCTGGGTACTAAACATATGAGAACCCATTTACTGTCTCTGGCTTAGAGGTTGCCATTTACAATGTAAGGAATGACAGAGGATGTGTGTGTATATAAATAGCTGGTACCATACCTCCAAACAGTCCCAGATTTTGCGGGACTGTCCCACTGTTTCTGCTCAGTCCCATTGTCCCGTGTACAGGGGCAAAGACTCTTCCCCTGTACATTGTGCTCTCAGTGCATTCATATGCAAATTACCATGTACTATACCTAAGCTGCCCACTCAACTGGTTTCTGAGGCATTACTCCCTCTGATTACTATCTTTAGGAGATTTGCAGTGAAATTTGCTGATATCACTACTCTGCTGCCCACTGTTTTCATGCTGGAGGCTCTGATCTGAGAAAGCAAGTCTCTCCTTTCATCATGGTAGATGTCTCCACATTGATTGTGCAGGTAAAGTAAGTCAGTAAATGGGAAGTGTTCAGCTGCCGGGAGACCACATGCAATTCTGGAGAATAGCCATTTGCCCTATGCTTGCCTTTTTTTGGGGACAGCCCCAAATATTGTGCCTAGCTGCGTTTCTTTTTTCTGGTCCCTATGAATTACCAATGAAGATTTTCCCTAGTACTTGATGCTGAACTTGGAGAATTGCTAGTGCCACATACCTCTCAACTCTGGAACTTGACAAAGAGGGGCAGCCTGCAAAGGAGTAGAATATGGCGCATGTAGCGTGCCGTGACAAAGTGGGTTTGGACAGTGGAAATTAGTCTTGACCATACGGGTGTGGTTTAAATATACACTGGCAAACCCAATTGCTCTTTTAGAAAATACATTGAAAAACACACACAGCAAACACATTTAGCAGTAAATATTTAGAAAATTTCATTAGACCTTGACTTTTCTGCATACTGAAATGCTGTTGCATCTATTCACTGTATAAACAGCACACACATGCTACAGTGCTTCCGTTACAAAGGCTTTTCTACACACCACCCATCTTAACCTTACTGGGCACTTATACCCCCTTCCTGCCCAGGCCAATTTTCATCTTTCAGAGCTGTCGCACTTTGACAATTGCGCAGTCATGCAACACTGTACCCAAACACGATTTTTGTCATTTTAATTTCACACAAATAGCTTTCTTTTGTTGGTATTTAACCACCACTGGGTTTTTTATTTTTTGCTAAAGAAACAAAAAAAGACCGAAAATGTTGAAAAAAAATAAATAACATTTTTCATAGTTTGTTAAAATTTTTTGCAAACGTAATTTTTTAATTTTTTTCCTTCACTGATGTGAGCTGATGAGGCTGCACTGATGGGCACTCATAGGTGGCACTAATGAGGCGGCACTGGTGGACACTGATGAGGAGGCACTCATGGGCACTCATAGGTGGCATTAATGGGCTCTGATGGCACTGAAAGGGGGCACTGATATGCACTGGTAGGCAGCACTGATAGGTGACACTGATGACGAGGCACTGATTGGCAGCACTGATGGGCACAGATTGGGACCAATGCCCTTGGCTATTATACCTCTTTCCTGCCCAGGCCATTTTTCAGCTTTCAGCGCTGTCGCACTTTGAATGACAATTGCGCAATTATGGAACACTGTACCCAAAAATAATTTTTAACCACCACTGGGTTTTCTATTTTTTGCTAAAGAAACAAAAAAAAGACCTAACATTTTGAAAAATAAATGAAAAAAATGTTTCATAGTTGTCAAACAGGCAATTTTTCTATTTCACTGATGTGCGCTGATGAGGCTGCACTGATGGGAACTGATAGGCTGCACTGATGGACACTGATGGGGCTGCACTGATAGGTAGCACTGATGGGGCTGCACTGATAGGTAGCACTGATGGCACTGAGAGGTGGCACCGGTATTTGGCACTTATAGGCAGCACCGATATTCACTGGTAGTAGAGCTGCAAGATCAATCGTTAAAAAATTGTAATTCCGATTCAACTCCCCTCACAATCTCTATGCAGAATTTTCTGATTCATTCATGTAACAATTAGAGTTCTCTGCTCAGTCAGTCAAAAGAAAAAAAACGGCAGCTTGCTAAGTTTTTCACAACATTGTCCTCACTGGTAGATAGCTAGAAACATTGTAACTTTTTGTTCTTAGATCAAAGGAATGAACTTCTGTGTGTAAATAAGGAAAGTTTAACCACTTAAAGACTAAACCTTTTTTTGACATTTGTTTCTTACAAAGTTAATCAGTATTTTTTGCAACAAAATTAGATTATATATATATATATATATATATATATATATATATATATATATATATATATATATATATATATATATTTTTTTTTAGCAGAAACCCTAGGGAATAAAATGGTGATTGTGGCAATATTTTATGTAGCACTGTATTTGCGCAGCAGTCTTTCAAACGCAATTTTGGGGAAAAAAATACACTTCAATGAATTAAAAAAAATAGTAAACAGTAAAGTTAGCCCAATTTTTTTGTATAATGGGAAAGATTTTATGCCACGATAATCGTGAGAGAATTGTGATCTTTATTCTAAGCAAAAAAATTGTGATTCTCATTTTAGCCAGAATGGTGCAACTTTAACTGGTAGGCGGCACTAATAGGCAGCACTGATAGCTGACACTGATGATTAGGCACTGATTGGTAGCACTGATAGGAGGCGCTGGTGGTCACTGATTGGCAGCACAGGTGGGCACTGATAGATAGCACTGATTAGCAGCACTGGTGGACACAGATTGGGGCCGATGTTCTTGTAACTGAAGCCTGTTACTGGTTTTCTTCTTTGCTCCGATAACTGGCTTCTGTTTACTTCTGTGATCAGCTGTCATTGGCTGACAGCTGATCACATGGTAAAGGGCTACTGTGATTAGACCTTTACTCTGTTTTGTGATCAGCCGAGTCCGAAGGACTCAACGATCACAGAGTGCGCCACGTCTATTGATGCCCTCCCGGCACTGGAAGCCCACGCTGTAGTCGTCTTTCGACAATGGCACAGGGGGAAAGTGGTTAAAGAAGAATTTCAGGAGTATGTAATGTAGTGCAGTGGTCAGGAGTATGAAATGTACAACATAGTGTCTATTGTGCAGGGCTCAGGAGTGCATAACGTTAATGCAGATTTCAAAAGTGTGTAATACAGAGTGCAGTGGTCAGGAGTGCGTGACACAGAGATTGCAGGGGTTAGAAGTACAAACAAAAATGATCCTCTCCTCCCAGCACAAATCCCTCGCCCCTTAGATGTGGTGGCTGCATTCATTTTCATTTTCAGGCTAAGAATATTTTTAGAAAGTACATAAAATATCTGCTATTACCAAAAATGCCTCGACACTTTCTGTGAGCTGAACTGAAAGTACAAACAATGTGATCTTCCCTGTGTAAAACAACTACTTCTCTCAACTCCCATGTAATGGCAATAAAGAGAGAAAGACGAGTTTGAAATCTAGCTAATGCAGCCACCACATCTACAGACTGGTAAGCTGCAATATTAATTTTTTTTTGTTTTTCGCTTTCTTTTTGCAAAATTTGACACAGTGGATAAAGAACCTGCTTGGTCAAATTCAATCAGATTTTCTTAAGGAAAAACTTTTTATTTTTTTATTTTAAACCAGTAGTTCCTTGGTGAATAGCACATTAAGGCCCATTCCAGACGGGCAGATCCGTTTAGCAGAGTCCGCAAGCTCAGCAGGAGATCGCTCCGTTGATCTCCGCTGAGCCGGCGGATGACAGGTCCGTCTGCTCAATGAGCAGGGAGAGGCCTGTCAGAGCCCCGCTGATTCCTATTGGGAGATCGGACGAAAACGGACAGCATGTCTGTTTTCATCAGATCTCAGCCGATCCGCTAAGACGAATGGCAGACGTATCGCCATCCGGATGGCAGGCGGGTGTCAGCGTACAGATCACTGCTGACATCCGCCTGCCCATAGGAGTCAATAGATGTCACGCTCAGATCTGCCTAAAAAACGGACAGGCGGATCTGAGCAGGCTTGTCGTGTGAAAGGGGCCTTAGTGCTATAAGTTTTAGTCAGATATGTTTTTTCGGTCATTTTTTTGAGTGTACATAATTAGTCGCATTCCTTTTTGAGAAATTTAGCTTTATATGACAGTAATTTTTCCAAACCTTTAGACCAAGTGTTGTCACAGTGGTCACAAATGTATCAACAGAGTTGATGTATTATTGCTCATGCTTACACTGGTGTCATCTTAGCACTTCTTCATTTAGAAATTATGGCTACAGTACAGAAAAGCACCCACCCTAAAGAAAACTGAAGAAGAAGAACCCATGCCTGTGAATCTGACCCTCCAGCTCATATGTAAAGAAAAATGCTTGCTGTAAAAATGCAGAACATAAATCTCTTTATTTCATTAGAAATACTCTAAGACTTGGAAGGCTGAAGGTCAAGAAAATGATTAATTAGGTGGTTACAGTCTCTCTTTAAACAAATTAGGGATAGCAGTTATGCCAGGGGCAAGAAACATAACACTAAGAAGAATCCCATCAGCTTATAAAACTGGTTAGATCATCAAAAAAGAAATTGAGCAAGAACTTTTAATTACAGTGAATGGCTTCAGTCAAAATGCTTATTTCTAATTGTCACTAGGCAAAAATCCACTGAGGGCATGAAATGCATATCCTTCTTGGTGTTATGGGGAATCTTACAACTGCTTACAGCTCTGTAAAGTTATTTAAATTATCTTCATCTTTTGAATGTTAAAAATCAGTGTTTAAAGCAATGTACAGTGCCTTGAAAAAGTATTCACCCCCTTGGCATTTTTCGTGTTTTGTTGCCTCCCAACCTGGAATTAACATGGATTGTTTGAGGATTTGCATCATTTAATTTACAGAACATGCCCACAACTTTGAAGATGTTTTGCCACCTATCACAGCTCCAAGTCGCTTTGGATAAGTCCAGCTCCTTCAAGTTGGGTGGTTTGCGCTTGTGAACAGCAATCTTTAAGTCCGACCACAGATTTTCTATTGGATTGAGGTCTGGGCTTTGTCTAGGCCATTCCAACACATTTACATGTTTCCTGTTTCCCCCTAAACCACTCAAGTGTTGCTTTAGCATTGTGTTTGGGGTCATTGTCCTGCTGGAAGGTGAACCTCTGTCCTAGCCTCAAATCACACAGAGTGGTACAGGTTTTGCTCAAGAATATCCCTGTATTTAGCACCATCCATCTTTCCCTCAACTCTGACCAGTTTCCCAGTCCCAACTGCTGGAAAACATCACAGCATGATGCTGCCACCATCATGTTTCACTGTGGGGATGGTGTTCTTTGGGTGATGTGATGTGTTGGGTTTGCGCCAGACATAGCGTTTTCTTTGGCCAAAAAGTTCAATTTTAGTCTCATCAGACCAGAACGCTTTCCTCCATACATTTTGGGAATCTCCCACATGCCTTTTCGCAAACTCAAAACGAGCCATTTTGTTTTTTGCTGAAAGTAATGGCTTTCTTCTGGCCACTCTGCCATAAAGCCCAACACTATGGAGTGTACGGCTTATTGTCGTCTTATGTACACATACTACAGTCTCTGCTGTGGAACTCTGCAGCTCCTCCAGCATTACCTTAGGTCTCTGTGCTGCCTCTCTGATTAATGCCCTCCATGCCTGGTCCATGAGTTTTGGTGTGTGGCCGTCTCTTGGCAGGTTTGCTGTTGTGCCATGTTCTTTCCATTTGGTTATGATAGATTTGATGGTGCTCCTAGGGATCTTTAAAGATTTGGATATTTTTTTTATAACCTGAACCCTGACTACTTCTCAACAACATTGTCCCTTACTTGTTTGGAGAGTTCCTTGGTCTTCATGGCAGTGTTTGGTCCGTGGTGCCTCTTGCTTAGGTGTTGCAGCCTCTGGGGCCTTTCAATAAGGTGTGTACATATAATGACAGATCATGTGACACTTAGATTGCACACAGGTGGACATCATTTCACTAATTATGTGACTTCTAAAGGTAATTGGTTGCACCAGTGCTTTTTATGGGCTTCATAACAAAGGGGGTGAATACATACGCACATGCCAATTATCAGTTTTTTATTTTTGAAAAATAGTTTTATGTATATATTTTTCCAATTTTACTTCACCAACCTAGACTATTGTGTTCTGATCCATCAAAACATTAAACTAAAGGCTGTAATGTAACAAAATAGGTAAAAAGCCAAGGGGGGTGAATACTTTTGCAAGGCACTGTATATTTGTGTATATGTATGCATATTTCCTCCGGGTACTCCGGTTTCCTCCCACACTCCAAAGACATGCTGGTAGGTTAATTGGATCCTGTCTAAAAATTGGCCCTAATATGTATATGTATGAATGTGAGTTAGGGACCTTAGATTATAAGCTCCTTGATGGTAGGGACTGATGTGAATGTATAATATATATGTAAAGCGCTGTGTAAATTGATGACGCTATATAAGTACCTGAAATAATAATATAAATATATATATATATTACACATATACATACACACACACACACACACACACACACACACACACACACACACACACACACACACACACACACACACACACACACACACACACACACACACACACTGTATTACCAAAAGTATTGTGACACCTGCCTGTACACACACATGAACTTTAATGGTGTCTTAGTCTGTAGGGTTCAATATGGAGTTGGCCTACCCCTTGCAGCTATAACAGCTTCAACTCTTATGGGAAGACTGTCCACAAGGTTTAGGAGTGTGTCTGTGGGAATGTTTGACCATTCTTCCAGAAGCACATTTGTGAAGTCAGGCACTGATGTTGGACGAGAAGGCCTGGCTCGCAGTCTCCGCTCGAATTCATCCCAAATGTGTTCTATTGGGTTGAGGTTAGGTAAGTTCCTCTACCCCAAACTCGCTCATCCATGTCTTTATGGACCTTGCTTTGAGCACTGGTGCGCAGTCATGTTAGAATAGGAAGGGGTCATCTCCAAACTGTTCCCACAAAGTTGGGAGCATGAGATTGTCCAAAATGTCTTGGTATACTGACGTCTTAATCAGGGCTTGACAAATTTGCTTAGAATCTAGGAGCCAGCTAAAAAAGTTAGGAGCCAGTTTTTTAAATCAGCTGCCCAGTGCCCAGAGCTGCATGTCCGGGGCGTCGGGCAATAAGAATTGCTCATGCTTGGTGGCAAGTAAAAAAAAGACCGAAAAAATTAAATAAAACAAAATTTGTTATACGTTTTTGCAAATAAGTCATTGACGGCACTGATGGGCACTGATAGGTAGAGGTTGACCGATATGGGTTTTTCTCTGGCCGATGCCAATATTTAGAAATCGGGGCGGCCGATATATGTTGCCGATTTTTGCGGCCGATATTTTAGGCCGATTTTTTATTTTTTTATTTATTTTTTCATTTTTTTCTTTTTTCATCTAAGAAAATCTAGGGTGGAGAGGTGGGGTGCAGCCTATCAGTGCCCACCAGTTCAGCCTGTCAGTGTCCATCAGTGCCACATCATTAGTGCCCACCAGTTCAGCCTGTCAGTGTCCATCAGTGCAGCCTGTCAGTGCCACATCAGTGCCCACCAGTGCAGCCTATCAGTATCCATTAGTGCCCACCAGTGGAGCCTATCCGTGTCCATCAGTGCCCACCAGTTCAGCCTGTCAGTGCCACCTCATCAGTACCCACCATTGCATCCCATCAGTGCCCACCAGTGGAGCCTATCAATGTCCATCAGTGCCACCTCATTAGTGCCCACTAGTGCAGCCTATCAGTGTCCATTAGTACCCAACAGTGCAGCCCATCAGTGCCACCTTAGTGCCCACCAGTGGAGCCTATCAGTGTCCATCAGTACCACCTCATTAGTGCCACCTAATTAGTGCCCACCAGTGCAGCCTATCAGAGTGCATCCCATCAATGCCCACCAGTGCATCCCATCAGTCCCACCAGTACAGTGCCCACCAGTACAGTTTAGTGCCCACCAGTACAGTTTAGTGCCCACCAGTACAGTGTCCACCAGTACAGTTTAGTGCCCACCAGTACAGTGCCCACCAGTACAGCCTAATGTCTTTCACTGCCACCTCATCAGTGCCCACCAGCGGAGCGCTCCCGGCTCCGTTCTGTCCCCTCTCCTTGCCAAAGACAGCTCCATCTGTCCCCTCATGTGCTGCGCTCTGGACTACAATCCCCAGAATGCAGCGCGGCCGGTATCAGCCCATCGGTGGCAGCCGCTGCCAACTTCCTCCACTGGAGTGAGTGCAAGCTGCGCTCATCGCAGCACCGCCCACCAGAGGGCACTGGTTCGCACCAAAGGAGCATGTATTTGCTCCAGCAGGCCACAAAGCTGCAGCCTCGATTATCGAGCAGCCTGACTGTAGTCATCCGCGGCGAGGGGTGCCACATGCTGCAGTGTAACCCAGGCGCCAGGACGCAATTTCCAGTCGCTATTGCGACCTGGCGCCTGGGTTTTGTCGAGCCCTGCCTTAAGAGTTCCTTCACTGGAACTAAGGGGCCAAGCCCAACCCCTGAAAAACTACCCCACACCATAATCCCCCCTCCACCAAATGATTTGGACCAGCGCACAAAGCAAGGTCCATAAAGACATGGATGAGTGAGTTTGGGATGGAGGAACTTGCCTGACCTCAACCCAATAGAAGACCTTTGGGCAGTCACGTGAGTGGCAAGCAGCGCTTTGAAATAAGATATAGAATGGCATTTTTTAACAAAGCACATATACTGGGCACATAGCATTATGGAACACAGGGGATTGCTTAATAATTACCAAGTTATTTTAGCAATGGGAGGGGAGGGGAGGGCACTGACATGAGCTGACAGGCAGGGAGGGAAGGGGAGAGAGGACAGAGGAGAGACAGCGGATGACGGAGAGACGTAAACTGACCATGGTGTCAGAGCTCAGCAGCCATGATAAACGTGGTCAGTTTACAGAGGGGAGAGCAGGATCAGCCAGGTATTTTATATGATAGAAAGGGCCAAATTACACACCACAAGCACTGTGCTGTTAGTCATACTAAGGATCAAATGTTTTTTTTTTTTTTAGGGCAACAAACGCTTTAACAAATACTCAGATCCCCATTGTGAGGTCATGTTTGAATTCTTTCAATTAGGGACTTCCATTGGTATCTGTGTAGAGGGATAGTAAAGTTAGAATATGCTTATTCCATGGAATGTGTTGCTATTACATATGTGTTTTGAAAGAGAGGACAAATCAGAGTCAGTGGCACTTTTGTGTTCTGATGATGCAAGGACTGATGGAAGTGTTCTTTAGTCATTGGGCTTGTGTAAATAGACACATCCAGTGTGCTTTCAGTTTATATTGTGATCAGCTTGAGATATGTTTGAGATCATCCTTAGTTTATTCACATTTGCTTCTGACCTGCATTTGAATGCCTCAAGCTGCTTTTCCAATTCCATTGACTTCCTTGGATAGTCTTTAAAGTGGAACTTCAGTATCCCAATCAACATTTATTATTTTTACTTTTACAGATAACAAAATGGAACAGGTAAAGGTCATAATGAAGAGTGAATGAAATCTGTTATACATTGTAACAAACTACAGGTGGTCATGAAGGTGAATACAACTGTTATAACACCGTGACAAACTCGCATGTACGGTAGCGTCTGCGCTGCGCATTGGTGTATCGCTTGCGTCTATCTAGCAAGGTTACTCTGTGGTATAACAAGGAAGCTGAGACTTCTGCAGTGTATAGATGTGCGTTTTACTAACAAAAACTGCTGTACAAAACTATTACAATCTTAGGAATACAATACAAGACTGACAGATATCTATAACAAGCAAAATGCCTAGAAAATAGAACAGCCTAAAGTCTAACAGTACAAATACATTTAAAAGGGTTACTTAACTTCTGTTACTGAATGTTCATGATCTCCAATTGGCAATATTTCTTCTGAGAGACCAGGTTCTGTTCTTGTATCATGAGCGGCTTCTTCTGATCTTCAAAGCATGATGATGTGTGTCCTGATGTTACAGCATGATGTGTTCCATCCTCTCTCTGTGTCTCTACCCATCCATTTTATACCCCTGTTTGTTGACCAAAGCTAACAACCCACTAACAATCATTCTTTTCAGGTTGAGAGACTCTCCAAACCTGTTTACTGTAGCTGACGAGACAATGGGCTAACTAACAATTGTCTCCTCAAACGAAATCCTGTCATCAATATAACAGTCATTGTTTTTCAGGTTGAGAGACCCTCCAAACCTGCTTACTGTAGCTGACGAGACAATGGACTGTTGCTAGCTACCCATTCTTTACTCAAACCAAATCCTGTCATCAATATAACAGTCATTCTTTTCAGTCTGACAGACACTCTCAACCTGTTTGCTGTAGCTGACGAGACAATAGCCGCTTAATGCTATCTAACACCATTGTATGTAAACAGCATTTGTTTGAGAATTCTACTCAAACCAGAGAATCTGATCAACTAAACTTGTAATTTCTCCCATGTAATGTTAGGTCTGATGTTTAAAAAAAAATCATATTTTAACTAACGCAACACAATTGGCAATAAATATTGTCAAAAACTTCGACACCCCATCTGGGATCAAACTGTGTCATGGGGGGGCATGACAACACATCTTGCTATCATCATTTGCCCCCCCCCCCCTCTGCTCCATGGCTTGACTGCACCCACTGTTCATAGGGTGTAATAGTAGGTTGGTTAAGTTCTGCATCGCAGGGTTTACGGAGAAAATGCGAAATTTGGGAGAACCTAAACTTCTCGGGGGCCGGCATATCGAGTTTGTTAGCACAATATCCTTTAGATATTGGGCCAGATTGAAGGAAAAAAGTGACCAATTCTATATAATCCTTTATCCAGCCACCATTTAAAGGCTTGAATTTCCATACCAGGAGGCAATTGCGGGTTCCTGAAAATATGGGACAATGGCCTGAGGGAGTATACCAGTAGTATGTGAATTCTAAGGGTGTCCAATAGGGAAAAGGAGTGAGAGAGTTGGGACAAGGATTGGGGGGTCTTAATTTAGGAGGGCACCAAAGTAAGTAATCTAAGGTGTAGCATGGAACCGTCTGCCTCTCCATACCTATCCATTCAGGGAGTCCGGAACACAGGTATATCTCAGATATTTGGACAAACTAAGCAGGCTGGTAGTACCAATAGAGGTTAGGCAGGCCCAGGCCACCTTGCTTGTGGGAGCGGAAGAGCACCGCTTTAGACAAGCGGTGTCCCTTCGATCCACAGATAAATTTGATAATTTTAGTCTGCAGGCGTCTCAGGTGCCTTGGGTATTGGAATAGGAAAAGACCTAAAAAAATATAGAATTTAATGGGGCAGGGTCATCTTAATCTAATCTATACGTCCCAGTCAAGATAGGTCCAGAGGGGCTCTTTGAGCAAGTTCAGATTCAAATTTTCTCATAAGAGGAGGATAATTGGCTGATCTATTCTGGAATGTAGATTAACTCCTAGATATGGAATTGTCGTATCACTCAAAGAAAATCCAAATTGTCCCTGAAGGGTTGTGACCAGGGGAAGTGGTAGGCAAAGCTTGCAATTTATTGTAATTCACACAGAGGCCTGAAGCCTTGGCAAATACCTCAAAGAAATGGCAAATATTGGGGAGAGAAGTCAAAGGGGAAGATACAAATAGTAGGAGATCGTCAGCAAATAGAGAGCACTTATGGGTTTGAGGGCCACAACTTATTCCATGTATGTCAGGATGCTCCCTGATTGCTATGGCTAGGGATTCTATCACGATAGCAAAAATCAATGCACTCAACCTTGCCTTGTACCTCTCGAGATGCCGAAAGATCCAGGGTAAGAGCCTTGGAGATGTATCTAGGCCTCCCAGGCTGAATACACAGCTCTGATGATATTCAAAAATGACTCACCAAAACCCCAGCGTTTCAAAATGGCAAAAAAGTAAGACCATGAGACAGAGTCAAAAACTTTCTGAAGATCTAAGGAAAGTATAAAGCCTTCCTGAGCTAGATCACCATCCCACTGTGAGTTCAAGAGGGATATGATGTCAACTGCTCTGTGGATCTGGTCTGGCCTCTGTCTCCCAGGGATGAAACTGACCTGATCTTTATGGATAACATTGATTATTTTTAATCCTCATGCTGCTAGCATTAGTAAATAGATAGAAAAGTACAGTATATCATATTTACTGGTTTTAAACTTTTTATTTACATTTCTTCAGTAACTTCCTGGTTTCTTGCCTAGGCAAATTATGTCATTCCAAGAGTCTTCAGGAGGGGAGGAGAGATGGAAGGGTTTTCTTAGATAAGCACCCTCTCCTGCATGCTTGAGCTAAGGGCAGATGAATTTCAGGAAGTAAATGCTACATGAATCATTTGCCCTTACTCAAGATGGCCACAGCCAGGAATGATAGGGGTAATTTTTCAAAGTGATTCCTCAACAAAATAAAGCATGGATACATGGATGGATGGGGAAGTTTGCTTTGAATATTACAAATAATTTAAATAGTGTTTTTGGTTTGTGGTTCTCAGGTGAAGTGAATATCCATTTTAAGACAAAACGATTCCTACAGTATGTGATCAAAAGTCAGTGTGCATAAGGTCTAATATGCATGCTAGCTAAAACTGACCCTTCTGTTGACCTAACAGTGGAGCTTGCAGTAAAAAGCACAAAAATGACCTCATCAGCTGCTGTTCCATCACTACCCACACAGAGTTTTGAACTAGAATCCGGCTTAATAGAATTTCAATTTGTTTTGCCAGATAAAACACACATGTGTATTTCAACTTTATGTTTAGCTTTTTCAATGTCTACACTTATGCTATGAGTATACATTCTGTGTACCTCATATGTTGTTAGCCCACTATGTTTAAAGGAATTTTTTTCTGTTAGGAAAATTAAACTTATCATTAACCCTTTTATACTGACAAAAAGCATCTCATAGAACCCCTCTGGTAAGCTACAGGGGGACTGTTTTCTAAAATGCAAAAAAAATACTTATTAAAGTGAACCTGTATGAGCAGAAACATAAAAAACTGCCATTGCTAACGTATTTTTAAAGGTTCAGGCTCCAGTACCATATCTGACTCCTGGCAATACTATCTCCATGCTCTAAGGTCACTTAGTCACTAGGTAGTGAAGCCAGGATCCAAGATAACAGCCATATAGTTTGCACCTTGAAAGTGCATGTATCAGGTTTTACATGTTGTTTTATAGTCTCCAGGACAGTTTTTTTTATACATCATTATATTTTTTTTCATAAATTAAATATTGCTTTAATTTATATATATTTTAAAATGGTTTTTAAGGGCTCAAGTTTTTTATTTTTACCTTAAGGCCCCTTTCACACTGGTTCGTTTTTCAGGTGCTACAGCGCTAAAAATAGCGCCTGTACAGCGCCTGAAAAAATCCGGCCCCATTCACTCCAGTGTGAAAGCCGGAGGGCTTTCACACTGGAGCGGTGCGCTAGCAGGACGGTCAAAAAAGTCCTGCTAGAAGCATCTTTGGAGCGGTGTATTCACCGCTCCTATACCGCTCCTACCCATTGAAATCAATGGGACACCACGGTAATACGGCCGCAAAGCGACGCCGCAGCGGCACTTTGCGGGGGGTTTTAACCCTTTTTTGTCTGCTAGCGGGGGTTAAAACTGCACCGCTAGCGGCCGAATACTGCGGCTAAAATGACGGTAAAGCAGCGCTAAATATAGCGCTGCTTTACCGTCGCCGCTGCTCCCGTCCTAGTGTGAAAGGGGCCTAATGCATTCTATGTGCAGCAGCCCCCAGCCCCGCTAATACTAATAATACTTACCTGAGCCCATCTGGATCGAGCGATGTGCACGAGTGCGTCTAGGGACTCTGCCTCTTCATTGGCTGAGGCAGCAGCGGGAACCATTGGTGCCCGCTGCTGTCAATCGCAGCCACTAAGCCAAGCCAGTCGGGAGAGAGAGGGGGTGGGGCAGAGCTCTGTGTGAGTGCTTACTCTGAGGGTGCTCAGCAGGAGGGAGGAGCCAGGAGACCTGTCGGGGGACCTGAGAAGAGGAGGATCAGGGCTGCTCTGTGCAAAACCACTGCACAGAGCAGGAAAGTATGACGTTTTTTTTTTTTTTTTTTTTTTAAAGAAACTTTAATATCACTTTAAATTTATCTTTCTAACCAACCAGTGGAGTTCCTGAAGAGCCAAATATTTGTCTCTTCTTAGCTGTTTAAAAATACTAATGTTTACAGAGCTCAGTAGTTCAAGCTCTTACTCACAGCTGAATGAGTCACCCCCCCTTTTCCCTATCTTGACAATGTTAGAATGAATCTTAATTTGCTGGTTTATGCATGTTGACATGCATGGTGCTGCATATTCTTTGATTCCAATGAATACACAATCGGGGGGGGGGGGGTAGGGGAGAAGCATAGATGTGAATTTAGCAGTTTATGCACTTATGTTCATGTAACACCACTTATTTCTTTATGAAATAAAGTATTGCACTTTTCTTCTTTATGAAATAAAGTATTGCACTTTTTTCTTTATGAAATAAAGTATTGCACTGTTATATTGAGAAACATGTGTGGTTTAAATAAGATGCCTGCAGTAAAGGTCATCCTACTACAACAAAAAAGACAAGCCGTTCTGTGATCCCAGAGACTACAGAATATACCAGATAAATGCCGTGAAAAATATGCCCTTTTAAAAAAAAGTATAGGTGTTTTAAAAGCTTTGTAAATACTGTTTGGCATGCTTCTGGGGTCAAATCAAGTTTATCTTAAACATACACTGCATAATTTATAATGAATGTTCATGAATGAACACAGAACTGCCTGTCTGCATCCAGACAAAATATGACTAATATGGCGTGCCTTAGAGTTTATTCTGCTCATTGATTAATGATTATATAATGAAAATAAGTACAGTAACCATAACATTTTATACACGTTGAAGAGCATACATTAGTTTCCCTCTTGCTGTCATGTCACTAAAGTGATTTAGGGTTTATATGTAAAACACTTTAAACTTATGAACAAGTTCTTTGAATGAACTACAACTTTCCTGGGTGGAGGTATCCTTGTGGGCTGTAAAAATTACTGATTAGTCAGTGCTGGATGATATTGATGTCTATGGTTGTTTTTAGTGCAGTTTTTTCATATGCATGTAGGTTAAAAAAAGAACCTTCAGCATTTAAAACCACTTTAAAAATTGTTATTTAAGACAAAAAAAAGACAAGAAAAAAAATAAAAAATCTTCCAAACAGGACTAATATCAGTACAAATACTTGTACCTTAGAGCTGCACAATTAATCATTAAAAAATCGTGATCTCGATTCAACCCCCCTGACGATCTCCAATGCAGAGTTTGCTGATTCTTTCATATAACAAGTGGAGAGAGTTTATCTGCTTTCTCAGCTGTCAAAAGAAAATATCTGGGCAGTCTGCCAAGTTAACAGGAAACATTGTATTTAATGCTTCCTTCTTAGATCAAAGGGATAAACTTCTGTGTGTAAAAAAAAAAAAAAATCCAGACAGTCTGCCAAGTTTTTAAAATGAAACATTGTAACTAACTTACTTCTTAGATCAAACTTCTGTGTGTAAATGTAGGAAGTTTAACCACTTAAAGTCCAAATCTTTTTCTGACACTTGTTTCGTAAGTTAAAATCAATGTTTTTTGCTAGAAAATGACTTGGAACCACCAAACATTGTATATATTTTTAGCAGAGACCCTAGGGAATAAAATGGCAATTGCTGCAATATTTTATGTTACACTGTATTTGCCCAGCGGTCTTTCAAATGCAATTTTTTTTGGAAAAATACACAAAAAAAAAAAAAAAAAACGAAACAGTAAAGTTAGCCCAATTTTTTTTGTTTCAATGTGAAAGATGATGTTACGTCGCGAGAATTGTGAGAGAATCGTGAAAAAAAAATAATAAAAAAGGAAAAGGGCCAGCTCATGTTGTAGGAAGTTCTTTATTTGAGTGCTCCAGATGGCACATATAGCATGTATCCATCCTCAAAATGTTCTGAATAATGCTTTTATATGTAGGTAGACACACAAAAAAAATAGAGGAAAGCAGTGTTTGGTTTCAGAGTAATAAAATGTGATTAGATGTGATTAGATGTTAGAACATAAAAGAAATATGTAATTTCTTCTGAAAATGCTTGTTGCCTGGCTGCTACGGTAATATGTTTGTTCCAGAAATGGATTCTTTTAAAGACGGCTCAAAATCAGTGTTCTAATGCACCATATTTTAAAAGCAGTACAATCTCCTCCAAATTAAAGCATGCCTCCAAACCTTAAAGGGCTCTTGCACACTCAGCCATATAGCAGTACGTATGGCAGTGCAGACTAAAATACATTTGTGGTGCCCAGGAGCTACGGGTGCTACATAATTTTGCACGACGTATGTAGCTATACACACATAATCGCCAGTACTTGCATTTACACATATGCGTTTGTATGAACATATTTCCACAAATGCAATTTTTACCCTAAGACCCCTTTCACACTGAGGTGTTTTTCAGGCGCTAAAGAGCTAAAAATAGCACCTGCATAGCGCCTGAAGAACGCCTCCCCTGCCACCTCAATGTGAAAGCCCAAGTGCTTTCACACTGGGGCGCTGCGCTGGCAGGACGTTAAAAAAAGTCCTGCAAGCAGCCTCTTTGGGGCAGTGGAGGAGCAGTGTCTATGTGGCTCCTCCACTGCCCCTGCCCATTGAAATGAATGGGCACCACTGCCAAAGCGCCTGCAAAGCGTATCGACATCGGCTCTACACGGGGGCGCATTTAACCCTTTCTTCGGGTGCTAGCGGGGGGTAAAAGTGCCCCGTTAGCGGCTGAATAGCACCGCTAAAACAGCGGTAAATCACTTTACCGCTAATGCTGCCCGCGCCTCAGTTTGAAAGGACTTTTAATGATTTGGGATACGTCTCTTGGGTGCTCTCAAACATTTACATTTGTATCTGTTTATTTTTTTCTGTCATTATGTTGGTGTGTTGCCAATAGTTTGATATTTTTCCCTTGGACGTTGCTAGTTCTGTGTTTAACTTTGGGCCTCAGCTGAAGTGTTTAGATAAAATAACCATACACATTCAAGCAGACCTGCTGTCATTTAACAACAAAAATTATATGAGAGAAACATACTCTTACTGGTCACATGTTATATTGAACCTAAAATAATGTTTATACTTGTTTTATAGATTTCACAAAGTATAAGTGCTTCCCCTTCATGGCTGGGTTCACACTGCTGCTGGATATGGCTCACAGCAGGGGGTCTGGTGCATCCCTGTTCTTTGTTTCAGGGCCAAATTTTTGCTTAAATTCGGACCTGAAACGGAGCCAAAGATGCACAGGACCCTTGTGCAAGCTGTGCCGCAGCCGCAACAGATATATGTGAAGCGGCTCCATAGAGAGCCAGTCACAATCTCCTGTCATGTAAATTGGATGTGGAGAAACCACCATCCAATTCAGACTAGTGTGAACCTCAGACAGACGGTCCCTAGCATGAAAGCACCTCATGATAAGAAGCTATTTTCCATTGCTGAGAATAGCTAACCTTTGCTCTTTGCGTGTACATTTTACTGACTTTACAATCGCCAGATCCCTAAAACCAGGATCACTGTAAAATACAAATCTCTATCTGTGCAGAGTGATTCTGAATGGGACGTTCAATATAGTCACTTGGTGCACTCTCAGTTTTCTGGTGAGAAATGTTTCAGGGTCTGCATCCATTTAAATGTAATTAATCCTTAGGGAGTTTCTTTCACAGAGAGAGCCTAAAATCAGTTTTTTATCTTAGGCATCTTTCACACTGACAGACCGAGCAGGTCCATCTGTTAGTTTTTTAGACAGACTCGATCAGACCATTTATTACTGTCTATGGAGTGGCAGATGTCAGCAGATGTTTGTCCGCTGACCCCCGCTGGCATCTGATCCGACCCGCTAAAAACAGACGGATTGGGATCTGTTCCCCATCTGCCTGGCAGTTTCGATGATAGTCAGATGGAAATGGAAATTTCTGCCTCAGTTTGCCGCAGCAAACTGAGCCAGAAGTGGGAGTGGGTACCTGTCAAATCCAGGTACCCGCTCCCCCCCAAAAGGTGCCAAATGTGGCAGTGGAGGGAGGGAGGAGGCAGACAAGTGTAGCTTACCCCTTTTGGGTGGATCTCTGCTTTAATAATGATTGAGAGAGCTTAGTTCTGCTTTAAAGTCTTTAACAAGGAGGATTGGTTTTGCTAGGATCAGAAAGTTAGGCTCTGTACACCCGAGTGCCCAAAGGGAGTGCCAACTGTAAATTTTTGCCAGGCAGTAAGTGGTTTCCATATTCTCAATACACAAAACATTCATTGAGCTACAGCGAGTGCATTTAAATGACTGTGCTCTGTAACATTTTGGTGAACTTTAAATGCACTGTTCAATGTAATCCCAGAAGTGGTCCCCACCTAGAGAGGGTTTGAGCTCACACAGATGAAAAACAAGAGCTTTATGCATGCCTGCATTCATATGCTTGCTTAGCCTTAGATGAGAAACGTAGATAGAAGAGAAATAGGTATGTGGGGACATTGTAGACTCCACTCTCATGTTAGAGTCAGGCCAGCTGTTGCTTTGGTAGCCCAACAGACAACTATTTGTGGAAAACAGCTGGTAGCACATTTTAAAACCTGATTTAGGCTAATAGATGATTTATAAACGGACTGATATTTTTTTTAATTATTCGTTGGTATGTGTCATCCTCCTTTTTATACCAGCAAATGTGCCTACAACAACTAAACAACCATGCTGCAACACATATTTGTATATTGAGGAACCTTCCTGATTTAGAAATAAAAAATGTTCTGGTTCTTTTACTCATTGAAGGATTGACCTGCAGTATTAACCAAAACAATGCTTACCTGGAGTGAGATTAGTTAAAAAACAGCAGAGTGAGCAGGCACACAATTCTTTTTTTATTCTACTTGTCAAAACTGCTAGTCCTCTTGAGCATGATTGCACAGTTTTATCACTGAGAGACTTCTGTTCAAGAGATAAAGAGCTCTGTTTTCACTGCACTTTTGGGAAATAAGAATGGCTGTTGGCAATTTCACTGTTGAAAAGCTAATGAATATAATGTGCACCACTCCTCTTCCGAATGGCTGAAGGCCAAAGCCATTTTGTTCCGAAATCATCAGCATTGGACATTTGCTGAACCAGAGAGTTCTAAGTGTTAAATTCCAATGAATTACAGTAAGTCAAATGCTTGAGCTATTTAAAAACCTGCAACAGGAAAAATCTTGTATATACACCATCTAAAAAGCATTCGGTAATATTCAGTCAGGTGGCTTCTGTAGTGTCAAATGTAAGCATGCTGTTAAGATGTAAGGAAATTGCCATTGGCTCTAAGGTGGCATGTTTGTGTTTGGTCACTGCAACTGGGCCAATAGATTTTTTTTGTGTGGCTGGATTGTTTCCCAACAACTTTCCAAAATTGTATGTCTGTAGACAATAATATATCAGCTTCAAATTGTTAAATTCACTATTGAAAAACATATATCAAAATTGTTTTATTTGCCAAAAACATTTGCCAAGTATTTAATATACTGTTGTGACCTCTCCACTTTGTAGAACCTGCAGTTCTGGGGATTCAGTGCCCCTATCTAACCTCCGTCATACTCTTTAGGCTCTTGATGAGCGTTCATAGAAGTAAACTCTGAGTCAACAGTAACTCATTTTAATCCTTATGCTGCTGGCATTAGTAAATAGATAAGAATGTATATTTTATTTACTTATTTTAACCTTTTTATTTTTTCCAGTTGCTTCTTGGTTTCTGACCTATGCCAAAATTATGTCATACATCCCAGGAGTGTTAGTGGGCTTTTTTTTTTAATCAGGAGGGGAGGAGCGGCTTTTTTTTTCAGCTAAGCATATCCACTTTCCTGCATGCCTGTTCTAAGGGCAGATATGTTCAAGGACGTAAATGCTACATGGATCGTCTGCCCTTACTCAAGGTGGCTTCAGCTAGAAATGCTAGGGTTTTTTTTCAAAGTGATTCCTCAATAACTTAAAGTATGGACACATGGGTGGATACGTTTGCTATGAATATTGAAAACAAATGAAATGGCATTTTCAGATACAGTTTAGTTATGCTTTAACTTTAATGGCAGATTTATTAAGCTTTCTTGTTGTAAAAGGCCATGTTTGTACCTCCCACCCCCATCAGCTTATATTGTTGGCACTTATACTGCAACTTCTATTTCATCTTTCAGACATTTTTTAACAGCCCAGTGTGAAGATAGATTTTAGGTAAATAAAGTAGCTCTGTTGAAAACACCCTTTTTTACTTTGGAATGAATGCTGAAACTAACAGTGATTTTATATATTCTTGGAAAGGTTAGTGCACCTGGAACCTTATACTTTAGTTTCTGGTAGATGCTAGGGAATTAAACCTGATAGTATCTCGTATCTCTTGAGGACTCTGGTAAGATTTATGCACTTGAGAAACTAAATTTACATACCAGCTCCAGGCCTTTTGAGAAGTCTTCTTTTTCTTCCATTTGAATTTTTTTTATCATTTTATATTGTTCAAAAATGCAAAAGGGTGATGCAGGAACAGACAAAAGTAGCTGGGACCACCCTAAACTGGGAAACAATGGCAAATAAGGAAATATGAAAAAGAAGGTCTTACCACTAGAGATGCCAGGTGCTTTCTTAGCTCACCAGGCTCAACCTGTAAAGGAAATTTCATTATTATGTAGACTGACCTTTTAAACTAATTATGTGCAGTTTTTAAAAATTTTGATTTGTAAAGTTTCCAAGCCTCATTTTTGAGATGATATTTACTTGATTATATCTAAGAACCCCGAAGACAGTGAGCATTTCCTCTCCCGCAGCAGATGGTAGGATCCCAGCATGATTGAACATCGCATATTTTGGTTTCCTCAGGACCCATCAACATGTTTTAAACTCATTGTGATGGATTTATTTTTCCTTGCATTGGGGAACCATGTACAAGGCCATTTATTTGGTTGATTGACAAGTCACAGGGATTGAGTTACTAAAGGCAAATTGGCTTTTCTCTTTGCAAGGATGTTTTCCCTTACTTAGTGAATCAGGAGAAGCGCTGCTGACTTCCATCATCCAGTCAAGTGCAAGAAAAAAAATACTTTTTTTTTTTTTCATTGCATGTGATTGGGTCGTCTTTGCGGAGTGGATTTTCACCAAAGTCACTTAAAGCGGTTCTGCACCCATTTCATTTAGTAAATCTCTTTGCCTTCCAAATCAGGCAAAGAGTACTAAATGAAATGTGTTTTTTTTTTTTTTTTTACTTGCCTTGTAATCGAGGACTTCCTGTCTTCTTTCTCTTCGGGGGTGGACGGGGTCTTGCGGGGATCCTCGTCACGCCGCACTGTCTCCTGGGATCTGGTGTCATTGATCCCAGGAGTCAGTGCGGGCATCTTCCGAAATCTCACGAGATTTCGGCCACATCTTCTGAAATCTCGCGAGATTTCGGCCACATCTTCTGAAATCTCGCGAGATTTCGGCCACATCTTCCGAAATCTCGTGAGATGTCGGCAGATGTGCCGTTACTGCGCACGCGCGAGTAACGGCGGTGCATGCTGGGCCATCTAAAGTGCCTGTGGGGTTTCACATGCCCACAGGCAAGATGGACCCCAGCAGACAAGAAGAAGATGAAGATGAAAACCGGCCGCGATCGAGATGGAAGATGGAACAGGTAAGTCCCCCAATTGAGCTATATGCCCTTGGCATATAGCCCAAAAAAAACAAAAAAACAAAAACGAGTGCAGAACCGCTTTAAGGTAAAGACCCTTGCAAAGTGAACAGCCTATTTGTTTTTTTTGTGAAATAATCCCAAACTGGGTCCAGTTCTGCCTTATGTAGAGAGACTGTTGCTTTAACCACTTGCCTACTGTGCACTTAAACACCCTTCCTGCCCAGACCAATTTTCAGCTTTCAGCGCTCGCGCACTTTCAGTGACAATTGCGCGGTCATGCAATGCTGTAACCAAATGAATTTTTTATCATTTTGTTCGCACAAATAGAGCTTTAGTTTGGTGGTATTTATTCGCGACTCCGTTTTTTATTTTTTGCGATATAAGCGAAAACATAGCGGAAATTTTGAAAAAAAACAATATTTTCTCCTTTCTTTTTTAAAAGAAATCCAATAAAATCAAATTTTGTCATAAATTTAAGCCAAAATGTATTCTGCTACATGTTTTTTGTAAAAAAAATTCCGTTAAGTGTATAATAATTGGTTCGCGTGATCACAGACATATGTACGCAAATGATCATGTAAAAGGGGTGTGCAGGTGATCACGGACATATGTGTGCAGATAATCATTGGCACATGTGATTTTAGTGGGACATATGTGAGGGACATGTGTTTTTATTATTTGGGGACATGTGTGTTTTGGGGACATGTGTGTTTTACTGTGGGGACATGTGTGTCTTACTGTGGGGACATGTGTGTTTTACTGTGGGGACGTGTGTTTTACTATGGGGGACCCTAGACTGGTGATCAGTGAGTAAAAAAAACATCTCATACTCACTGATCACCAGCCGGCTGCAGCGATCCGCTCTCCTCTCCTCACCGACGACTTCCGTGTGAGGAGAGGAGGGCCGATTGCCTAGCAACCGGCTGTTTGTTTACATCACATGACAGCCGTGATTCGTCACGGCCGTCATGTGATCAGGAGGGCCAATCACCGTGCCCTCCTGCCGATTCGAGATGCGCCGTGTCCGGGTGACACGGCCGCATCGGGATCGCGCCGCTGCGCGGGCACGCGCGCGCGCGATCCCTCTACTTCTGAAGGACGTTCCTGAACGTCCTATCAGAAGTAGACGGCTCCCACCCGGCCGTATATCTACATTGGCCGGGTGGGAAGTGGTTAAGAATACTAAAATCTGCTCAACATGGTAGGGTTACCTGCATATACCTATGGCAGTTCACTGTCTGCTGTTTAGCCTAAATGTCCTGCTGTTCTGCTCGAGGTAAGCCCCACTCACACACATTCCTATTGGCCCATCACTTTGATTGACTGCCTCACTGGCCAATAGGAGTGGGCACAGGAGGAGATATACATGCTTCAACACTGTTAGAATTGGAACTTTGCCCAATACAAATGACCTGGTGCTTGGGGAATCAAAAGATGCTGAAAGTTGCATCCAGGAATGTACAAGTATCTCCTGGACAGGTCATACTTGTCAGAAATGTTTAATATGTTTAAAGTGACAGGATATCTTAAAATTTTCTTTCAATTTTTCCAAACTCGCATAATGTAATTGCTGTTATAATATGCTTCCATAAAAATAGAAAGTAGACATTAATGATCACAAATCTCTAATCTCATTTTGCATTGCATCCCGATTAAGTTACTTCATAAGCTTTATATTTGTTTTAGATGGCCACATTTCATTTATAAGATAGTTGTTTATTATCGTCAGGTAATGCGTGCAGACATAGTTAATATAATTTAGAATAATTTACAACTTACATCATAAAGATATGCGTGCGTACATTTACTTGTTAATGTGAAAAACGAAATTAGTCAACATATTTGCTTAGAAATTAGACACTACATTAATTCCAGCTTTACATTAATTATTTGTAAATCACCAGTTACTTAACTTTGCTTATTAAAATAACATATTTGTTGTGAAGTGTACATCTCTGTGGTAGGTTTCCAGCCTGCAATTAATGTGACTCATTGGAGTAATACATCTTAGCAATAGGGCTGTGTGATGTTTTGAATTAATTATGATATAGAAAATCATGTCTCTTATTTTTAACCCTGAGCACTGACCAAACCGTGTTAGCTTATTATAGGAGGACTACAATCAAAATGATGAAGAAAAAAATAAATAAATATATATATATAATCTGCAATATCCTGCATCTTTGCATACGTTTTACGCAGTGATGTGCACTTTCATTGCATTCCCACGCTGGACTCTAGGGGAAATTTTCTTTCACCATGTGTTAAATGCTGACAAATATGGATGCAAACATGTGTTTTGTCTGCTTACGCGTATTCCTGTGGGCCCTGACTTGTACTAAAAAAATGCACCTGCATGCAAAAAAAATACTAAATTACAAATGTGTTAATCCATTGTTAGGGCATTGATTAAACTGGGTTTTCAGCTGTACAATAGAACACACGTGTTGTGCTGCACAGGTATAACAAGAGCCTATGGAGCATCTAATACTCCTCTTTAACTCAAAAACACACTTTTCTGTATCAGATTTACAATCTCTATTACCTCAAAATGATTGTGCTGGGGTATGGTTCATTAAGAACAGGCTAATTTGCATTGCATAGCATTACATTTTTTCCTTAGGAATAATAATGAATGGGGTTTGCATTCACTTTAAAGCACAACTCCACGTTTGGTAAAGTTGTTCTGTAATACCCCCCCCCCCCCCCCAGCAACACAGACTTTGCAAAGAAAATCTCTAGCTAACCCCTCCCCATACTATACATGTGCACTAGGGCCCCATTCTTTTCTATGTAATAACTGTACTTATGGCATCTTCCAGTGATCTTGTAGAGTACTGCTATGCCATAATAAAAATACAGGTTGCTATTCAGTAAATATAGTTACATTGCAGGTTTAAATGCAGCTAGTACAATTATCTGAATTCTGCACAACAAATCACACTGACGGAGCAAGAAAAAATTATATTAAACCCAAAAGCAAACATTTAATATATTGCAGCTTACCAATTCTTGCATGTGATGGCCACATTAGTGTTCATTTTTAGGCTTTCTTTCCCTTCTTTTCACCTGGTGATCTGGACAGCAAGTCTGCTTTTTTCTTGCAACCACGGGTTGCAAGAAAGAAAATCGCTCAATTCCATCATCAACACAGTCAGTGTTGATGGGGAAAACCCCCCCTGCGGCACTATTGTGTTCTCCCGGAGGGGGAGCAGGGGGAGCCATCTCTGTCGGGAGAATACACAGTGATTATTGCTAATGGCTATAGCCACTGGTAATAACCACCCAAGTACAATCAGCCTGCCCATAGATGGTTTAAATCTCAGCCGGTCCCTGCTGATCCGGCCAAGATTTGGACCATTTATGGGCAGCTTTTCTAAATTGCAGTACATCTAACACTGCCCTCCCCCCAGACTGACAATGCTGCTGCCAAAAGGTGCCCCCTGTGCTCATTTATCCAGAGTGGGGGCATTCTAATACAGGAGGTGTTACTGGGCAGGTGAAAACAGAGGGAAAAGAGACTAAAAAGAAAGAAAAGTAATGCAGACATCATATCTAATGATTGGTAAGCTGCACTATATTAAATGTTTCCTTTTGGGTTTAATACCATTTTAACCACTCCAGGACCACCCTATAGCAGATTTACTGCTACAGGGAAGCCCTCCTGTGCAGAATCATATATTTATATACATGATTCTGCACTTCCGCCTACAAGAGGCGCACCACTTCTGCTGTTATTAGTCACAGCAGAAGTTGATCTGCAGTGCCAGGCACTCATTGTCCGCTGGCACCAGCTAATCATAGGTAAAACACACAGAATGGAGATCTACCTATGCAAACAAGGATTAATGATAAAACTAACAAGATCACAATGATGCCAGCGCACGTTGAGATATTACTGGGTTCATCCATTCCTAGGGAGGACGGGCTGCGATAAGTGATGAGGTTGCCGCTGGTTCCGGCTGCGCTGGTGGCTCCCAATGAACCCTGTAATATCATTACATGCCCTGACATCGTTGTGATCTTGTGAGTTTTAACATTTATCCTTGGAATTAAATGTATTATCATTTCTGCACTTAGATGGCGCTGCTCTTTTTCTTTTCTGCATTTCTCCAGAGTCCCTTGTAGCTCTCACCAGAGCCTTCAGCCGTCCAAAGTCAGCACCTCACCCCCAGAGACTATTCCTTTTTATGAACTTTTATTTTAGAGACTCTTATTGCCCATGCTCTTCCCATCTGGCTAACAGTGCGCTCATGAGTGTGTTTGTTACTTATGTAAACAAGGCAGATCTCCATCCTGTCAGGGGGGAAGGTATGGATTTTTTGTCCCTGCAAAGCAGGCAATAAAATCCATCTCTTCCCCTTTTAAAAGCATCACATACAGTACACAAAAACACTGGCTAGGCACACAATTAACCCTTTGATCGCTCCCTAGTTGTTTAACCCCTTCCCATCCAGTGTCATTAGTACAGTGACAGTGCATATTTTTAGCACTGATCACTGTATTAGTGTTAAAAAGTGTCAGTTAGTGTCCGATTTTCTGCTGCAATATCGTAGTCCCTCTATAAGTCACTTATCTCTGCCATTACTAGTATATCCACTGTCGGGGGACTAAACTTTTTGCCGCATTTAGGAGATAAGGCAGCAGTGATCTCCTATATTGTTTTATAGACATACTAACCCCATGGAACAGACAAACCCATGGCTCCTCAGGTATTTTAGTGCCAGTGATTTCTTCTATTATTTCTTTCCAGTAAACTTTTATTTTAGGGCATGTCCACCAAATATGGAACATAGTTCCGATTTTTGCACATCCCCTCCAACAAAGATTAGAGGCCTCCCTTTAAAATTGTTGTATTTTATCTGGAGTTATATACCATCGTGCCAAGCACTTGTAATTAATTTCGAACAAGCTACAATCGGATGATATAGCATGTGTCAACCGTAATATTTTACAAACATCTACCCCATGCCTCCTGTTCCCATCTATTCCTCCCATTTTTTGATAAATAGCGGGGGCCCCAATATTTTTAATCCATTCAAAATTTTGTAAATCCTCGAAATCCCTCTCCTACCATCTGTCACCAAGCACAGCCGCTCTAATGGAAGCAGGCTGTCCTCTGACCTGATTGGTTGGGGGAGGGATTCCACAAAGTGTTTCAACTGTGCATACCTCCACCTATTTATTTCCAAGACATCTTTTTTATTAGTCAATTCCTGAAAAGTGCATATTTTACCATTGATTGTAATCATCTTTTAATTGTGCGTCTTTTTGCTTAATCCACCTACCAAAAAACCTCTTTTTCCCGGGTGTGAAATAATAAGTGTCGCTTAGTGGTATCAGTGGGGAATTGTACCCCCACTTTTCCCGTTTGTGTACCCCGGCCCACATTGCCATAGCTGTCCGTGTAATCGTGTGAGTGTGCCCATCTAAATCTCTTGTGTGTCAGGATCCATATCACTTTCCCAAGAGTTACTTTACTGATCATACTTTCCAATTTGACCCACCTTTTTTCTTAATTTTTTTTACCCATTCAACCACCCGTGCCATAAGAATTGCATTGTAATAAGTTTTAATATCCGGTACCCCCAAGCCCCCTTGTGCCTTATTTCTTGTAAGTACCGCCAAACTTATGCAGGGCTTTTTATTCTGCCAAATGAACCTACGTAGTAGCGTGTTTCATTTTATTAAATATATATCTGGGATTGAGATTGGTAGCATTTGCATTTTATATAATATTTTAGGTAGGATTATAATTTTAAAGCTGTTTATCCTTCCAATCCAAGACCTTTGTCTAGAAGCTATTTTATTTAAATCAGTTTTGATATCATTCAGCAGAGGGATAACATTTTGTTGATAAATGGTTTAGAGTGTGGGTGTTATTTTGACTCCTAAGTACTTTAGCTCGGTATCCCTCCATATAAATGGGAAGTCCTGTTTATAAATGTGTTCCTCCTGTGGCATAACGCTTATATTAAGTATTTCTGATTTTTAAGGATTCATTTTGAAATTTGCTACATCGCCATAAGTTTTTAGAGTTTTCATTAAGTTAGGGAGGGTTATCCTAGGGCTGGTAATGTAAAACAAAATGTCATGGGCATAAGCCGCTGTTTTATGTTCCTCATTATCAATCTGTAGCCCCCTAATATCGGGATTTTGATCCCAAGTGGAGTTTGACCACTGCAGTTAATTAGACGTAGGGTTTTGCTTCCAAAATTATTTTCACCAGTTTATGGCTGAAAAAAGTATCGAATTAACCACTTGACCTCCAGAAGGTTTACCCACCTTCATGACCAGGCCATTTTTTGCAATACGGTACTGCGTTACTGTGCGGCAGTGTACCCAAATAAAATGTATGTAATTTTTCCGACAAATAGAGCTTTCTTTTGGGGGTATTTGATCACCACTGCGTTTTTATTTGTTGCACTATAAACAAAAAAAACGATCATTTTGAAAAAATAAAAATAATATTTTATACTTTCTGCTATAAAACGCATTCCAAAAAAAATTAAATTTCTTTATAAATTTAAGCCAATATTCTGCTACATGTTTTTGGTAAAAAAAAAAAAATCCCAATAAGCATATATTGATTGGTTTACATGAACGTTTACAGAGTCTACAAACTATGGGATATAATTATGGATTTTTTTTTTGTACTAGTAAGGGCAGTAATCGGCGACATAGCGTGACTGCGATATTGTGGTGGACAAACTGAGACTTTGCGGGAATCAGTGACACTAATACAGTGACCAGTTCTAAAAATATGCACTGTTACTGTACTAATGACACTGGCTGGGAAGGGGTTAAACATCTAGGGCGAACAAAGAGTTAACTGTGTGCCTAGCCAGTGTTTTTGTGTACACCGTGTGCTGCTTTAACTAGGGAAAGTGATGGATTCTAGTCCCTGCCTTGTAGAAACACAGGATTAATACCTTACCCCCCCCCCCCCCCCCCCAGTCAGAACTGAGATATGCCTTGTTTACATAGGCATATCTCCGTACTCTGTGTATTGCCGACAATTGGCAGGTGCCGGAGGACATCTAGTGCTCAGCAGGTGCTCATCTAGTGATCATCGGCTTCTGCTGTGAATTATCGCAGCAGAAGCGGCCCACCGGTGGCACGCGTGCACCCCCAGCAGGGGGAAGTCTGGAATCACGTATATATACACATGAATGGCGCACAGCTGCCGCCTTGTAGCAGTAAAAGTGCTATAGGGCGGTCAGTAAGCAGTTCGTTTTTAATGCACTGGAGACATTTTGAAAAAAAAAAAAATCACTTTCATCACTCTTTCACTGTTAATTTTATATTTTACTTAGCTTTATGGTTCCGTATCTTCTCCATTTAATAAGGATTTGCAGTTTTGATGGAAAAATGCCTCTGTAGATTTAGTAGCAATTGCTTTATTGTTGTCGCATAAACTGATAAAATACAGGCAGCATCAGACATTTTGTCTTTTAGAGAATATTTATTTGGTGCACATGTTATAAAGTTAGCGCTTTTTACTTTTACAGAAAAAGTATGCTCAGCAATTTATTCATACTCGCTTCAAATAATTCTTTGTAGAATACATCTTACTCCAGATAATATAGGAGAAGCATTTTAAGCAGGTAAAGGGTAAGTTGGAATTAAAATTTTGGTAGCTTTTTTTTTTTTCAAGTAACTGAACTACATCTACCTCAGGGATATTTTAAATCTTAGATCACTAGGTTCTCTTAAATGAGCAGTGGCTTCAGGCCACTTGAAATTGATATAAAGTGAGAAAGCTGTCAGTTTTATTAGCTTCTAGGCAATCAAGTTCTGGATTTGATCTTTCTGGGGGTTTTCTAAGTTACTTAGTGTTTCCAACCTACTGCAGTGTAGCTTATCTGTTTAATAGATTATTATATCTCTTAGTTTTCCAACAGCCATGGTAAGTGTATCCTTGGTAATTCATCTCAATAGTAAATAATTTTATCACAGTTGCTCAGCCACCCATTGTTCCATGAAAAAGAAGTCTACACCAGATTTGTTTACAGAGACGTCGCTAGGGGTGGCTTTTGGGGCTATAACCCCGATTATGGGGCCCATAGCCCCGAGTCTCTTAACAGGTGCAGCGGTGTGCTAAAGTGCCCATGTGTCCCGGATTGAAATAGAGGACACAGCCACTGTACTACATTGTCAGAACTGGTTGCTAGGGCTACCCCCACCTAGCATCTAGCAACCAGTGATGTCACAGCCTCTGAGTGAGGCCGGGAGCAAGGCCTAGTGCTGCACTGCTGTCTCCATTCTCCATCCACCTCCTACTTCTCTGGTGCCCAGCGGCATGCAACAGGGACTGTGTGATCTTCTTCACTTTTCCGACAGTGTCTCCACCTTCTCTGGCGCCCGTGGTCCGCCTGACCATCTGAGGGATCACTCACCACAGGCCCCTTCCCAAAACACAGAACAACAGTGGCCTGAACCCCGCTGACAACATCGATTCCTCAGAAAGTCTGTCTGGCTTCCCTGTAAATAGAGCTTTTTTTTTTTAGCCAGCCCTGCCTGTCACTGATGTAAGGGGGGGCGCTCTCTGGGGGACCCTGATGTAAGGGGATGCTCTCTGTTCTATTTATGTGAAAGGTCACTCATCTTTCGGATACTCTGAGCTTTGCAAACTGGTCATTTTAGATTATTTTTAGATTATTTATTGATTTACATAAGGGTTAGCGCCACATACCCTCTTCATTCAATCTCTGTTGACCCTGATGTAAGGAGGGGCTCTCTGGGGACCCCGATGTATGTAGGGACCCAGATCTCATTAGTAGAAATTAAAAAATCTGTAGTGAGATATATTGTGTAAATATTGTTTAAAGCGGTTCTGCACTCATTTCATTTAGTAAATCTCTTTGCCTTCCAAATCAGGCAAAGAGTACTAAATGAAATGTTTTTTTTTTTTTTTTTTACTTACCTTGTAATTGAAGACTTCCGGTCTTCTCCCTCTGCGGCGGCGGGCGGGGTCTTGCGTCGATCGTCGTCACGCCGCACTGTCTCCTGGGATCTGGTGTCATTGATCCCAGGAGTCAGTGCGGGCATCTTCCGAAATCTCGCGAGATTTCGGCCACATCTTCCGAAATCTCCCGAGATTTCGGCCGCATCTGCCGAAATCTCGTGAGATCTCGGCAGATGAGCCGTTACTGCGCACGCGCGAGTAACGGCAGTGCATGCTGGGCCATCTAAAGTCCCTGTGGGTGTTTCACATGCCCACAGGCAAGATGGCCCCCAGCACTAAAGAAGAAGACGAGGAACTTCATCGGACGAAAACCGGCGGCGATCGAGATGGAAGATGGAACAGGTGAGTCCCCTAATAAAGGTAAGCACACTTTATATTACATCCTAAAAAAAAAAATTTTTTTTTCAGAGTGCAGAACCGCTTTAACCACTTTAATACAGTTCATTTTCACCCCCTTCCTGCCCAGACCAATTTTTAGTTTTTAGCGCTGTCGCCCTTTAACTGACAATTGACGTTTTTTTTTCCCCACAAATAGAGCTCTCTTTTGGTGGCAGTTGATCATCTCTGCTGTTTTTATTTTTTGCGCTATAAACAAAAGAATAGCGACAATTTTGAAAAAAAATGAATATTTTTTACTATAATAAATATCCCATTTAAAAAAAAAATAATAATTGTTTTCCTCAGTTATGCCGATGCGTATTCTTCTACATATTTTTGGTAAAAAAAAATCGCAATAAGCATATATTGATTGGTTTGCGCAAAAGTTATAGCGTCTACATAATAGGGGATAGATTTATGGCATTTTTTTATTTATTTATTTTTTTACTAGTAATGAGGGTGATCTGGGATTCTTTTCATGACTTTGTGACGGACAGATCGGACACTTTTGACACATTTTTGGAACCATTGACATTTACACAGCGATCGGTGCTATAAAATTGCACTGATTACTGTGTAAATGTGACTGGCAGGAAAGGGGTTAACACTAGGCGGCCAGGGAGGTGTTAATTATGTTCCCTGGGAGTGATTTTAACTGTGGGGGGCGGGGACTCACAAGGGGAGGAGATCGATTGGTGTTCCTCTGTACTGGGAACACACCATCGGTCTCCTCTCCTCTGACAGGACGTGGATCTGTATGTTTACACGCACAGATCCACGGTCCTGCAGTTTTCCCGGGCAATCGCAGGTACCCAGGGGACATTGCGGCCGCCAGGCACGCGCACCATGTCCCGAGCGCCCCCTAGTCGGCCGGGATCAGGAGGACGTCATATGACGACCACCCAGGATGGGAAATCCCATCTGCGGGCATCATATTACTATGGGCGGGTAGTGAAGTGGTTAATATATGTGTATATATCTTTACTTCACTGCTATGGGCTCTAGCCCCAGATCTTTTGTAGACCTAGCAACGCCCCTGTTTGTTTACACAGATTTGACTAGAATGTAGGCCTCATGCACAGTGGACGTTTTTTACTGCTGCTTCTAGGGGCATCTGGCGTTTTTTTCTTTTTTTCCTGCCCCATGCCCTTCATGTTAGCCTATGTGTCCATGCAAACATATGCTTTTAGCAGCCTTTAGTGGCAGGAGCTTTTAGGCCTAATGTACACGGGACGCTGACAGCAATGCTAGTGGTGTATTGGATTGGATCATGGGCTCATTAGGAGTATATAAATGGTCTATGAAGCAATTACAAGTTTTTAAAAAAAAAAATTGTGTTTTTTCATCATTTGTTATAAATTTTAAGTTTTGTAATGTATAAAAAATAGGGCACCTTTAAAAACGCTTGTAAACTAAAATGCAGCTAAACGAAAATGCGGCTAAACGCCGGTACCGGGTTTAGCCACGTTTGGCGTATGAAACGTTGGAAACTTTTTTCTCGGGCAATCTGAACTCATTTTTTTGCCTTCAAAGAAAAGCCTCTAAAAGCAACTGCCTAAAAACGACATCAAACGACATCAAACAAACCTGTGTACACGTAAGATAACATTGGGTGAGTTCAGGGGCAGATGAAAAAACATCAAACTGCCTCTGAACGTCCATTTACCAGCAGCAGTGTACATGAGGCCTTAGAGGCAGAAAAAAAAAAAAACCCTCTACCAGTGCATCTAGGAGCAGCAGAGTTTGGGCAAAAAAAAAAAAAAAAAAACGCTTGACGCTACTAAAAGCTGCTAAATAAGCCTAAATGCTGGTGCTGGAGCATTACCATATATACTCGAGTATAAGCCGAGATTTTCAGCCCTTTTTTTAGGGCTGAAAGTCCCCCCTCCGGCTTATACTCTAGTCAGTGCCGTCTGCCTACATGAACAGCGTGTCATGCAGACAGACGGCAGTGTTCAAAAGCCGCGCCTCCTCCTCCCGCCCGTCCGTGATAGGCGGACACTAATTTTCCCAGCAGTAAGTCAGTGTGCAGTATTCCGCCTATCACGGACGTCCTATCATTCTCATCTCATGGACGAGGATGAGAGGATGTCCGTGATAGGCGGAACACTGCACACTGACTTCTGGGAAAACAGAGTGTTCCTCCTATCACGGACGAGGAGGAGGAGGAGCCGCGGCTTTTAAATGTGTAATGGTGCCTTACACGCTGATCGCCAGGATCAGCAATGGGGGGACACAGGATCGGCACAGGAGGAACAAGAGAAACACGGAGGCAACGATCGCAAGATTGGTGGACACAGGTGGCAGATCGGCGGGAGGCAGATCGGCACAGGTAGGCTGCAATGGGGACACAGGGGGGGTTTGTACAGGACACAGGGGACATGCAGCTGCAGATGGGCATTTGCTAACCCTCTTTTCCACTTACAGTAGCTGCTGCATTTTTCACCCTCGGCTTATACTTGGGTCAATACGTTTTCCCAGTTTTTTTGTGGTAAATTAGGGGCCTCGGCTTATATTCGGGACGGCCTATACTCGAGTATATACGGTAATTAATTTCAATGGCCAGAATAAATTGAATTCACGCCCAAGAGTTTGACACCTGTAAAAGCTCCTAAAAGCTTGTAAAAGCTTTAGACACTTTTACAAGCGACAGGCATCCTTTCTGCAAAAATGCTGCTGGCTTCTAGGAGAGTTAACCACTTCAGCCCCGGAAGATTTGGCTGCTGAATGACCAGAGCACTTTTTACATTTTGGCACTACGCTGCTTTAACTGGTAATTGCACGGTCATGCAATGCTGTACCCAAACGAAATTTGCTTGATTTTTATTTTTTTACAATTATTTATATATATATATATATATATATATATATATATAATATAATATATATATATATATATATATATATATATTTTTACAATATAAACGGAAAAAGACTGAAAATTTTGAAAAAATTATGATATTTTCTACTTTTTGTTATTAAAAAAAAATCCAATAAACTCAATTTTAGTCATACATTTAGGCCAAAATGTATTCAACCACAAGCCCATTGAATATTACATTTTTTTGTGTTTGTGTGATTGAAAAATGCCAAAAAATGAATTACACAAAGTTGTCACTAAATGATATATTGCTCTCGCATGCCATGGTTATATGTGGAATTACACCCCAAAATACATTCTGCTGCTTCTCCTGAGTATGGGGATACTACATGTGTGCGACTTTTTGAAAGCCTAGCCACGTACAGGACCCTGAAATCCAAGCACCGCCTTCAGGATTTCTAAGGGCGAACATTTTTTATTTCGCTCCTCACTACCTATCACAGTTTTGAAGGCCATAAAATGCCAAGATGGCACAACCCCCCCCCCCCCTAAATTACCCCATTTTGGAAAGTAGACATCCCAAGCTATTTGCTGAGAGGCATGTTGAGTCCATGGAATATTTTATTTTGCCACAAGTTGCGGGAAAATGACCAAATTTTTTATTTTTTGCACAAAGTTGTCACTAAATGATCTATTGCTCAAACATGCCACGGGTATATGTGGAATTTCACCACAAAATACATTCTGCTGCTTCTGAGTACGGAGATACCACATGTGTGAGACTTTTTGGGAACCTGGCCATGTACAGAACCCCGAAAACCAATCACCGCCTTCAGGCTTTCTAAGGGCAGTTTCTGAGGCCATGAAATTTCAAGATAGCACAAAACCCCCTAAAACTGACCCCATTTTGGAAAGAAGACACTTTAAACTATTTGCTGAGAGGCATGTTGAGTCCATGGAATATTTTATATTTTGGCACAGGTTTTGGAAAATGTTTTATTTAAAAAATTTTTACACAAAGTTGTCATTAAATGATATATTGTTCAAACGTGGCATGGGTATATGTGGAATTACACCCCAAAATACATTCTGCTGCTTCTCCTGAGTTTGAGGATACCACAAGCGTTTTTTTTTTTTGCCCAAACTCTGCTGCTCCTAGATGCATTGTCCTTGTTACATTTTGTTTGGGTCTTGAGGCTTGTGGAGGTTCCCAGGGTGGGCTAGAGCTCTTCTTTTTCTTCTTTCCTTTTCTTATTTGTCTCCTATTTGTTATTGGTCATATAGTTACATTTACCGTATATACTCGAGTATAAGCCGAGTTTTTCAGCACATTTTTTGGTGCTGAAAGTGCCCCCCTCGGCTTATACTCGAGTCAAGCACTTTTCTGCAGCAAAAAAAAATAAATTCCGACCCGACTTTGGGGCCCCGTATCTCGGGGCCACTTGGGTCTAGGAGTCCCAAATTTGGTATGCCAACCCAGTGGACCTAGCACTATAACATACCCAAATATGGGGTTCCTAGCACTAAGCGGCCCCGAGATACGGGGCCCCAAAGTCGGTTCGGAAAATGTCATTATCTGCTGCAGAAAAGTGCTTGACATTTTCTGACCCGAATTTGGGGCCCCATATCTCGGGGACACTTGAAGCTAGGAACCCCACATTTGGCATTCAAACCCAGTTGAACTAGCACTACAACATATCCAAAGATGGGGTTCCTAGCACTAAGTGGCCCCGAGATACAGTCGGTTCAGAAAAAAGTGGCCCCAAAGTCGGTTCAGAAAATGTCATTCTCTGCTGCAGAAAAGTGCTTGAGATTTTCTGACCCGAATTTGTGGCCCCGTATCTTGGGGACACTTGGTGCTAGGAACCCCAAATGTTGTATTCCAACCCAGTGGAATTAGCACTACAACATATCTAAAGATGGGGTTCCTAGCACTAAGTGACCCTGAGATACAGGGCCCCAAATCGGTCAACTGTGTCCATCTGCATGGGCACAGTGAGGCTGCAAATGGGCATCGTTGACCCTCTTTTCCACTTACAGTAGCTGCGCATTTCTCACCCTAGGCTTATACTCGAGTCAATACGTTTTCCCAGTTGTTTGTGGTAAAATTAGGTGCCTCGGCTTATATTCGAGTCGGCCTATACTCGAGTATATACGGTACCTTAAATAATTATTCGATTTTCAGTTTATCTAATACGTTTTTGCCTGTAATCATGAGGTTCAAACACTAAGGTGTCCTTTTATGAAACTGAGATCAGCTGCGATCCCAAGTCTCACAGCTGATCTCAGGTCTTTACCAGTGTATGAAACTGAGGTAATCAGATGAGAACATGTTCTCCACTGATTACCTCAGCACAGTGAGAATCTGTAACTGACTGTCACAGAAACGGCCAGTGTATGAAGGTGCGATCTCAGCACCTCACTGGCGATCTGTGACAGGATTCTCACTTTCTGATTCACCATCTCAGAGGTGAAGAATCAGAGAGAGAAGCGCCAAGCTGCCTCAGTATTCTGGAGAAAGCAGGAAGTCTCTTGACTTCCTTCTTTCACTCAGGAGCAGCCATACCGTGAGAGAACATCTTCCCCACCATTACACACCCCATAACTAGCAGGTTAGCAATCTAAAGTGTGTGTGTATATATATATGTGTATATATATATATATATATATATATATATATATATATATATATATATCTATATCTATCTATCTATCTATCTATCTATCTATCTATATATATCCATATATATATATATATTATATATATATATATATATAGATAGATAGATATACACATTGAAATAAACACACACACACACACACATGATATATATATATATATATATATATATATATGTATATATATTATTCTACCTGCATTTAAATGCTATTATTAATGTCATTTTTATATCATTTTTAATTTATTAGTAAATAAAATTTTGTAAACCCTGAAATATGGTTTTACCCATGGCATGTTCCATTAGGCTACTTTCACACTGAGGCGCTGGGCGTGCTGGCGGTAAATCGGCGCTATATTTAGCCGCACTTTACTGTCGTTATAGCGGCGCTTTTCGAACGCTAGCGGGGCAGTTTTACCCCCGCTAATGACTGAAAAAGGGTTAAAACCGCCCGCAAAGCGCCACTGCAGCGGCGCTTTGCAGAGGGGTTTGGAGCGCTGCCCCATTGTTTTCAATGGGAAGGGGCGCTTTAGGAGCGGTAAATACACAGCTCCTACAGCGCTCCAAAGATGCGGCTTGCAGGACATTTTTCAGCACCCTGCAAATGCACTGCTCCAGTGTGAAAGCTATATTTAAAACAGACAGTAAGGCCCCTTTCAGACTGGGGCGTTTTTCAGGCGCTACAGCGCTAAAAATATTGCCTGTATAGCGCCTGAAAAAATCCGGCCCTTTTCACTCCAGTGTTAGCAGGACCTGCTAACAGCATCTTTGGAGCGGTGAAGGAACAGTGTATTCACCGCTCCTATACCGCTCCTACCCATTGAAATCAATGGGACAGCGCAGAAATACCGCTGGCAAAGCGCTGGCAAAGCGCTGCTGCAGAGGCACTTTGCTGGCAGTTTTAACCCCCCGCTAATGGCTGAAAAAGGGGTAAAACTGCCAGCAAAGTGCCTCTGCAGCAGCGCTTTGCCAGCGGTATTTCTGCGCTGTCCCGAAAGCCGCAGCTAAAACGACAGTAAAGCAGCGCTAAATAAAGCGCTGCTTTACCGCCGATGCCGCTCCCACCCAGTGTGAAAGGGGTCTTATACAGGGGTTTATCAATTATGAAATATATTTTATTTTAATTTATTAAGAAATATTTATACTTGTATACTTTATCAAAATTATTTTTTAATGATTATAAATGTATTTTACATTTATATGAATAGTGTATAGCTGCATTACATATGTGGATTACATTAATTTACTATACACCATTCACATTTAAATAGGCACATGTATGATTTTTAAATATTGATAAAAACAATGTTTTATAATAATTAGGTCAATGTATATTGTGTAGGGGGAATTTAACTTTATTTTATTAATATGTTGGGGAATAATGTGTGGTGATTAGTGTACAACTTTTGTATTTTAAATCTCCTCACACTGTAATCCCGCTACATCTCGCGAGATTACAGTGTGAGGAGAAATTCTGAGGAGTTCCCGGCGTTTGTAGATCGCTTCTCAACTCAACATGAGAATCGATCTGCAGACCATCATAAACAGGCACTCAGGGGAGAGCGATCTCCTCTGAGAATGCCTGAGAACTAAATAGCGGTATTTTACCTCACTTTAATAAAAGGACACCTAAGCATTTTTCCTATATCACAATCTTTTCACATCTTTTACAATTCTGTATCTTGAATTTGAACTTTATGACCCATGTGTGTCAGTACAAACTCTGTAAGATATTGTACTTTTGTTACTTCCTGTTCCCAAAAAAGTTAATAAACATTGAACTGGAAATATTCCTGTAGAAAAATAATACAAAAAAATATTTAAAAGGTGTTTATAATGATCTGTAATAAACTTATTTTGTTTTAACATGAAGAAAGTTATGGGTTTTGCAGTGTGATCTGTGGCCTGTGATGTGTTTGGCACCCATTTTGACAGTCTACTGTGTTGTCTATCTCTGATAAAACTGATGCCGCGTACACACGAAGGGACTATCCCGCGGGATTATCCGCTGGACCGAAGTCCAGCGGATAATCCCCTCGTGTGTGGGTGCCGGCGGACTTTTTTTGGCCAAAGTACGGCGGACTAAAGTTTCAGGTTTTGTTTTCAAATTATCCGCTGGACTTGGCAGTCCAGCGGATAATCCGGTCGTGTGTAGTATGGTCCGGCGTACCAAAAAGGACGCATGCTCAGTAGCAAGTATTTTTCTAGTATTTTTCGTTTTCTAGTCCCGTCGTACGTGCTGTACGTCATCGCGTGAACCGTCGGACTTTTTGCGTGATCGTGTGTGGTCAAGTCCGTTCGCTTTTTAGTCCAGCGTACCCAGCTGGAAAGTCCAGCGGATTGTCCGCTGGACTTAGGTCCGCCGGGAAAAGTCCGTACGTGTGTACGCGGCATGAGAGTATTCTTGTGCTTCCTGAAATCATGGTGCTGGCTTCTAACCTTTAGGAAGGAGTCTATTAAGCATCAGAATTGACAGGCGAGGGAGCAGCATCTAGTTCATTCTACTAAAGTCCTAGAGCTGCTCATATGGATTTTGACTGTTTGCTTGTCAGTTTTGGTTCTTCACAAGTTTCTTCCTACAGACTTTTTGCTGAACAGGTACCAGGAGAAATATGGAGTTAATTCAGTTATGTTAGTGTGCACCCACAGAGTCCTCTTTTCGAGATTAATATGAATTTTAAAAAAGCAATAACAACCATTTACAGAAATTTTAGCTTGTTTACTATTCCATATACTATTCCATATAGACAATATCAGATTTTTATTTCAAGTATATTTTATTTTTCCAAGAAGTAAAAAATACATCCTAATTTTTCCTTTTAGTGTTTACTATCCAAAATTACTGTCTCAGTTACAGGCTTTGAAAGTAAATATTTTAGCAGAAACAAATATACAATTGTGAAATGTTGGCATTAATATTGAAAATATGACTGATCATGCCAATAAATTGCCTTTTATTTAAGGATAGTGATCACATGAAGCCATGTATTATCACATAGTTTTTTTTGGATCATTTTTAAATCATATTGATAACATAAATCACCCAAATGGCCCTGATAAAAAGTTTACGTACCCTAAAATTTTTGGTTTTGGTACAGACACAAAAGGTGGCACACACAGTTTAAAATGGCAATTAAAGGTTCATTTCTTACATTTGTGGCTTTTTAAATCACAATTAGTGTCTGTGTATAAATAGTCAATGAATTTGTTAGCTCTCACTTGGATGCCCTAAGCAGGCTAGACACTGAGCCATGAGAAGGTAGAAAAGAACAGTCAAAAGACTTGCGTACAAAGTATTGGAACTTTACAAAGATGGAAAAGGATATAAAAAGATACCCAAAGCCTTGAATATGCCAGTCAGTACTGTTTAATCAAGGAGTATTTAACCTTAGCAAGAAAGAACTTAACGAACGAGCAATTAGTTCTCAATAGAGGTCTCAAATATGTGCCACCTAAAAAGTTCGACAAATTTGGCACCTTTATAGACATACATAAATATATCCGTAAATTAAACATCCAATGTTATCTCATTTCAAATCCAACTAGGACATGTTCATACGCCATTCCATTTAACACGGTTTATTCCGGTCTATCCAACCCATCTCTTTTTAACCCTCCAGGTCCTACGGCTCCAGCCATTACTGTCTTCAGAGATTTAGTTCTCAAAGATTTAGACACAAAAAAAAAAAACTTTTGGTCCAACAAAAACGAATATTGGTTTAAAATCCTTATGTGAAAGGAAGGACCTAGTTATCTGCTCCGCAGATAAGGGGAGGGGGGCGGTATTGTAGTCCTAGACAAAGAGGATTAACAGAAAGAGATGAATAAAATCTTGAGTGATCGAGATACATATAGAGAATTGGCTATGAATCCCTCTTCTCTATATAAAAGAGATTTAAGTGTTATTATCGATAGTTTCAATGATCATATATTAAATAAAATAGAAAAAGCATTTTTGGTGCCACTGGCCCCCAGAATACCAACCATGTATTATTTACCAAAAGTCCACAAAGACCCCATACATCCACCAGGCTGTCCCATAGTAAGTGGAATTCATTCCATTACCTCACGTATAGGGCGATATATAGATTTTTATTTTCAACCGCTTGTTAAAAAAACTCCTTACCTCAAAGGTACTAAGGACCCTATTAGATTACTAGAAAATATTAACCTCCCTCTATTCTTGCATACCCCATCATTTAGGTATCGAGGCTGTGAAGCATTTTCTGGCTAAAGATGACTCACTATCTCAACGTCAACGTAAATATATTATAGAACTCAATTATTATTGGTTCGATGGCTAAATTTGCCTCTAGCTTGGCCAACCTTTTTATGGCCAAGTGGGAGGAGGATGTCGTCTATGCCTCAAATCGTTCCAATTCGTTTTTTTGGGCCAGATACATAGACGACATCCTCCTTCTATGGAATGGTACTTCCGACTCCCTTGACCAGTTTTTTATGTCACTGAACAGCAATGACAGAGGCATTGTACTGACACATGAGTCTAGTAGGGAGTGAATAACTTCTTGGATCTGGATATCGGTTTGATTAATCGAGAATTTAAATTCATAGCCTATTTCAAGCCGACATATCGCAATGGCTTCATTCCTGTCGATAGTTGACAATCTATACCTCTTAGTCAATTTCTACGTTTACGTCAGAATTGTACTGACACACATGATTTCATCCAACAGGCCTCTATAATCAAACAGAGGTTTCTTTATACGGGCTACATCCAGGCTGATATAGACTCAGAATTACATAGAATATGCAATGTGGATAGAAGCTCACTTTTAGAGGTTAAACCTCACCAAAATAAGGATGATACCTTTTAAATGGTCCATGTTTACTACATTCTCCACCCAACATAGACAAATCCAACAGATTCTAGATAAAAATTGGAATGTTATTAAAAATGATCGGATCTTAGGTCCTCTCTTGCCAGGTCAGGCCAAGATTATATATAGAGGTGATCAATCCCTACAAAGTAAAATTGCCCCTAATATTTTTAATCCTCCAGTTAAACTCTATTTTTTTCACAAAAAATGCAATGTTTGCTTACATAACATGTGGTAGATTAAAAACAAAAAAACTATTCAAATCTACAACCACAAACTAGGTTTACGGTATAAAGAAATTTTTCACCTGTGCTTCTATACATATCATATATTTAATTACCTGCCCATGCGGCAAACAATATGTTGGCAGAACCATCCACTCATTCTCTGTACGAGTTAATGAGCATATAGCCAATATTAAAAAAGGAGTAACTAGTCATGGTGTTCCTAAACATTACCGTAAATGCCACAATCGGGATCCCAGTGGTACCCAATTTGATCATTACACACCACCTTGGCGTGGAGGGGCATTTACCAGAGGTGTTTCAAGACTTGAAACATTCTGGATTTACCAATTGTGTTCCTACTCCCCGTTCGGGATAAACATGGAGTGGGATATCATCGCTTTTATCAATCAAGCATGGTTTTTTATAACCCTTTAAGAATATTAGATACATGGTATAGGGGGGCCTTTTGCCATTTCATCATTTTGCCTGTAATCCCGTAAGTGTTTGGCCAATTAGATGCCGTGCTAAGCAGCGTGGTTATTAATTTGTGGGGTTTATTGTCTATAAAATAATGGTGGCGGAGGCATCAGGACACCTCAGATGATGTCTGACTGAGACAAAATGCGTCAGGTCTACTGTCCTGTCTATGCCACTACAACTTGATTTTTCTATGCATCATTCAATCCATGCCTTTTGATGTTTACTGAAATATGAGTGTTTTACCTTTTTTATTTTATTTTTTTATTTTATATACGGTTTTACTTTATGTCGAGTCTTCTATCCTTTCTCCTTGGATCTATGTCCTAATGGAGTACTGATGAGAAGATTCCAGTTTTGACTCTGAAGGGCCCTATATGTCTACACACCATATTATACTGGCTCCGGTTGCTGTTGATAATTCCTCCTAACATCATAAAGATCCATTGGAGAAGATTCCAGCAAACCGTCTATACTTAGGTGTTGAGACATCACTGCCTGTTTGACCCATTTGGTATAAGCTGAATTCCGGTAAGCCTGTCCGGTGTCAGAAGTCTTTCACATCGGTGATTCCTTTTGTTTTTTGGATGACTGATCATCACTATTTGTCATCACGAAGTTTATGGACTCACTTATATGAACTGTTTAATAGTTCTCATATCATTGTGTTATTTTTTTTTTTTAATGATTCACTATCATTATAATCATTTTTTCCTTTATGATTAGCGCTGCACTGTTTATATCCTTTTTTTTGCACAAGTTGTCCCTTGTAGTGCTGGCTACTTTGTTTTATAATTTTATTTATTTGAACACCAATTTAATATTACACTATTTACCAGTACTGTTTAATCCCTTAAGAAGTGGAGAATTCAGGGCTTCTTTTGATACCAAGCCAAGGTCAGGTAGACCAAGAAAGATTTCAGCCACAACTAGCAGAAGAATTGCCCCAAGATACAAAGAAAAACCCACAGGTAACCTCAGGAGAAATATAGGCTGTTCTCCAAAAAGATGGTGTGGTTGTTTTTAACCGCTTCCCGACCGCCTCCTGTAGATATACGTCAACAGAATGGCACGGGCAGGCAAAAGGACGTACCTGTACGTCCCCTTTAATTTGCCTGCCCGGGGGGCGCGCGCGAGACCCGGTCGGGAGCTCCGTGACCACGGCCGCGGGACCAGCGGACCCGATCGCCGCTGGTATCCCGCGATCGGGTTACGGAGCGGAAGAACGGGGAGAGGTCTATGTAAACAAACCTCTCCCCGCGCTTCCTACACTGACTGTCAGTGATCGGCGGTTCCCTGTCATCGGGAACGCCGATCAATGACGTCAGACGTACAGCCACGCCCCCCTACTGTAAAAAAAAAACACAACACGTCACACTGACTCCTCCCCGCCCCCTAGTGGTTAACCCCCTAACTACAACTGTCATTTACATAGGAATCAGTGCTATTTAAATAGCAGTGATTGCTGTATAAATGACAAATGTCCCAAAAATGTGTCAAAAATGTCCGATGTGTCCGCCAAAATGTCGCAGTCACAATAAAAATCGCTGATCGCCGCCATTACTAATAAAAAAAAAATATTAATAAAAATGCTATAAAACTATCCCCTATTTTGTAAACACTATAACTTTTGCGCAAACTAATCAATAATCGCTAATTGCGATTTTTTTTACCAAAAATATGTAGAAGAATACGTATCGGCCTAAACTGAGGAAAAAAAATGTTTTTTTATATATTTTTTGGGGATATTTATTATAGCAAAAAGTAAAAAATATTGCATTTTTTTCAAAATTGTCGCTCTATTTTTGTTTATAGCGCAAAAAATAAAAACCGCAGGGGCGATCAAATACCACCAAAAGAAAGCTCTATTTGTGGGAAAAAAAGGACGCCAATTTTGTTTTGGAGCCACGTCGCATGACCGCGCAATTGTTAGTTAAAGCGACGCAGTGCCGAATTGCAAAAAGGGGCCTGGTCCTTTGGCTGCCAATTGGTCCGGGGCTGAAGTGGTTAAGGAGCACAATTAAACGTTACTTGAACAAAAAAGAGCTGCATGGTTGAGCTGCCAGAAGGAAGCCTTTACTGCGCCAATGCCACAAAAAAGCCCAATGAGCCATGTCAAGGTGTTGTTGGGCATATTGTAACCAGGCTTTTTTGTGGAACTTGTGCAGTAAAGGCTATTTCTGGCAACTTGACCATGCAGCTTTTTTTTTTGTTCAAGTATCATTATCATTGCCTCTTCTGGGTTTAGGCAGCCAACCACCTATGATGAACAAAGCTCTGCCCACCAGCTGTTGTTATTCCTTACTCCTACAGTCCCCTTGGATATGTGAAGTAGAATCCCAGGAGGCTAAGACAGTAGGGACATGTGATCATTGCCTAACCCAGAATAGTGGCTGGGGGACGTAAAAAAAATCAAGGAGCTAAAAATAAAATCATAATGCACAGCTTAGCAGCTTTGCACAGAGCTTCAGATGCTCTGGGACATGTAGGTCTGCTTTACGTTAATGCCATGACTGGTGTAGGTCCGCTTTAGGCTAATGCCATGACTACTGTGCCAGGTTTCCTGTTTAAGAGTGTCTCCTTTCTTTGGCAGCATCCTAAGGAGCCACATTTGCACGCAAGGACTAGAATTGTGTCTCCCTATGCTGTGTGCATTAGTAGAAACACTCCCCCCCAGCCTATAATGGCAAGGCACTCCTCCACCCTCCTCCTCTTCCTCCCCTTCTCTAAGCTTCGTGTGCATTGTTAACTCTTTTCTGTGAAAACTGGAAGTTCAGGGAAGCAGCACTGAGAGAGCAGCCGCCAGAAGCATTACAAGTTGTAAACTGCAAGTGTTTGGGTAATAATTTTAACAAATAGTTTACTGGGGAATGCTTATTTTGTGTTTTCAATGTGTTAATCCCCCCCTTCAGCCCAGGAGTCCCTTCAACAGGGTCTGTACGCCCAAGCTGCTGGAAGGATTGGCAGTCATATAATCACTGTGATTGGCTGATCACATGATTGGGGGCTGGTCCTGCCAGCTACCAATAGCTCCCTGTTCCCAGTAGCAGTCTTTGGCAGCTTGGTCTCTGTACTGGGAGTGTGCAGGGAACACGTTCCAGCACAGAAACCTCTGGTGCCCATTGATGGATATGGGTGGTGTGTGGGCATTAAAGCCCACTTTTTTACTGTCATACCTTCAAAATATGTTATGTGGCAAGCAAGAGGTTAAGCTGAAAAAAAAATACTCTTAGGGTTTAATAATACTTTAACCAGTTCCCGACCAGCGCACAACGATGTACGTCGGCAGAATGGCACGGACAGGCATAAGGGCGTACAGGATCGTCTCACGGGTAAACAGCATCTCCCCATTGTGCCTAGCAACAAGTGGCACTGATCTCTGCTCCCTGTGATTGGAGCAGAGATCCGTGTTCAGTAACACACAGCCACGCTCCCCACAGTTGGTAACACGCCCCTAGGACACACTTAACCCCTACACTACCACCCCCTGGTAACCCCTTCACTGCCAGTGTCATTTACACAGGAATCAGTGCATTTGTATAGCACTGATTGCTGTATAAATGACAATGATCCCAAAAATGTGTCAAAAATGTCTGATGTGTCCGCCATAATGTCACAGTCACAATAAAATATCGCTGATCGCCGGCATTACTAGTAAAAAAAAAATATTAATAAAAATGCCATAAAACGATCCTCTATTTGGTAAATGCTATAACTTTTGCGCAAACCAATCAATAATCGCTTATTGCGATTTTTTTTTACCAAAAATATGTAGAAGAATACGTATCGGCCTAAACTGAGGAAAAAATTATATTTTTTGGGGGATATTTATTATAGCAAAAAGTAAAAAAAAAAAAGCGTTTTTTTTCCAAAATTGTAGCTATTTTTTTGTTTATAGCGCAAAAAATAAAAACCGCAGGGGTGATCAAATACCACCAAAAGAAAGCTCTATTTGTGAGAAAAAAAGGACGTTAATTTTGTTTGGGTACAATGTCGCACGATCGCGCAATTGTCAGTTAAAGCGTTGCAGTGCCGAATCGCAAAAAGTGCTCTGGTCAGGAAGGGGGTAAATTCTTCCGGGGCTGAAGTGGTTAAGGAAAAGAATGGTTGGGGGCTGCTTACCAAATGGAAATGATCTCGAATTACAGAGATCAAGAGCGCACAGGCTCCTTCTGTAGGTAAAATGCTGCCATTGGCAAATTTTCATCAATGAACTACAAGATCCAGCCCTTTTGATGTCAGAAAACCACTCTCTGAAAACACATGTATGAGATATATACTCACATTTAGGCAGTGTCAAAAGGCAGCAATTGTAAAAACAAGCCGGCATGTGATGGCGTCACACACAAACTCCACATGACGCATTTCCCCACAAATGGCATCCTCTGGGATTGGAGACTTTGAATGGTCCCTTTGAATAAAAAAAAGGGATTTTTTTTCCCACCCAATACTGTTCGCGGAAGGGCCCATACCAGTCTTATGGTCTATTTATGCGAATAAGGCAGCTTGTTCCACGTCTATCCCTGGTGGTCAATATTTACATACCTCCTTGTTTCCTCGATAATGAACTGCCTAATACCCTGGACTGCAGTGCAAACTGAAAGAAATCCCGTACACAAGTCTACATCCTGTTGCACATCGCCCATCATATGACGTCCACCCAGATGGCCGTCATTGTGCTATAGGCCAGACAGAAACTGATTTTTAAAAAAAACCCTTACGATCACTTAAAATAACCATTAAAACGGCAACCATCTACCTGAGGTGTTGGAATATTGCTTTGAATAATTAAATAATTTGTTAATTTTAAGACTAATTGAAAGTAGTTAAAATTGTTAGAAATTTGCAGTGTGTATGGTCAGTATTACTTTAAAGTGGACCTTCATCTGTAATGGGAAGTTCCCCTTTATCTCCTTCCCCCCCTCCTCTCGCACTTTTAAAGGTTACCCAGTTTTGACAGGTACACGCTCTTGCCTAGGAGATCTAAGCGGAAGTTCAACTCCCTCCCCCCCACCCACAATCTCCTAGGGCATGTCCCAGGAGGCTGTGGGTTGATTCACAAAGCGTGGCGGGACCTGCACATGTGCAGTGGGAAGCCGGCTGTGAAGCCGCAGGAAGTCAAAGACACGCAAGGAGGCGGCCTGTGTGAGGACAGCACTGGATCCCTGGACAGAGTGTCTTTATTAAAAGGCAGCAGCTACAGTATTTGTAGCCGTTGACTTTAAATTTTTTTCAGACTGAAGAACTGTAATTGAGATTTTAACAAAAATATTAAAAAATTCTTCCCCTTCAGTTCAGTTTGTTTTAAAAAAAATAAAGTCACAGATGTCTTTTTCTTTACAGTTTAGACAGTGTGTGTGTGTATATATATATATATATATATATATATATATATATATATATATATATATATATATATATACTCTCCTTTTCTCTTCCTTACTATAGCAAGGGTTGTTTTCTCCCTGTCATTATGTGTAAACCTGACAGTTATTGAAGCAGGGCTGTGTGAGAATTAATGTCAGATTTGAAACCTTTAACAAGGCAGAAGCTCCGTGAACATGTTCACATCACATCTTTGCAAATGCCCCACATCTTAAAACAACTTTGAAACCTGAGGATTATGGAAAAATGTATTAAAGTGGTATTGTATTAATCTTTTGTTAAATTGTCTGTAAATGCAGAAAATATAGAAAGTTTTCCAAGACCTTTTATTTTATGTTTCTGTAGACAAATTCAGTATACTCCTGTTCCAGATTAAATATTTAAAGTTAGAAATGTAGCTACAGTTACACAGGCAAAATGTTATCCCTTGCAGGACGTATTGATTAAATGTCACTGTGATGCTTTGCCCTTCCTGTCAGCTCAACCAATATAGAGCAATTTATTTAGTAGGTGTTACGTAACACAAGTAATATCCACATTGTTAAAGCTGAACTTCAGGCAAATGGCTAATCACACATTTGAAACTACATCTAACAAATTTGAACTGCCGTACCTGCTGGGGGGGATTATTGTTTAATCATTCTTGTGATCCAGGGATGTGCAGTCATGGGAGGCAGATGCCATAAACATAAAAAAAAGCTTCAAGGGTCATAGCTCGGTGACCTGGGGTCACAGAGACAAATTTGGGGGGTATGTAGCCTAAGTCCTACCCCGCTACTGGTAAAAATTGGGGGCTCCTACGACCTATGGTTCTAGAGATATGGGGCTTCTTGTGCAGCCTGTCAGAAGCTATATACAGAGCGGCCACGCCACTTTAACCGCTTCCCAACCGTCTCACGCCGATATATATGGCACGGCTGGGCAAAACCACGTACCGGTACATGGTCCTTTAAGAGCCCAGCCGTGGGTCGGGACCCAGTCGGGAGCTCCGTGACCACGGCCCCGGGACCAGCGGACCCGATCGCCGCTGGTGTCCCACGATCGGGTCCCAGAGCTGAACAACGGGGAGAGGTCTGTGTAAACAAATTGAAAGCCGTTCAATGGCGTCAGACCTCAGCCCCGCCCCCTAATGTAAAAAAAAACACACACGTCACAGACCATAACCCCTCCCCGCCCCCTAGTGGTTAACTCTTTCACTGCCACTGTCATTTATACAGGAATCAATGCATTTAAATAGCATTGATTGCTGTATAAATGACAATGGTCCCAAAAATGTGTCAAAAATGTCCGATGTGTCCGCCATAATGTCGCAGTCACAATAAAAATCGCTGATCGCCGCCATTACTAGTAAAAAAAAATATTACTAAAAATGCTATTAAACTATCCCCTATTTTGTAAACGCTATAACTTTTGCAAAAAGCATTTAATAATCGCTAATTGCGATTTTTTTTTTTTTTACCAAAAATATGTAGAAGAATACGTATCGGCCTAAACTGAGGGAAAAAAAAATTTTTAATATATATTTTTGGGGATATTTATTATAGCAAAAAGTAAAAAATATTGAATTTTTTTCAAAATTGTCGCTCTATTTTTGTTTATAGCCCAAAAAATAAAAACCACAGGGGCGATCAAATAGCACCAAAAGAAAGCTCTATTTGTGGGAAAAAAAGGACGCCATGTCGCACGACCGCGCAATTGTCAGTTAAAGCGACGCAGTGCCGAATCTCAAAAAGGGGCCGGGTCCTTTGGCTGCAAATTGGTCCGGGGCTGAAGTGGTTAAATACAAGCTGACACACTCTGTTTGCAGCAGACTGAGAGTTTGAGCTCACAGTGCCTCTCACTTCTTGTCAGAGGCACTGAGCTCAATGAACAGCTTGTAGTCTTGGACCAATGGTAAAGTACCATTGGTCCCAGCTGTCCAATAAAAATTCTGCAGTGGAGGCACGCCTCTCACTGCAGTTTCATAGAAGGGGCATGTGTCTAAAAGACAAATGCTCCCTTCCAGCCCACACAGTTAAGCGGGAGAAACTTATTTTGTTGAAAAAGTACTGTTATATTTAAGCTAAATCATATATTTATATGCTATATGTTATAACATAATAATTAATTATTTATCTATTTACTGTGAAATTACTGGTTGGCAGTTATAACTTCAAACTTCAGCAATTTGTCTATTAAGCCACCCGCTTGAGTACAGATTTTGAAAATATAGTAAATTACCTTAAAAACAATATATAATAATTATTTGTATAGTACTTACTTATGGTAATTAACCCCTGGCCACCCACGCCAATTCTGACACTTCTCTCCTACATGTAAAAATCATAATTTTTTTGCTATAAAATTAGTCAGAAACCCCAAATATTATATATTCTTTTAGCAGACACCCTAGGGAATAAAATGGTGGTCGTTGCAACCTTTTTTTATATAATGTGAAAGATGAAAAAAAACTGTTTCATGAATAAAAAAAAAAAAACATTAACGTTAGCCCGATTTTTTTATATAATGTGAAAGATGACATTACGCAGAGTAAATAGATAACTAACATGTCACACTTTAAAATTGCACACACTTGTGGAATGGCGCCAAACTTCAGTACTTATAAATCTCCATAATTTTTTTTACTGGTTACACATTTAGGGTTACAGAGGAGGTCTAGTGCTAGAATTATTGCTCTCAATCTAACGATTGTGGCACATATAACCTGTGTATTTCTGGCTCTGATACAAGCCAGTGCCTCACCAGCTGCTGACCTCACCACACATCCCTGTTGTGATCCATGCTCTCCTATCAGAGAGCAAAGCCAGGTCCTTCAGTTCTTTAGGTCATCCTTTCTCCACTAGGGTTCTGTTAAACCCTAGTGTTTTTCCAGAGGCTGCTAGGGGTTTCTTGAACAATGAGCAACTTCTGCCTCTTAGATGAGTCACCACTGACACCAATGATCTTTTTACTTATCTGGAAGGCTTGGTTCACATTAGCCAAACTCTAAAGTCACACGACTTTAAGTGCAACTTTGGAATTCAACTTTGATGTAACTTTTTACACTCTGTGGCATTGAAGTCATATCAAAGTTGGACCAAAGTAGTGCAGGAACCTTTTCCAAAGTTGGACAGACTTGTGTAGTATCAGTTAAGCCTCGTACACATGATCAGATTTTCCAACAGGAATTGTGTGATGACAGGCTGTTGGCGACAAATCCTACCGTTTGTACGCTCTATCGGACAATTGTTGTCGGATTTTCCACGGACAAATGTTGGATGACTGGCTTTAAAATTTTCCGCGGACAAATGTCTGTTGTCAGATTTTCGAGCGTGTGTACACAAGTCTGTCCAAACACGCATGCTCGGAAGCAAGGACGAGCGTTCATAATAGAGAATTAACATTCGTGACGTGGCAAATTATGAAATCTCGAAATGCAGAACACGATTCTCTTCTTCTTTAATGGGATAATAATGAAGCTGCTTTTCTGGTAATACTGATGGAGTTATTGCAAACACATTTTCAAGCTTTTTTTTTTCTAGAGATATCAAGAATCTTATTATTATGCTTGTTATTTTTATTTTTTTGTTGGTGCAAGTTACCACAACACCATTATCCCGTAGTTTTTAAGATCAAAGATACAAATATGTTGGTGTCCCTTGTTAATTTTACATTGTATTTTTTTTAAATGTAACTGCCTACTCCCAAACTGTCATTTGAAGTAAAACATATAGTCAAGTATTATTTTCCACAATTTTTTTTATTGTGCATTTAAAAAAGAAAACAAATAAAATTAGACATGCTATCTGCCAATAGAACTTAAAGTGGAGTTCCACCCGTTTTTTAGTTTATTAAAAGTCAGCAGCTTCAAAAAGCATAGCTGCTGACTTTTAATAAACTGACACTTACCTGTCCCACAGTCCAGCGATGCGGCCATCCAGAGCCTCACTCCTCTCCCCCTCCTCTCCCCCTCCTCTCCTCGCTGCCTCCATTGATACTGTGGGCACCCATCCGTGAAGCATGCGCGAGTCGCGCTGCGCTCTGCTATTGGCCAGCCAATCTTCTGGGACCTCTGTTGTGTCCAAAAAGATCGCTGGCAGGGAGGGGCCGCCTAGGGCGAGAGGAGGAGTCGCCTAGGTGACCGTGAACAGGAAGGAGGAAGTGGGACAGGAAATCCCACTAAAAAGAGGGTACACCCCCTCCCCCCAAAAAAATGCATGTCAAATTGGCATGTCAGGGAGCGAGGAATGCTTAAAACGGAAGTTCCACTTTTGGGTGGAACTCCACTTTAACCAAAACGTGCATTCTGTGCATCCAAAAATATATAAAATATACCAAATCAAATCATTGTTCAACCAAAAAATAAAATAAAAGCCTCATGTATGTGTCCTGCTTCTTAATATAGGGGAGTTGGTGAACGCAGGGGTCCGCCATCCGGAGATAATTCCGAAAATCATCTGGATTATTCTCCTGGAGCTCCCGCAGCAAAGGCATATGACATAAATGGTCACAATTAATAAAGCAACTTATTTTTCGTCCAAGAAATCCTCCACCTCTTCCTGGACTGGACTTGGGTCAAAGCAATAACTCCAAGGCCAATAATAAATAACATGTCATCTCCTCTGATTCCGCAACATGGCTGGTTGACAAACGGCCATTCAGAAATTAACTGAAAAGCGTGAAATGAAAAGCGTGAATCAACACTCACCAAACTTCTAGTAACACGGAATTAGCAGAAGGAGCCCAAAGGGTGGCGCTAAAGAGCTGAAAAAACACATAGTACGTCACTACGTTCGTGTTTGTTGGCCGACAATTCCTTGCCGTTTGTATGCAAGACAAGTTCCCGGCCATGCCCTTCGGACAAAAGTCTGAGATTTTGTCTGCAGAAAATCCGATAGTGCGTACGAGGCTTAAGGCTGCATTCACACCTGAGCGTAGCTTTTCAGGCAGAAAATCGTGCAAATTGCAGCGTTTTTTGCTGCGATTCGGAACATTTTTTACCACGTTTTGCCGCAAATTTTGTGCAGAGCAAAAGTTCACCAATGTAAAAAGAATAAAAACGCCCAAATCTGCCCGATTTGCGCAACAAAAAAGGGTCCGGAACTTGTTTGAGCTTCAGGCGTCGGGCTTCAGGCGTTTTGGAGTGGAGATGTGAACCATCTCCATAGAGAATAATGTATTTTTTCACCTCTAGCGTTTTGTAGCTTCGGGCTTTAGGCGACAAAACGCTCAGGTGTGAATGCAGCCTAAGAGTGTTGTTTATGCTCCTTAGGAATTCACATGATTATGTCTGCGTGCGCACTGAATGTCACCACTTCACTTCTCTTGCATCCTGTAAGTGATTCTGTTCTTTTTTGCTAAGTGCAATACAGAACTTCCAGTGTCTGTTAAACATCAATTTTTTTATTTATTTTTTAACATTAAAGTTTATTGAAAGAAAATGAAATATACATTAACATGGAAATTGTATTACACAAAAAAGACAGTCGTGAGTTTCAAATGTCATACATTGGGGAGTGCGCAGTAAACTCAGCCTGAGCAATAACCGACAGTATACATATTAAATGATAACTTAACATAGATACATAGATTGGGTTAAACACTGCATCTGGACCTCAATCTGTTGAGGTAACATCCATAAGAGCTAGATCGTCCGAGTCTACCATCAATGCGATCTAAACTTCCATATGATTTACTTGTGGATAAAGGATAGAGAAAAGTATAGGAGGGAGAAGAGATAGAATAGAGAACGTAGCAGGATGGGGGGATTTCCGCAGCCTTTTCCAACTAAGCCTAGAGTCTCTTTCAGGTATTTGCTAAAGCCATGGTTCAGCCGCTGATAATAATATAGAGAGAGTCAGGTACCAATTACGTCATAAGCCTAAACAGTCTTGAGAGAGTTTGTACTCTAACCAGGGAGACCAGGTTTTATGGTAGCGTTCCACCTGTTCATTAGCTTGAGCTACCGTGTCTTCCATTTCGCATATGTAAGAAATTTTACCCAGCCAATCTTTGATTGTGGGCACGGACGTTGACTTCCAATGGAGAGGAATAAGTGCGTTAGCAGCATTCAGTAGATGTCTCGATAGCGAGTGTTTGTATTTTTTAATGGAGAAGTTTGATATGTGCAATAGGCAACAAGCTACGTCGAGCTTCATTCTGGTCTCCGTGATTCGGCTTATAGCATCTACTATCTTTGACCAATATGGTATCAGAGGGTCGCATTGCCACCAAAAATGTAGCAACGTGCCCCTCTCTTTGTTGCATCGCCAGCATAAATCAGATGTCTGTGGATACCACTTGTGTATCTTCACAGGTGTGGCATACCAGTGTGTTAGTACCTTGTAAGCAGTTTCCTGCATACTTGTGTTGAGGGAACCCTTGTGTGAAAGCAGGCATGCTCTGTTCCATTGTTCACTTGAAATCTGGAATCCAAGACCTTTAGACCATCTCTCTCTGAGTCCGGCTCCCTCATCCGACTTTATATTTTGAAGCCATTCAAAAGACAAGGAGATGGTATTTTGGACCTGTTCTCCTTTTAGACAAATCTTCTCCAACTCAGTGAGGTCTCTTGTGAAGAACTCTCTACGTTGGGCCCCTTGGATATAGCTACGTAGTTGAAAATATACCCACAGAGGTAAGTGTGGTAGTCCGTTGTCTGTCTTCAGTGTGGAAAATCCTTAATTTGTGTATTGGTGAAGCACTGTGACACGAGAAGGGGTTTCTTAGAATCACTAGAAGTTAGCAGTTTAGTCCGTACGCCTGGGGGAAAGTCTGGGTTATCTTGTAGTGGAGTCAGATGACCAAGGGGTGTAGAGAATTTGGGATTTTTAGTGAGAGTATGGAATATGTCTAATGTGACTCCCACTAGGGGATGGCCCTTTACAGATGGTGGACACCTGGCTCTCGGGATCCATGGCGAGAATTGTAGGGGGATCGTGCACATCTCGTTTTCAATCTCAACCCAATCTTTGCCTTTGTGGTGACAGTGCCAGTCGATAATACGTCCTATGTGTGTCGCCTGGTGGTATACCTTAAAGTCGGGAATGCCCAGTCCTCCCTTGATCTTAGGTCTAGTTAGGAGGGTGGACTTCAGTCTGGGGGGTTTATGTGCCCAGATAAATGTCATTTGCATTGAATGCAGAGTTTTGAAAAAGCTTTGAGGTATCCTAACAGGCAATGTGCGAAGGAGGTAAAGTATCTTTGGCAGGATTGTCATTTTGCATATGGCAACCCTCCCAAACCACGAGAAGCACCCTGGTTGCCAGTCCGTCAAGTCTAGTCTTAAGGAGTGGGGGGAAATTTCTTTCAAAGATCGAGGCAAGTCTGGGGGTCAACCAAACCCCTAAATATTTGATGGCCGACTTTTCCCATTTGAAGGGGCTATCTTGAGCTCTCGTAAATCTGTCTATCCCCAATGTAACATTCATCGCTTCTGACTTGGAGTAATTCATTTTTAAATTCGATATATAACCGTATGATGAAAATTCTTTCATTAGGGAGGGAATGGAGACATGCGGGTCTGTCAGGAAAAAAAGGAGATCATCCGCGTATGCCGCCACCTTGTATGAGCTCTTGCCTACTGGAAACCCTTTAATGGAAGCGTTTGCAAGCACATGCCGGATAAACGGTTCCAATGAGATGATAAATAGAAGGGGTGACAAGGGACAGCCCTGTCTCGCCCCGTTCTTTATTGTAACACTGTCCCATTTATTTTAAGCTTTGCCGAGGGGTTCTAAAATAAGGCCATCATGCGTGTTCCCAGACCCGCATGTCTGCATGTGTCTAGCATGTAGTCCCAAGCTACTCGATCGAAGGCCTTCTCCGCGTCTGTGGACAGGAGAAAGCTTTTGATCTTTGGCTGGGGGGCTGCATAAATTAAGTTCAGGGATTTCGTCACGTTATCTTTGGCCTTTCTTCCAGGCATAAAACCTGCCTGGTCCGGGCCTATGAGGTCATGGAGCAGGGGCTTCAACCTGTTCGCTATAATTTTAGACGTAAGTTTGACATCTAAATTCAGTAAGGAAATCGGCCTATAACTGGTGCAGTTCAGCGGGTCCTTGCCTTCCTTTGGTATAACCATAATAAAGGCCGATAGAAAATCTCCCGGTATCTCCCTCTGAGAGGATAGTGAGTGTTTATCGCGTCCCTAAGTGGTATGGATAGCATGTCCTTGAAGGTTTTGTAGTATATCGCGCTGAACCCGTCCGGGCCAGGGCTTTTTCCAGTCTTCAGGTCCTTAATCGCCATCTTCACTTCCAGCTCCGTTATTGGAGCCTCAAGCGAGGCGGAGTCTTCCTCAGTCAGGTGGGGTAGGTTAGCCTTTCTAAGATAGTCCCTTATTGCCTGTGACCTGTCAGGCTGTATGTCTGACGGTCTGTGTTGCAATGGTAGGTTATATAAAGAGGTGTAATAGTCATGGAAATGTTGAGCTATATGTTCCGTCTCCCTGTCTATCTTTTTTTTTTTTTAACAAAAGTTTTATTTATTTTGTGAAGAAACAAACATGAAAAAACAACCTGTACAGTGGTACATCTTAGTCATCATGCAGTAGAACAAATATGTTACAATATTCAGCTCAACTACCATTCCAGAATGTCACTATAGCACATCAATTACCCAACCTTACAGTTTTCTCGGTTTATTGACTACGGCCGTGTGTCACAGCACTCAGGGCTAGGTATTTAAGTGCAACATGTAGGAGGTGTCACTATTTATTCCACAGATTTATCTTGTTAGGCTCTTTGTCTGCCGTGCAGGAGAATCAGCTGTTAGTCCAGACTCAGGTTCCTCCATTCCACCCAGGCCCCCCATATTTTTTCAAATTTTTGGGGACAGTTACGTCCCGCATATGTAAGTTTGTAAATAGGGAGGGCCGCGTCCACCAAGGATCGCCATTGTTGGATTGTTGGTGGAGAGGGGTCCTTCCATTTCATGAGTATTGCCTTCCTGGCGTAAAACGCCGAATAGAAGACAAACAGTTTCTTCGATTGTTTGGCAGCAAGTGTATCCACAATTCCCAGCAGCAGGTGAATTGGATCCCTTGGGACATGGAGCCTGCCAATAACGTTGATGTCCCTCAGGACCTCATCCCAGAAGGACTGAACCAGACGGCAGGACCACGTTACATGTAGGAAAGTGCCTGTTTCAGTGGTACACTTAGGACATAGCGGGCTACAAGAGGGGTAAATCCTTGCCAGTCTTTCTGGGGTGTATAAATTTTAGCTGGATGAACCTATCCCTCGCCGAGACCATGAGAGGAAGGTATTGTTGGATCCCCTCCTCCGAATCATCATCCGCCAGGGACGGCACATCCGCCTGCCATTTGTTGAACAGTTGAGTAACCTTGGAGGTGTCAAGCCCGGCCAACTCACTGTAGAGTGAGGATAATGTTTTCCTGTCTTCCCCACTAAGCAATATCCTTTCTATCCTGTTACTTGCTACAGTAATCGGTTTTGTGAATTGTGATCGGAAGGCGTGGCGAAGTTGTAAGTAGCGGAAAAACATGTGGTTGGGCACTGCTTTATCCCTTTTTAGGTCGTCAAACTCGCAAATCCCCGTTCGGAACGTGACGTCAGCCAGCGTCGTGACATCATATCTTATCCATAGCTGTGGGTCCGGGATAGATCTAAAGTGTGGGAGTCTGGGGTTGTCCCATAGGGGAGTGTGTGGGGACCAATTGTCTTGTTGTTCAACCTTGGTTCTAACCGTCTCCCAAACTCGTAGTGTGGTACGCATAGGTCTGGTAATGCCAGGTTTAGCCTTAGGTCCCTTGTAGACCAACTGCCTAAGTTCTGCGTGGGAGCCAAGTCTCGCCGCCTCTACTCTGGCCGCAGGATTCACAGGTTCCCTGGCCAGCCACCATTTGACCGTCACCAGTACCGCCGCCCAATAATACTTTAGGAAGCATGGCAGCGACAACCCACCCAGGGATATTGGCAGTTGCAGAGTAGTTTTTGCTACACGTGGTGCGCCTCCATTCCAAATGAACGAGACCAACAGACTGTCCAGTTTGGTAAAGAAGGAGTGTGGAATTGGGACAGGGGACTGCCTGAACAGGTAGACAAACTTGGGTAGTATTGCCATTTTTATTAAATTGACCCTCCCTACTGGTGTAAGGGGCAGGGATTTCCACCCTGCGCACCTCCTGGTCAGTTGGGTAACTACCGGGGCGAGATTAAGGGGAATAAATTGAGTAATGTCCTTGTGAATAACCACCCCTAAGTACTTAAACTGGGAGACTTTCTGTAGTGGGGTGTCTATTGGTAGGATGCCGTCAGGGGAGTGTAGGGCAAATAGGACCGACTTCCCCCAGTTAACCCTTATGCCCGAATAGGAACCGAATACGTCAATGAGTCGGAGAGCCTCCTTCAAAGAGCATGTGGTGTCACTAAGGTAAAGAAGGGTATCGTCTGCATATAGTGAGACTTTTTCGACTGTCTGACCAATGGCAATGCCCCTTACGTCCAGAGAGGACCTCAGCAGTATCGCCATGGGCTCAATTGCTAGAGCAAACAGGGCCGGGGACAGTGGGCACCCCTGTCTGGTTCCTCTGTGTAGATCGAACATGGGTGATAGGACCAGCCCAGTGCGTATACGCGCCTTGGGGGCTGCATACAGCGCTTGCACCCAGGAAATGAATCTAGGCCCAAAGCCGAACCGACGCAGGACCCCCCAAAGATAATTCCACTCCACTGAGTCAAATGCTTTTTCGGCATCCAGGGAGGCCACTGCGTCAGCGCGGCCCAGGCAATCCCCTGACCCTAATACGGTGTATAGACGTCGCAAGTTGATGTCAGTCCCCTTACCCGGCATGAACCCCGTCTGGTCCTCGTGTACTATCGTCTGTATGACCAGGTTAAGGCGCATGGCCAGGATTTTGGTTAGAACCTTGGCGTCCGCGTTAAGCAGGGAGATAGGCCTGTAGGAGGCGCAGAGCTCGGGATCTTTACCCGGCTTGGGTATCACTACGATTACCGCGTCAGCCATAGACAGGGGTAGCTTTTGTTCCCCAAGGGTTTTGGAAAAAACCTCATGCAATTTGGGGGTCAACTGGTCACTATATTGTTTATAGAACTCCAGGGGGATTCCATCCACCCCAGGAGTCTTCCCCACCTGCATTTCTCCTACCGCCCGTTGAACTTCTTCTAGAGTAATGACATCATCTAATTGTTCCCGGGCGCTATCAGTCAGGGTAGGAAAGTCAATGTTGTCAAGGAAGGCGTCTAACTCCGCGGGCGAGTCCCTGTCTATCTTACCCATTTTGTTCGTGATGCCCGTAATTGTGCTGCGTGTAGCCTGGGCTCTCAGAGCCTTGGCTCGTACCCTCCCCGGTTTGTCTCCGTGTTCATAGTACATCTTTTTCCTGAAATAAAGGAATCTCCTGGCTCGGCATCTAGGATCTGTTTAAGGGATTTCCTAGCCTCCAATAGGGAAGTAGCTGAGTTTACTGTGAGAGATTGTTTATGTAATGACTCAAGGGAGCGAATTTTATCCGTCAAAGCAGATATTTCTCTATCTCGTTCTCGTTTCTTACATGCGCCCATTCGTATTAATTCCCCCCTTATGTGGCATTTGTGGGCCCCCCAAACCATCAGTGGTTCAGCTCCTTGCACGTTGTTACAGGTGAAGAACTCTGAAAGTGAGGAAGTAAGCTTTGGTAGTAACACTATGTCTGTAAGAAGGGAGGCGTTCAATCTCCAGCTATTAGATTTGGTAGGAGATTCCAAGAGGTCAAGTGAGACGGATACAGGCGCATGATCTGATATAGTCTGAAGACCAATGTGGGCCTCATTGACCAAATGGAGATCTCTCTGTGAAACAAATAGATAGTCTATCCTCGAGTGTCTGTTATGAGGGATCGAATAGAAGGAGTAGTCCCTATCCCCCGGGTGCAGGTATCGCCACGTGTCCACCAACTGCAAAGAGTGCAAGAGCCGTTTGATGTGCTTGAGGGTATTGTAAGTGACTACTGTCGTCCCGGTAGAGGTATCTTCCAGGGGGTTAAGGGGGATATTAAAATCTCCTCCTAATATCAACCTTCCTGAGCTGAAGCCCAATAGTTTGTTGACCAGGCTTTGGCAGAATGAAAGTTGGGCTGAGTTGGGGAAGTATGCGTTTGCTAGAGTCAGGGGGGAGCCTTGGCATGATCCCTTTAGGAATACGAATCTCCCGTCCGTATCAATGAGTTTGTCTTGTTATCTCGAACTTGGCGTCTCTACTCACCAGAATAGAAACTCCCTTCGATTTTGTCGTGTCATTTGTGGCGTGATATGCTTCTATGAAGTATGAGTCTGTGAGTCTGGGTATATGACCGGTTTTGAAATGTGTCTCCTGGAGGAACACAAAGCTAGGCCTACCTTTTTTAAGTTCCCGTTGAAGAGAAGTCCTCCTTTCGGGTATATTTAAACCCTTGACGTTGTGAGAGATCACGGTGGGGCCACGGCCCAATCCGGAGTATGCCATTTTTGGAACTCAGAGAGAGATGGTGGTCTCGATCAACAAGCTCAACCTGAAAAAGATCTATTGTTAGCAAATCGTATGTAGAAATAAAGGCTACCAGATTTCTGAACCCCCACTAATGCGGACCAATCTCTTGCGTGAGGAGTAGAAATACAGGGGAAAGAGAAGAGTAGCGAGGAGAAATTAAAGAAGAAGAAGAGAAATAAAGAGAGAGGGAGAATTAGGTATTCGGACGTGTTACCCGTCCTATAGGGATCAAATTAGTGCGCAGGAAGCGGCAGCGTATGCCACCCCTTATGACACTATTGTGGGGTTATGGGAAGCCCCTAGCGAGAGCAGCAGCTAATTACACCGCAACACATGCTTAAACTATGTGTGTGTCAGTGTAAAGTAAACTAAGACTATATTGATAAATCAACAAAGAACTACCAAATATCACGGAACAGTCGGGTCGCGGCCCGATATAAGCTTATGCTAAATGCACATATGTCATATCTGCACATATATTAGGAAAAGAAAGAACATTATCAAAAATAGAGCACACAAAGAAAAAAGAGCCCGCCTTGCGGGGAGAAGGTCCCGATGAGCCAAAAAAAATAAAAATAAAAAAATAAGCATGACCCTGCATAGGTAACTAGATTCATGAGAGCTGAGGCAAGGGGTCGTCCATTGCAAGTAGAGAGGGGTGTATCGTTCCATCCCCGGCTCCCACACACCGCACCAACCGAAGTCGTGTCCATGGGCTGTGAGCAACATAGGGTATTGCAAGTCAGTGATGGTAGTCCCTCTGAAAAGCCATGCATGGTTGCACGGTGCCCCAGACATATAGTGCCTAGCGAGCGGACATAACGTATGCAGGGTAGGGACAAGTAAAACTTTTTCACAGCCTGTTTAACAGATCGGTGTGTGTCCCAAACTCCCCTATCACTGACTTAGGCATCAAGTGTCCAGTCACCTTGCAAGTTCCAGTCTTACCTAATGTGGGTCAAACATGAGTCCTGGGGGCACAAGGTCAATTGTGGGGATCGGGACGATACACCAACCTCAATGTCTCAGCTCGCCATCTCAGTTGCAAAGTGGGGAACAGGTGAACTCAGTCCTCCAGCAGGCTCCTGGAAGAGTGCGATCGGTTCCTAGGGGTGCCGGGTGGTTGTGCATCGTAGCAGCCTTGCTTCTGCTTTTTGAATTGAGGCTTGTCCGGTGACATCGACGGGGAATGAAGTGGGCTTCTTTCTCTATGTGGCACTGTGAACTCCTGGTACCATTCCGGTAGCTCGATCGTCTCAATTTGGAGGGCAGTGCAGAACGCAGGAATGTCGTCTGGCGTGTGTAATGTATGCTGCCTGCCATTGTGGGTGACCAGCAGAGCGAAAGGGAAGCGCCACGTGTAGCGCAGCTCTTTTTCCCTCAGCTTTTCCTGGAGAGGTCGCAGAGCCCTGCGATTTTTCAATGTTATCTGTGAGAGGTCTTGAAAAATTTTGATGTTTTCCCCATTAAAGACTATCTGTTCATTCCTGCGTGCCCTGAACATAATGTCCTCCTTAAGGGTAAAGTTCTGTAGACAGCAAATTATGTCTCTGGGGGGTAGCCTGTCCGGGCCTCTGGCTCTGAGAGCCCTGTGTGCTTTGACAAACTCGATTTCTGTCTCCTCCGGTCGCTCTAGGAGTGAATTGAAAACCCTCTGAAACACTGGGGTGATTTGATCCGGCATGACCGATTCGGGTATACCACGTACCCTAATATTGTTACGTCTCCCCCTATTATCAAGGTCTTCTAAGTGTCTGTTCATTTCTATGAAATGCGTGGCATGTGTATTGACCACCTTGTCCAGCCTAGAGATCCCTCTGTCCCTTTGCTTACCCGCATTCTCTGCGGTGGCCACTGCAGGACACTGTGTTTTATTTTCTTTTCCTGCAGGCATATGATGCATAACACTGTGTAAAGCATAAATGAAAATAATTCCCAGGACCGTTTACAGCTACTTCTCCCACCTTATTCTCAACTTATTTGGATCTGTCAGCCTTATACCATTCTATCCATGGGTTCCATTTCTTAGAACTTGACAAGTAATTTCCCTGGGATGCGTCAAACATTAATTCGTAATTTACGTGAAGGTCTGTTGTTCTTAATATTTCAGTAAGTGATGGCGTCGCCACAGCTCTCTATTTTCGCACAATCGCTAGTTTTGTGCTAGTTAGAATATGGTAGACAATGTGTCTGGATTGTTTTGGGTATCTTTCTATGTTCAACTGCAGTAGGGCCAATGCTGGATCGGGTTTGTTATTTACTTGGGTGATGTTCTTGAGTACTTTAAAGACTTGGGTCCATATACTATGTAGTTTTGGGCAATCCCACATTATGTGATAGAGTGACCCCCTGAGTCCACATTGTCGCCAGCAGAGTGGCGAGGCTTGTGGATGAAATCCTGCGATTCTACTGGGGGTTAAGTACCATCTTAGAAGGATTTTGCTATTTAGTTCCCAGAGATTAGCACATTTGGTGGCTGCATATGTAGTTGATATTGATGTTTGCCATTGTTCAAGTGAGAATGACACTTTTAAGTCTATTTCCCACGTTCTCATAGATGGGGATTTAACAAATTCTGATTTAAAGTTCAGAAGGTTGTAGAAAAGGGAGATTCCCTTTATGTTTGAGTTGGGGTTAGTGAGGTATAAGTATACTCTGACAGGTAGTAGTATTTGGATTGTGCAAGAAGACGTTATTAGGTGGTATATTTGGTTGTATGTGTATGTGTCTTTCGATTCTAGGCCATACTCTATTTGTAGAGTCCTAAATGTTTTGACCGCAGGGCCCACCATGATGTCAGAGAGCATTGTAATGCCTTTGTTCATCCAATTCTTAATATTTAGATTGGGTATTAGTAGTTGTAGGCAGGTGATGTTTAGAGGGATGGGTTTGGTAATTTGGTCTCGTGAGAAAGACCCTAGGAATGTTTTCCACGCTTTAATCGTGGCGATCATAGGTGGTGAAATAGGGCCGACCTTTAGTGGATTTAATGTGCTAGTTACTAATAGGTCGCAGATATTATAGTTTTTACATTGGGCTCTTTCAAGTTCCAGCCACCTGGATGCTTGATTGTTTGGAAACCACTGTTTGGCCTGAGCTAATATGGCAGCTAGGTAATAATCTTTCAAAAGGACGTGACCTACTCCCCCTGCTCTCTTGGAGGCTATAAGTTTTTTAAATGCACATCGGGCCCTTTTTCCTTGCCAGAGAAATTTGTTAATTTTCGATTGGGCATTAGCGAAGAAAGAGTCTTTAATTACGATAGGTATAGTTCTAAACAAGTAAATGAACTGTGGCAACACCATCATCTTAAATGCTGCTAGTCTGCCTGACCAGGACAGCTCCGTTTTGCTTATTGAGTTCAATTTTTGATCTAGATTATCGATAAAGGGCCTGTGATTGGATTCGAACAACTGTTTAGCCTTTTCAGTTAAAGTTATGCCTAAGTATTTTATCCCTTCAGGGCTCCATTCATAGGGGAATTGCTGCTGTAACCTTATTCTGAGTGAGTCTTCAATACCCAGTCCCAGGATCTGAGATTTACTTTCATTTACTTTATAGTATGAAATCCTATTAAATAAAGCTAAAGCTTTGTGTGCCTCGGCCAGGGAAGTCTCCACGTTTGTTAGTATCATAATCACATCATCAGCGAACAGGCTGATGCAGTGTGATTTGTCTTGCAGCTTGAAACCAGTTATTTGTGGGTGTGATCTGATGTGTATGGCAAGGGGCTCCATTAACAGGTTAAAAATCAGGGTAGACAAAGGACACCCCTGCCTGGTTCCATTCGTAATGGGAAATGGTGATGACATAACTCCAGATGTATATACCCTAGCGGATGGTTTGGAGTAGAGGGCCATTATCGCGGTGGATATGGTCCCTGCAAATCCAAAGGCTCCAAGGACTTGTCTCAGATATTGCCAGTGGATGCGGTCAAAGGCCTTCTCCGCGTCCAATGTTAGGAGCAGAGAAGGCCTTTTATGCACCTCAGCTAGGTGTATTATGTTAATTAGTCTCCTGGTGGCATCTGATGTCTGTCTGTTTTTTGTAAAGCCCGTCTGATCCGGGTGGATCAGCCTGGGCAGGATGTTGACCATTCGGGCTGCTATAAGCTTAGCGTAAAGTTTTAGGTCGCTATTCAAAAGAGAGATGGGTCTAAAGTTCAAGGGGGAGTCTGGAGACTTCCCAGGCTTAGGCAGAGTGATTATAACTGCTTCTAACATTTCTGGAGGAAAAGAGGCAGAGACAGCTGCTTCATTAAAAATTTCACGTAAGTATGGAGCAAGGAGGGTCTTAAATTCTTTATAATATTCCCCACTAAATCCGTCTGGGCCTGGTGATTTGTTCATAGGTAGTTGGTCAATGGCCCTAATTATTTCTGTTTCGTTGTAAGGGGCGTTCAGGGTAGTCAATTGCGTCTGGGTCAGTTTAGGAATATTTAAACCTGCTAAGAATTTGTCGATTTCGGTTTGTGTCGGTTGGTGGGTGTTATGGTCGTTTTTTAAGTTGTACAGTGAGCTATAATAGTCGCTAAATGCGTCTGCTATTCTTTTGGGGTGACTTTCCTTCTGTTTGGTGTGTGGATGAATTATATATGGTATTTTCATTTTGTACCTGTGGCCTTTGATATTCTGTGCTAATAGCTTCCCCGCTTTGTTCCCATTGGAGTAGTATGTCATTTTTAACCTTTTGCTATTTTTCTCAAAGTTGTCCAATAGTAGTATTCTAAGGTCATGTCTCAACTCAGTAAGTTTACGTGATGTACCGTCAGATGTGTTGGATTTGTTGTCGTTCTCTAGTTTGGTGATTTCTGTTACTAGGTCTTTTAGTCTCGTCTGTCTCTGTCTCTTTAGCCTCGCCCCCAACTGTATATTAATACCCGCATAAATGCCTTATGGGCGTTCCATAATACAAATGGATCTGTAACAGATCCTGCATTGTCAGAGAAAAATTCGTTTAGCTTAGCCTGTAGCACCTTTCTGCATTCTTTTTGTTGTAAGACAAATGTGTTGAGTCTCCACAGAGGTCTCGCCTCAGCCGAGGACGAGTCCCCTATGGAGAGTACCACTGGAGCATGATCGGACCAGGTTATAGGAAATATTGTAACTGATGAAGTCTTCAGCAAAGATTGTTGATCTAGTAGAAACAAGTCTATTCTTGTATATATTTGGGGAGGCGGTGAGAAATACGTAAAGTCTCTTTCCTCGGCATGTAGGCACCTCCATGCATCGTATAGATCATATTTGTTAATGGAGGGAAGTAAGGCTAAGCTGGTTCTCCTAGCCTTAGATGTTGAGTCTATGGTCGGGTCCGGTGTAAGATTAAAGTCTCCGCATACAATTAATAGTCCCTGTCGTACTTTTTGTATTCTCTGCATGAGTCTATTGAAGAAGTGAACTTGGTGCTTATTAGGAGAGTATACGTTCACTAGCGTATATATGGAAGAGTTCAATTCGCATATAAGGATCAGATATCTTCCTTGTGTATCACATATAGAGTCAAGCAATTTGAACGCTACTGAGTCTTTAATTGCTATTAAGACTCCTTTTCTTTTGGAGCCTGCGTTGGCTGTGAATACATGGGGAAAGCTCCTGTGGGAGCATCTGGGAGGATTGGAGGCCAGAAAATGAGTCTCCTGAGCACAGAGAACGTCGCATTGACGGGTGATAGCTTCTTTCCACATGGAGTTCCTTTTCATAGGGTGGTTAAGCCCTTTGGTATTGATGGATAGAATATTCAAAGCCATCTGATTGGGTCAGTAAAGATAGATACTTGGTAGGCTGTAATCATGAAAGTGTCTCTGATGTGATGATGAGTCTCCCTGTGTCCTGCAGGTGAACCGCGTGGCACAGGGAGGGCGGCATAAGGTGTGTGCATCAGGGTACTCACTGTTGATTCTGAGCGGTGGTAAGGTTGCCTCAGATACTTCCGAATGCTGTGATGTGGCACTGTGGCTGGAGTATGTCTTCTGATGAGTTGGTTCCAGGTAGATGACGACTTGGGCACTGTGTCTTCCAGGTTCTGTGGTAGCAGGTGGTAAAAACAAAAGAAAAGAGAACGGAAAAAGAAAAACAAGGCAACATAACACTGAACTTGTGTTAACATTCGTGCACACCTAACCTGGTGTGTGCACAAGAGTCAAGTATGTACAGCGTAATTTGCTATAATCAATTGGGGGGGGAATCAGTCCAGCCCTAAGTTCCCTAAGGACAGAGATCTGGGGACTTAGGGGGAATTTCTTGAACATCCTGTATTGTTATGCATGAGATTTGGTATTCCTATTTGTTACTGGTTTCCAGTCGCGATCAACTGGTCTCGGAGTACTTGTGTCCGGAGCCCCTGGGTCAAGTTCCGGGATTATATCCCAGCTTTTGAGTAGCTCGATACCTTTGGCCAATGAAGTAATCGTAAATGTATGATTGTCTTTGGTAACGGATAGTTTCGTGGGATATCCCCATCTGTATATGATCTTGTTGTTCCTCAAAGCTTTAGTAATTGTGTTCAGAGCCCTCCTTTTCTGAAGTGTGTGTTGGGACAGGTCAGCGAAAAATTGGAGGTTTTGTAGTTGTGGAGGGATTTGTTCCTTTTTTCTCATGGTCGACATTAAATTTTCCTTTACGTGAAAAAAGTGTAAGCGGAGCAGAACGTCTCTGGATACGTGGTCTGGTAGGTGTGCTGGTTTGGGTAGGCGGTGGATTCTGTCTATAGTGACGTCCAGGTCGGATAGATCTGGCAAGATTTGTTTAAGGATGTCTGCCGTATATGTTTGTAGATCATTCTGTTGGACAGATTCGGGGATCCCCCTTATCTTTATGTTGTTCCTTCTTGATCTATCCTCGATGTCAGCCAGCTTGTCCCTGATCCACTCTGTCTCCCCTTCTTTTTCTTCATTAGCATCCACCAGATCGTTTATGGTGTTTGCGTATTCTCCCATTCTAGTCTCAATATGGTCTACTCTGGATCCTATGGCATTGACCTCCTTAGTAAATTTGTACATGCAGGATGCCATATCAGACTGGATAGTGCTGCGGAGGGACATTAGCATGGTGGTTGTTGTGGGGGATATGTTCAAAATTGTTTTAAGATCCGTGATGGCTGTGGAGAAGGAAGCCTGATGGCGGGAGTGGGTCTGGTGTGTGTGTGGGCTATTCTTGTTCATCCTCGGGTGTGACTAGTGCAGATAGAAGGGCTAGGGCCGCTATCTCGACGGAGCTCCTCGGGTGTGACTAGTGCAGATAGAAGGGCTAGGGCCGCTATCTCGACGGAGCTCCTGAGCTAAGCTGCCATACCCGCCAAGCCACGCCCCAACATCAATTTTTTTTTTACCGTGTACATTTATACGCTCCCCTTTTAAGCTATGTTAAGCGATGTGTAAATTGACGACGCTATATAAGTACCTGTAATAAATAAATAAATAAACAAACAATTTACACCTATTTTTTTTGCATGCCACTTCCTCATCACACTCTAAATGATTCTCTTTGGTTCACATTTAAGTAAAGCTGGGCTCACACTGTTGCAGTGTGTTGCAATATTTCATATTTTAACATGCATTGCAAAAATGCAGCCCAATTATTTAAATATTTTAATTATTATTACCAAAAAAAGGTGCATATACTATTTTTATAACAAAGCATGGTGCAATGAATGGTAGTGTGTTGGGTTGCTTCAATGCAGGTGCATTGGCAAGGCACGTTAAGGTGCCTTGCCATTGGAATGAATGGTAATGCAGTGCGCCAACGTGAAAAAAGCTAATTTTTTCACTTCACGCAGCATATAGTTTATTGCTGTGAAATCCACTCCTACAAAATACAGTTCAGTTGTAGTTGCATTGTATGTGTGTGTTTTAATGTGTCAAAATAACACAAAGAGCACCTTGCAGGTGATTTTCGTAAATTGATCTCTGTTATCTTATCCAAATACAGTATGTATGTTAATTCTTACTGCAGTAGAACATTTATCCAACTGCTTCTGTGCTTGATCTGAGTTATAAACCAGTGGAGGTCAGTGTTGCAGAACTTATACAATAACAATTTAGAACAAAGTAGCTGCAGAGGTAAGTATGCAATGCACAGATCAACTAATCCCTTCATATCCTGCCTAAATATAATGTTTTATTTAGTGTAGAGCCAACTTTTAATTGAGCCAATTGTTTTTATATTTTGATATTTGGGAATATCACAAAATAGCAAATTACTGGCCTATATACTCTATATTTAAGTGTGTATGTGTGTGTGTGTGTGTGTGTAGGAAATGCATGTTTACCCTAGGTATCTGTTGTTTTTGATTGCTGTACAAACAGATTCAGACAGTCTTATCCAGGCTATTGATCATTATTTAGCAAACCTTCCTTCTCCAGGGTCAAGAATTGAACTTTAAATGGAAAGAAATCAGCAACTGCTAAAATCAATGTAATTATTTTATTCTGCTTCCAAACAAAAGACCAATTGAAGAATAAAAAGAAAAGAAGGTATACTCTTGAGAAACCACTTAGAATGCATACACTGAAGTGCAGTAAATTAAATGTCAAAAATAAATGACATAACCTTCTAGTTTTTTTTTTATCTTTTTAACAGTCTGCCTTCCTTATAGTATGATTCTCTCAGATTTGTTATAATTATGTCATGTAAATTGGAATGCAAGCATCCAGGGTCATTTTTTTAAATTGGTTTAATAAATGTCACAGTCATAATTGTTTTGCAGTTTGTTAACATTCTGTTTTTATTTATTAACAAAAAAAAACACTTAGGTTCCTTTCACATGGGTGGCAAGGGGGTGGTAAAAAAAAACGACATGTGATCTATGTTTTTACTGCCCCTCCAACCGTGCCCACCTACAAGCAGACATGATGCCACTGAGATGAGTGCACATTAGTGCAGTAGTTTCAATGCTACTTGCAGAGTTTAACAGGGAGCTCCCCCGGTAAACTCTCCTATCTAAGTGAAAGGCTCTGCTCTCCAACCACAAGCCAATTGCTTCCCCTGCTGTTGTACCACAATTGGCAATACATAAAGTCAAAAAAGGAAATGGGGGGGGGGGGGGAAACAGGTATTAGTAGGTTAAAGTATTGCCTTCTTAAAGCCTGCAAACCTCCTTTTCCTGTCCTCTGAAAAGTGGTAAGCATTATGATTAGTGTGAAATGAGCCTCAGAGGTAAAGATGATCTTCTCTATGATCTTCTCTATATCTAGGCGCGGCTTTTGAACACTGCCGTCTGTCTGCATGACACGCTGATCATGTAGGCAGACGGCAGTGACTCGAGTATAAGCCTAAAGGGGCACTTTAAGCCCTAAAAAAAGGGCTGAAAATCTCGGCTTATACTCGAGTATATACGGTACTGCCCATCACCAATATATCTTGATTGTTCGTTTTACAATTAGGTGCGTGATAGCTAGTCATATATATATATATAGTGTGCATACTAAGATAGTTCATGACGGTTTTGTGGTATATTCTTACTGATTGTTACCCAGAGTAACTGTATACATTGTTTGCACATGCTTTATGAACTGTCATTCCAAAATATTCCTTCCTCTCTGTAATGTATAACTCAATTAAACCTTTTACTCAATTAAACGCAATTAAAGCCAATTAAACCTTAATTTTAAATCAGCTGAATACATTCAAAATAAATGATCAAACTAAAGATGTTAAATATATTACAGTTTGTCTTCCTTAGAAAGCAGCCACAACCTAAATAGAAAAGCCTGTCTCCTGCCTGCATGCTGTAGAAAAATATGCTTGCATTGTGTAGAAGCAGTTGTTTCTTTGCAAAAGGTCTGACACCCCCCTTCTGCAATCAACAGGGGGTATGATCTTTGCCTAATGCAGGGCTATAGTTCTGACTTAAACTATTTCTATTGAGCTTTATAGTGGACATATCACAAGTCTGGGCTATTTAAACGGAGCATATGGAGAAAAAACAGAATACTGCAGTATATTAGAGTTTGCTTATCATCTCCATGTCTGCTGACAATAAAAATCTGCCTAGGTCATTAGCTCTTCCCACTGAGAGAATTAGGATTAGCCACTGTACAGCTGTTTAATTTTGCCATGCTTGGAACCTCGGGGGGGGGGGGGGGAATTATACCCATTAGGAGTACATGGCGTGCAATAAAATGTCTTACCCAGGACTAGTTGATATCGTAAAAGCCATTTAGTCATGACTTGATCTGCAAAAGACCACCTTCTCCCATTCACACTTTCAAAATCTACACATAATTTATAAAATCAGACATTATCAAGCTACATCACTATTGAATTATATGTCTAAATGTGGAAGAAAATACTGAACGGATGAAGATCACTCATGACCAGTTATTGTACACAGAAGGTGGGATAGCTGTCTTCTACCTCCTGGGTGACCGTTCTGTACAATAAAATGTGGGTTGCCAGACATGGGGTACACTCGAAATATTAATAGATTTAAAAAACTGTCCAAGACCCCTTTCACATTAAGGCAGTTTTCAGGTGCTTATAAATGTGCCTGAAAACTGCCTCCCCTGTGGCCCCAGTGTGAAAGTTGTGTGCTTTCACACTGGGGCGGTGCGCTTGTAGGACGGGAAAAAAAGTCCTGCAAGCAGCATCTTTGGGGTGGTGTGGGAGCGGTGTATACACCACTCCCACACCGCCATGCCCATTGAAATCAGTGGACAGCGCTGCCAAAGCGCCTGCAAATTACTTTGGCCGCGCCACTTTTCGGGCACTTTAAACACCTTCCGGGGGGTGAAAATCGCTGCTTAAACAGTGGTAGAGCGCCGATAAAACTAAAATTGCGTGACCCATCTTATGCTCATTGATTGGACTCACACAATCAGGACTCTGTTATGTATGGTCGTTCTTTAAAACTTTTTTGTTTTGCGGTTGCATTATTGTCCCTTTTTTCTTTTTGTAATATTTTTTTTATGTACATATTTCAGTGTGCATTGTTTTATCTTTTCTATTTTTAAACAGTATTCCAAAAAGTGTTAATATTGTCTCTAATGCACTAACACAGAACTTTAAGAACTTGAAGATTCCTGTCTCTTTGAAGAGTACCACTATAGTGCAAATCTCTGGCTATACCTATCTGAGGTGACATTTGTTTTAAGTCATTAGTTACACAGTGTAACCGCCAGCCAGTTTATTGAAAGCAAACAGTTCATTTATTTCAATCACAACTAAACAAAACGACATCTTTCTTCAGCCATAGTAAATAACAATCCAAAATCCTGGTATTGGTAATTTAAGCAGGCTCACAGCTAGTTATTTTGGTCCCATACAGGGGTTACGCTTCTCCAGAGCAAGGGTGCCAGGCAGGTCAGCCAGAGGGGGTCAGCAGCCTTTGTCTCCGTAGGTCAAAGGGCTTCACGCTTGCTGCACAGCTTGTGAGACACTCTCTCTCACTTCCTTGACACAGGTGCATACTTCCCTCTGCTGCCTTTCAAGCCTTCCTCCCCTGGGACTTAACCCCTTCAGTACCAAAGTCCTAGTAATCAGGGTTTGAAGACTCAGCAACTGCCCCCCTTAAAGGGACCACGACTTAAATATTGGGGAATGCACCTGCCATCCAGGACACATTCCCGGTGTCCTGTACAATAGTCAGGGTGAAAAAAGACTCAACTCCATCTAGTTCAACCAATAAAAGTGTTATCGCTAATATTGTGCATGGTTGATAGATCAAACCCTATCCGGTGGCAGTGTGAGAAAATCTAAACCAAGTGGCGATCGCTCTGTCTGCTGCCACTTAGATTGTGGTCCTGCGAGCTGGAAAATCTTTGTGCAGGGTGAGACAGAGAGTGTCATTGTCGGGCACCAGTGACAGAGTGACAAGTAGGTGAGGGTGGCTGGGCTTCGACTCCATATGCTTCATAGCTTGAGTGTCTTTTTATTAAAGTAGCTTTAAACCACAACACTAAACGTATTTCCTTAATTGGACTCAATCCAAGTAATTACTCTATGGGTTCACTTACGTTTTCTTCCAGCACTGTGAATGTTTAACCGCCTCAGCCTCGGAAGATTTTACCCCCCTTCCTGACCAGAGCACTTTTTGCAATTTGGCACTGCATCGCATTAACTGACAATTGCGCGGCCCTGCGACGTTGCCCCCAAACAAAATTGATGACCTTTTTTTTTCCACAAATAGAGCTTTAGGGGTATTTGATACCTCTGCTTTTTTTTTTTTTTTTTTGTGCTATAAACAAAAAAAGCTATATTTTTTACTTTTTGCTACAATAAATATTCCCCAAAAATATATAAAAAAATAATTTTTTTCCTCAGTTTAGGCCGATATGTATTCTAAATATTTATGGTAAAAAAAAATGCACTGATTACTGTGTAAATGACACTGGCAGGGAAGAGTTAAACACTAGGGGGCGATCAACAGGGTTAAGTGTGTCATAGGGAGTGATTCTAACTGTGGGGGGGTGGGCTACCACTGACAAGGCAGGGATTACTGCTCCCGATGACAGGGAGCAGTAGATCCCTGTCATGTCACTAGGCAGAACGGGGAAACGTCTTGTTTACATTGCGGCTCCGTGACACGATCGCGGGACACCGACGGACATCGAGTCTGTGGGTCCCGCGGGCATGGTCACGCTGTACGAGGCGTGCGCGCCCTCTAGCCCCGCCAATTAAAGGGGACGTACAGGTATGCCCATTTGCCCATTTGTTCCAACATATATCGGCGTGCAGCGGTCGGCAAGCGTTAATAATAGACACAAAAAATTTTAATTGTTTGTGTGTTATCAGCTTAAAAGTGTAGTATGGGATATTTTAGAATCATACTAGATGGATGCAGCATCGATCACCCGCCGGCTCTAAGGCTGAGAAGCGAGCAATCGAACACTGCCAATTGCTCTGTTTTAGGAGCTTCCTGGGCAGAGAGCTGGTGACTGTCAGTCACTGCTGTCTGCTCTGCCCCTCCAGTGCTCACTGGAGTGCTGGGCTGTGGAGGGGGCGGGAGCGGCTAGGTCAGGCGCTTAGCAGTTCACTGAGAGGCTGAGCCGGGTGTCAGTCCAGGCATGTGGGTGGATCTTTCCTGAGATTGGACCTACTATGTCACGTCAGCCAACAGCAGGCTTCAGCCATGCTGTCTGCTGAAAACGGGTCACAGGAGTGCAGAGCGAACTGCACTCCTGTGATCCACAGAAGAAATACAGCCAAACAAAATAGCTTTACCTCTCCTTTAAGCACAAAAAACTTACAATAATACCCTTGTGCAAAATATATGTGATAATAAATCTGTGCTAAAAATCCCCAAACATAAAGTGCATAATAATGAAATTAAAATAAAGTCCTAGAGGAATAAAACTCTCTCAGTGCAGAAATGTAATTCAAAGTGCAAATCCGTGCAACATCAGTTGGCAGTAGGCAGTTGAGGTGAGCTTATCAAGTGTCCTTTTCAAATCAGTGCTCAATACCAGAGAAGAAAGTGTAAACTGCTCCATAGGCACACTTTTATTATAGACAGAGACTCATCCATCAAAAAGGACCTCCTAAACTGCAGTGGGTATAAAAAGTCTACACATCCCTGTTAAAATGTCAGGTTTCTGTGATATAAAAAATGAGACAAAAATAAATAATTTCAGAACTTTTTCCACTTTTAATGTGACCTATAAACTGTACAACTCAGTTGAGCAACAAACTGAAATCTTTTAGGTGGAGGGAAGTAAAATCCAATCCATCCAACTTGAAGGAGCTGGAGCAGTTTTGCAAGCAGGAATGGGCAAAAATCCCAGTGGTAAGATGTGGCAAGCTCATAGAGACTTATCCAAAGCGACTTGGAGCTGTGATAGCCGCAAAAGGTGGCTCTACAAAGTATTGACTTTAGGGGGGTGAATAGTTATGCACATTGACTTTTTCTGTTATTTTGTCCTATTTGTTGTTTGCTTCACAATAATAAAAAAATAAATCGAAGTTGTGGTCGTGTTCTGTAAATTAAATGATGCAAATCCTCAAACAATCTATGTTAATTCCAGGTTGTGAGGCAACAAATTACGAAAAATGCCAAGGGGGGTGAATACTTTTGCAAGGCACTGTATGCTTTGGGTCGTTGTCATGATGAAAGATGAGGTTCATCTTCATGTTCAGCTTTCTAGCAGAAGCCTGAAGGTTTTGTGCCAATATTGACTGGTATTTGGAACTGTTCATAATTCCCTTTGCCTTGACTAAGGCCCCTGTTCCATCTGAAGAAAAACCGCCCCAAAGCATGATGCTGCCACCACCATGCTTCACTGTGGAGATGGTGTTCTTTTGGTCATGTACACTATTGTTTTTGCACCAAATATTTCTTTTGGAATTATGGCCAAAATGTTAAACCTTGGTTTCATCAGACCATAAAACATTTTCCCACATGCTTTTGGGAGACTTCAGATGTGTTTTTGCAAAATTTAGCCGGGCTTGGATGTTTTTCTTTGTGAGAAAAGATTGCGGGAGATTGTTGTCCCATGTACCACAGAGCCAGTACTTGGCAGATATTCCTGCAGCTCCTTTAATGTTGGTGCTGTAGGCCTCTTGGCAGCCTACCTGACCAGTTTTCTTCCCATCTTTTCATCAATTTTGGGGTGATGTCTAGTTCTTGGTAACTGTTGTGCCATATTTTCCCCACTTGATGATGACTGTCTTCACTGTGTTCCATGGTATATCTAATGCCTTGGAAATTCTTTTGTACCCTTCTCTTGACTGATACCTTTTAAAAATGAGATCCCTTTGATGCTTTGGAAGCTCTCTGCAGACCATGGCTTTTGCTGTAAGATGCGACTAAGAAAATGTCAGGAAAGACCTACTAGAGCAGCTGAACTTTATTTGGGGTTAATCAGAGGCACTTTAAATGATGGCAGGTGTGCGCTGATTCCTATTTAACATAAGTTTGAATATGATTGCTCAATTCTGAACACAGCTACATCCCCAGTTATAAGAGGGTGTGCACACTTATGCAACCACATTATTTTTGTTTTTTATTTTTACTTCCCCCTGAAAGATCTCAGTTTGTTTTTCAACTGAGTTGTACAGTTTATAGGTCTCATTAAAGGTGGGAAAAGTTCTGAAATGATTTATCTTTGTCTCATTTTTTTACATCACAGAAACCTGACATTTTAACACGGGTGTGTAGACTTTTTATATCCACTGTAAGGCTGACCATAGATGGCACTTTTTTCAATCAGATTGATGATAGAAAAAAAAAGAAGGGATTCCTCCATCCACACACACAAGGTGAATGAAAGAATGCTCCCCGCTGTGTCCTTGTATTCTGACAGTGGGACTCCTAGACTGTCCGACTACACTGATCAGCGGCTGTAGCCTGCTGATCGACAAAAGTTTTCCAACGATTCTGTTCAAAAGAAGTTGATTAAGTAGATTGACTTCTGTCAAGTGGGAATGTCCATAGATTAATCGAAAATTCTGATGGTCTTTCCTTAAAGGGGTTGTGTTTTTTCACCTTAATGCATCCAATGAGAATATAAATGAAAATATAAATGATAACACAAAAACTTTTCTTTCACTCATGGTTAAGCCCCATACACACGGTCGGACTTTTTCATGGATTCTGTCCGATCGGACAATGTTGTTGAAAAATCAGACCGTGTGTATGCACCATCGGACAGTGTTCGTCGGTTTGTCCGACGGACAAAGTCTTATCTCCTGCTGGAAAGATTTGCCGTCAACCCGGTCCGATCACACCAAACCCGATCGTGTGTACGGTTGTCCGACCGGACAAAGTGCTACGCATGCTCAGATCACATTACAAGACCAAAGCTATTGGCTACTAGCCTCTACGTAGTCCCGTCGTAGGCAACAAACGTCACCACGTTCAGAATGATCGGATTTTCCGACAACTTTGTCCGACCGTGTGTACGCAAAACCAACATCGGACAAAGTACGACGGACATGATCCGACGGACCTGGTCCGCGGATTGTCCGACCGTGTGTATGGGGCTTTAGTGTTTGGCTGAAGCCATTTTTTTTTTATCAGTCAACTGTGTTCACTCTTTTTAAATCATAATCACAACAAAAACTACCCAAATGACCCTGATCAAAAGTTTACATATCCTGGTGATTTTGGACTGATAACATGCACACAAGTTGACACAAAGGGGTTTGAATGGCTATTAAAGGTAACCATACTCACCTGTGTTCTGTTTGTGTGTAATTAGTGTGTGTGTATAAAAGGTCAATGAGTTTCTGGACTCCTGACAGACCCTTGCATCTTTCATCCAGTGCTGCACGGATGTTTCTGGATTCTAAATCATGGGGAAAGCAAAAGAATTGTCAAAGGATCTGCGGGATAAGGTAGTTGAACTGTATAAAACAGGAAAGGGATATAAAAAGATATCCAAGGAATTGAGAATGCCAATCAGCAGCGTTCAAACTCTAATCAAGAAAATAAGGGGTTCAGTTGAAACCAAACCACGGTCAGGTAAACCAACTAAAATTTCAGCCACAACTGCCAGGAAAATTGTCTGGGATGCAAAGAAAAACCCACAAATAACTTCAGGTGAAATACAGGACTCTCTAAAAATATGTGGTGTGGCTGTTTCAAGATGCACAATAAGGAGGCACTTGAAGAAAGAGGGGCTACATGGTCGAGTCGCCAGAAGAAAGCCATTACTACGCAAATGCCACAAAGTATCCCGCTTATAATATGCCAAACAGCACAGAGACAAGCCTCAAACCTTCTGGCACAAAGTCATTTGGAGTGATGAGACCAAAATGTATCTTTTTGGCCACAACCTAAACGCTTCATTTGGAGTCAACAAGGCCTATGATGAAAGGTACACCATTCCTACTGTGAAACATGGAAGTGGATCACTGATGTTTTGGGGATGTGTGAGCCACAAAGGCACAGGCAATTTGGTCAAAATTGATGGCAAGATAAATGCAGTATGTTATCAAAAAATACTGGAGGAACATTTGCATTCATCAGCCAGGAAGCTGCGCATGGGATGCACTTTGACATTCCGAAATGACAATGATCCAAAACACAAGGCCAAGTTGACCTGCCATTGGCTACAGCAGAATAAAGTAAGGGTTGTGGAGTGGCCATCTCAGTCTTCTGACCTCAATATCATTGAGCCACTCTGGGGAAATTTAAAATGTGCATTTCATGCAAGACAGCCCAAGAATTTACAGAACCTTGAGGCTTTTTGCCAAAAGGAATGGGCAGCTTTACCCTCTGAGAAGATAAAGACCCTCATCCACAAATACCACAAAAGACTTCAAGTTGTCATTGATGTTAAAGGGGGAAGTACACGGTATTAAGAACTGGAGTATGTAAACTTTTGATCAGGGTCATGCGAGTAGTTTCTGTTTACGATTTAAAAAGTTGATTGATAATAAATGGCTTCAGCCAAACACTAACCGTAAGTGAAAGAAACGTTTTTGTGTTATCATTCATATTCTCTGAAAAATGTCCAAGAAAGCATAAATTCTACCAGGGTATGTAAACTAATGAGCACAACTGTATAAAGATTTTTCAAAAAAGTGGGTGAAAAAAGCCTTGCAAAGATCAATAAAGAAGGATAGACCTCATCTACAATTTCCCTGAAATAAAAATGAAAAAACAAACAAAGTTTTAGTCCTGAACACAATTAAACAGAAAATACATATAATTTGTTATATTTCCTTTAATTACACTTTTTTTCATAAAGGTGCATAATGATTTTAATATCAAAGTGTTGCTTAATATTTCTAGGCAAGGATTATTATGCTGTAAATATTTGTGGCTATCTTACTGCTTAGAAAGACAAACGTAAGAAATACTGGGTTTTTAGGAACCAGGCAGAATCCTATTACCTCTGAGCAAATCCAATTAACCCCCATCATCTTCAATAATTCCTCCTTTACTTTTGATTTATTTAAGGTCAGCGCAAACTCGCAGAGATAAATTGCTACCATAATGACTGATTGTTGTCTTTTTTGACAAAATGCATATGAGTAGGTCTTCAAATTTGCATGTTTAAGAAGAATAAGATAATTTATGCACTTGCATGGTTTGCATGTCAAATGTGTACCTAGAAAGTATTTTCTTACTGTACTAATCCACAGCTACATAAACGTAAATGATGGGATACCATGAATGGTAATTGGAATGTTGAATTTAAGCTCGGACAATTTTTAAAAAGGATGCATGGCCTAGGTCCAGCAACACTAATAGTCTACCATAATGACTAACCTAAGATGGATATTTCACTTTTGGGTGGACACTGGTTATCTATCAGAGATTCTGGCAAATTGGTTTCTCTGCGCTGGACAGTGCCTCCACCACCAAGCACAGAACTATAATGAAAGTATTTCACTAATACAACTGTACTTCCAGTTACTTCATATTGTGAATTATTATTGAGGTAATGTGCTAGCAAAAAAAAAACAGTAACAGGGTGACAATGCTGTTTATTTTGCAGTGAAATCACTGCATTGTTGTCACACCGTAGACAGGGAATTCTTAGATAGGAATGGGCCTGAGGGGTCTAATTATGAAAGCTTTATTGGTAAATTTCACCAATGAATCTATTACTGAAATTCTCTCAAGTTTGATTCAACTGCATTTCCCAGGGATTCCACCATCACGTTCATCCAATTTACTATATAACTGAACTCAAGGTAATGCAAATATATTCCCTTGCAGTGGAGCTGTCCCCGCACTGCAAGAGTGGTCTAGGTGCTGCAAAAAACAGGTCTACTTACCCAGTCCTTCTTTACCACAGGCTTCCTCCAGGCTTTAAGACCAGTGCTAACAGCCTTTTCTTCCCTAAGCTCCAATGGTTGCAGGTCCTCTGACATCCAATGGAGAGCCCTTAGCCTTGCAATGGACATAGGAAAACCCTCTATGCTGGAGCATAGAGTAGAGGGAAGCAGAGGATTGGGTAAGTAAAACTGCTTTTTGCAGTCCTTAGACCTAAATGAGCATTTAACCCTTGTGATGTGAACGCATTCCCACTGCAAGAAGGATTTTCCCTTTCCCTGGAGATGGGTTTTAAATGTGCACAAGATGAAGTTGCCTATGAATAGCTATCAAATCTCACTTGTATAGTAGAATTAAAGAATAGTTACCCAGTAGGTTACTTTGAGAGGGGTTTCCTCAGAAATGGGGGTCTCTTTCCTGAAACATCGGTATCCAATGCTGAGGGGAATTGAGCTTTTAGGCCCCTTGCACATGGGCGTCATAATTTACTGAAGTTTACTCAGGAACTTGTGACGCCGGTGTGCAAGGGGCCAACAACTGTGTGTAAAGATGTGAGTGGTGTTGAGTATAGGCGATTAAAGGCGTGGAAGCATATAGATGAGTATAGACATGCACAATTATTTTTCATTACCGGTATTGTAATATACCCACTAATAGTCGCATAAACATTAGCCACTTCCCGCCCGGCCTGTAGCAGAATGATGGCTGGGCAGTGGTTCTGTTAGCCTGACTGGGCATCATATGACGTCCAGCAGGATAAGCCACGGTCGCGTGCCTGTGAGAGGCATGCAGCGTGGCGATCAGTGTTGAGGTGTGTCACTCTGACAAGCCGCAACTCCGATCTAGATAAAGAGCCTCTGACGTAGGCTCTTTACCATGTGATATGTGAGCGTGTAACCAGGAAGTGCTGGTAAACGGATTTCCTCGGGTTCACACTGACAGGGAGAGCCAATCGGCGGCTCTCCTGTCAGAGGGGGGTGTCTGAGCGGATTATCAGCGCATTGATTGTCAGCTCATCCCCCATCAGAGATGCCACCACAGCTGCCAATAAGTGCTCATCAACTGCCAGTCAGTGCCCACCAAAGTGCCAGTCAGTGCCAAACAAAGTACCCATCAAAGTGCCAATCAGTGCCCCTCAGTAACGCCTGTCAGTGCCCATGTCAAATGCCTCATTATCAGTGCCATCTATTAAGGCTCATCAGTAGTGCCTATCAGTGCTGCATATCAGTGCCACCTATCGTTGCCCATCAGTGCTGCATATCAGTGACACCTCAGTGTCCATCAATTCTACATATTAGTGCCACCTTATCACTGCCAACTCATCAGTGCCGCCTCATCAGTGCCTGTCAGTGAAGGCGAAAACTACATTTTATAACGGAAACTACAAATTTTTTTTTTTTTTTCAACAATTTCTGTCTTTTTTTTTAGTTTGTTTAGCAAAAAATAAAACCTCAGTGGTGATCAAATACCACCAAAAGAATGCTCTATTTGTGGGAAGAAAACGATCAAAATTTAGTTTGGGTACAGTGTTGCATGACTGCGCAATTGTCATTCAAAGTGTGACGTCGCTGAAAGCTGAAAATTGTCCTGGGCAGGAAGGGGGGAAAGTACCCTGTATTGAAGTGGTTAAACAAGTAACCACACAAGTAAATTACTGAACTCTAATGTAATCTTTTCTATTTTTGTTTTACTGCTGTTTTCAAAGCTGTATTGCTGATCTTTACTTAGCTGTGTGCAATGTCCCATAGACAACAATTCATCTCATTTCAGATCAGTAAAAAACTGCAAACTCTGCATTTTTTACTACTGTTCAACAGGCCTTAGTCACTCCTGGTTCCCTTTCAGGTTCTAGCGATGTCTGAAGTTTTTCTGCCATATCTTTTCTGCCATATCTTTTCTGCCACATCTTTTCTGCCACATCTTATCTGCCACATCTTCCTTATCCTCCTTAGAGGAAGGAGGAGCACAGGACCTATCTTCCTCATTGCCCAAACTCTATTAAAGTACAGAGGAAGTTCACCTCACTGCCATGAATCCAAGTGTCCATGGAATTCAGAAAAAGGTGTTTCCTGTGACACCACTGCCAATATTTGGTATTCGTCCATATATGTGCAGGGTTGTGCTCCTCCTTAAAAAGTGCAAAAAAAGTTGGGTTAATGTGCTTTAGCAATGCATTTCTAAAATACTTATGTATGTGACCCTGCACTCTAATATTCTGCACCCATTGGGTGCAGATTAATAGATTTCAGGGTCACACACGTAAGTAGTAGCATAAGTTGTATAGTTGTAGCTCAGCTCATTCACCTCTCCTCAGAACAGCCCGCAGCAGAGAACAGAGGAATATAGGCGCAGGGCTGGCATGAGTAGAGTTAACATGCCATTTAGGTATGCCCCTTTAAGAGTTAGGAGAGGAGGGGGTGGGGTCGGCCCGCGGCGATCTCGGCCGCCGGCCAGATACTCCCCAGAAGGCCGCAAGGCTGATAGGATGGCAGGGGTAAGAAGGGGAAAAAACATTGCCGAACCGCCGGCAAAGCGGTCGGCCAGGGGTGAATTTAAAGCCAAAACGGACACTTTTAGTGCGGAGGGGGGGGCGGGGGGCCCAGCAACACGCGGCATGGAGCGTCCTACATGCGGTCTCCACACAAGGCCTCAGGCCTTGTTAGACACGCGGCGGCGGGGGGAGGGGCGGCCCAGCACCTCAACAATAAAGGCAATAGCAGCATGTCAGCGGTGCATGCAACAGGAGGTAACAGGGAGGCAAACGGCATTCATAGTTTAAAAAGACCTGCCAGGGGACAAAAGCAAGGAAAAGTACATTTAACCCCATCTAGGACAGAGGGCATGGAGTTTCAGCAAGAAGGGGGAAGGGGACATTCGCAAGCAGGTGGCGGTCGGCCCAGCTTGCGTGCTATTGTGCGGGGGGGACACAGCAGAGGATGTCTGCGGGACGGAGGCGATCCGCCTGCCCGCAGGAACATTAACAGAGAAAAAGAAGCGGAGGCGTCGGGGTCTGGGTCTCGCAACGCACTTAAAAAGGCCAGCAAGTCGGCAGTGGGGACAAGAAGAAAAGGGAGAGCACGCAGTTCGTCTGCATCTGAGGCTGAAGACCTTGGAGGGCAGGCTATTTCAACTACAGACGAGATGGTGGAGCTGTCAGAGGGCGAGTTGCCAGAATCGGAGGACGAGGTCGCAGGAGGACGCACTGCAACGAAGGACGCAGGATGTTCGGCTGGTGGAAGATTGTCCATGCAGCCCGGTAAGTCCTGTTTTTGCTCGGGGTCTTGCGGGGAAAAAATGCTTTTGGGGGGGGATACGGGGGAGGGGGGCAGGAGGCATGGTGATCAGTTACTGAGGGGTGGGGGCTTTACGGGCGAGTCCGTCCCTGAAACAGGATTTTTGGAGGGGGGTTTACAGGGTTTTTTAGCAGGCCTCAAAGAGCTGGTGGGCAGGTTTGAGCCTACACCTGCGCAACAGGGGCCGGCAGGGGCATGGGTTTCTGCAGGGAGGGTGTTGACTGAGGGGGGGGCAGGGGGAGGGGAGGACGGAATGACGGTACAAGCTGAGAGAACGGTGTTGGCGAGTCCGCCCGCGTTTTCGCCTGTGGGGAGGGATGCAGGTATCGTGGAAGCGGCAGAGCCGTCTCATGTCACGCCAGGAGAGGGGGAAACGGGGGGTGACAGAACCAAGAAACAGGACATAGTGCGTTTAGCTGATTCAGCACGTTGCGAGGTTTATGTCTGTTTTGAAGGGCCATTAGGGGCCCATTTGAAACAGGAGGTGAGAGAGAAAATTTGGAGAGGGGAGTACGTGGAGATATTTTCTCTCCTTCCCCTTGAGAAATTTAACTTGGATAGGGTGAAACCCGAGGATAGTAAAAAAGAAGAGGAGGAGAAGAGAAGGTACAGACTAATACCCCGGACTTTACAGAATTGGCTGCAAGCGTTTGGGGTATTGGCAAGCGTGATAGGTGAAAAGGAGCCAGAACATTGCTCGGCCCTGTTCTGCTATTTGGATGCTATTGGCGAGGCTCACCGGACTTACGGGGGTTTAGCATGGCTGCGGTACGACGAACAGTTCCGCCAGAGAAGGGCAGTGAGACCGGCTTTAAGGTGGGATCACAAAGACATCAGTCTTTGGATGCGCCTGATGTCTTCAGCCAAGCCTGTGAGTCAGTTTTTTCAGGGGGGGCCGGGGGATCAGGGACTTCGGGTCAATCGGCCACAAGGAAAAAAGGAGTATGCTGGCAGTACAACGAGGGAAGTTGTAAATTTGGACATGGATGTAAGTATAAACACGAGTGTTCAGGGTGCGGGGGATCACATCCCTCATCAAGGTGTTTTAAGCAGGGTAAGGGAAAGGCCAGCGATTTTGCGGGTAAGGGGGAGGACGCCAGTGAGGGTGGAAAAAATGCGGCCTTTTCTAGATAGATATCCAGATAAGGCAATGGCTCAGCTACTTTTGTTGGGATTTTCTGAAGGTTTCATGATTCCTGCTGTTTTGAACTTAACTCCTCCCATTCCGGAAAATTTGCGGTCCGCTTTAAAACATCATGATGTAGTGTCCGAAAAACTGAATAAAGAGGTAGCTTTGGGGAGGATGGCGGGCCCCTTCGCCATAAAACCCATGCAGGACCTGGTAATTTCTCCTTTGGGGGTGGTTCCCAAAAAGGAGCACAACAAATTTCGCCTCATTCACCACTTGTCTTACCCACAAGGAGAGTCGGTGAACGACGCTATTGATCCTGAAATTTGCACTGTATCATATACATCCTTTGATGCAGCAGTACGTTGGGTAAGGAAGTATGGTAGGGGCGCCCTGATGGCAAAGACAGACATTGAAGCGGCTTTTCGTTTGCTGCCTGTTCATCCCGATAGCTTTCATTTATTGGGTTGCAAGTGGCAAGAGGAATATTACGTGGATATGTGTCTGCCAATGGGTTGTTCTATATCGTGCGCATTCTTTGAGTGTTTCAGCACATTTGTGGAATGGGTAGTGAGGGACGTTTCAGGTTTGAATTCGGTGATCCATTATTTGGACGATTTTCTTTGTATAGGGCCGCCCGCATCTAACGTTTGCGCGATGCTCTTAACAACCGTTGAAAGGATTTCAGGGGAATTCGGCATTCCGCTTGCGCCTGACAAGACGGAAGGGCCCACAACAGTGATCAGTTTTCTCGGGATTGTAATCGATTCCATGGCCATGGAATGCAGGTTACCTGAGGCAAAATTGGTGGCATTACAGGAGGAGGTGAAGGGGATGGTGGGCCGGCGCAAGGTTCAATTGAGGGCATTGCAATCGGTGCTTGGCAAGCTCAATTTTGCGTGCAGGATCATTCCGATGGGCAGGGTTTTTGGGAGAAGATTAGCGGCGAGTACGGGTGGCATTGAGTCGCCCAGACATTATGTGACACTTTCACGGGAACATAAGGATGACCTGAGAATGTGGCACATGTTTCTGGACAATTTTAATGGTAGAGCGTTGTGGATGATTGGCCCGGTGAATAATTTCGACCTTGAATTGTTTACAGATGCAGCGGGGTCAGCGGGATATGGGGCATTTTTCCAGGGGCATTGGAGTGCCGGCCCTTGGCCGGACAGCTGGAACAAAGCAGGGATGCTCAAGAATATGTTGTTGCTTGAGTTATTTCCAGTGGTATTGGCGGTAGAATTGTGGGGCGAATTCTTCCGGGATCGGAAGGTGCGCTTCCACATCGACAATTTGGGGGTGGTACAGGTGATTAATAAGGTATCTGCGGCGTCACCGCCGGTGATACGTTTGTTGAGACACTTGGTGCTTCGGTGTATGCAGATGAACATTTTCATTCAGGCAGTACACTTACCAGGAGTGGACAATGTGATTGCTGACGCTCTTTCTCGGTTTCAGTGGGAGAAATTTCGGGAGCTGGTACCAGGGGCAGAGCGTCACGGCGTCCCGTGTCCTTTGGAACTATGGAAGATTGCCCTGGAAGGATAGGTGAGTGGATCAGGCGGTCATTGAGCGAGGGAACATGGAAAACATACAAAAAAGTATGGGACGAATGGTTTGCTTTCCATGAACGGGCAGCGGTGGCGGTTAAAGGAGAGACTAGATTGCGATTTATATATTTTGTCGCCAGACACATGGAACAGGGAGTTTCCGTGTCGAGGCTAGGGAAGGTTATGGCGGCCATGGCATTTTTGTTCAAGCTTGAAGGGGGGAGAGATTGGACAAAAGAGTTTTGGGCACGTCAGGCATTGAAGGGTTATCGCCAGGGGAAGAGGGTCCGGGATGAGAGGCGACCAGTTACGTTCGCACTGTTGGGTAGAATGGTGGACATTTTGCCTATAGTTTGTAGATCCGTATATGAGGTGGGGCTTTTCTGCACAGCTTTTGTGTTGGCCTTTTTCGGCGCTTTTCGAATAGGGGAGCTGGTGAGTTCCTCCAAGAAAACAAGGGATGGATTAGCGGTGGGGGACGTTCGGTACATGGAAGATAGACTTGTGATGCGTTTGCGTAGATCTAAAACGGATCAGGAGGGCCGAGGCAAGGATGTGGTGGTGTTCGCTATTCCTGACGCCAAACTCTGCCCCGTTTTAGTTACAAAGGTTTATTTGACAAAAAGGCCAACGGGGGATGGCCCTCTTTTAGTACATCAGGATGGGGTGGCGCTGTCGCGTTTCCAATTTATTTCTATCTTTCGAAAATCCTTAGTCATCCTGGGTCTGGGGGATCAGAAATTTTCATTTAGAATTGGTGCGGCAACGGAAGCAGTTAGGTGGGGCCTAACGGAAGAAGCTGTAAAACGGATTGGAAGATGGGAATCGAGGCGATTCCGGTCTTATGTCAGACTTGATTTAGTTATTTGACATTTTATTGAGTGGTGTGCGTTATGTGCCGGCATGGTTTCGTGTGGTACATTGTGATGAGTTTTCACCGGAATTTTTCTTATTGCTTTCTTTTCAGATACCTCGCCGAGTCTCGTGTGGATCATGGGACATTCCTATGTTTGCTGGGGTGCTAGGAGGGGGGATGCCAGGCCAGACGGGAGACAGCTGGGGTTTTCCAGGGGGGATGCTTACATTAAATGGTTGGGGTTCCCCGGAATGCTTTGGAGCCGTCTGGTCCCGGAGGCGCACAAATTTGCACAACGGGACAGGCCGCCCGAGGTTTTGGTGATTCATGTGGCGGGGAATGATTTGGGTTTGAGGACAAAATTAGACTGTATGGTGACGGGGTTCATCTGAACCCAGTGGGCATTGATATGTGGACCATGGGTATACAAGACGGAATTGAAAGAGCACTTAGGGTGTGGAGGCGCGCTCAAGGTTAAGGTTTTAACCTTGTTTGCGGTGGCGGATGTTGGCTGACGTAGGTATAGAGAAGAAACCCCCTCCCCACAGAGAAGTTGATGCGGGACCCATTGGAGATAGCATGTCAGCTTGAGGCCTAGTTATATTTAACCGGTTTTTGACGTTTAAAAAAATAAAAAGCTTTCCAAAATCTGGCACCTTACTATATGTTCTCTTTAGACTCACAATCTTTTCCTCTGTCCCTGATAAAAATTTTTTACAGGTTGGCTTGGACGTCGTAGCATTGGCGGATGTTGGCTGACTTCCTATGTACTTCCCTTCCCCTAAAATACAGTAGAATTGTAGACGGGTGGGGGGGGGTAAAGTCCTACAGTCCTACGTCAGAGTTTTTCTTCATTGGTATACAGTTATTGGTTATTTATTTTTTTTGTGTTTTAATTTTGATATTTAATAAAGGAGGCTGCTACGGCCTAAGTTACACTCCAGTTATGTGTGGTTTCCGTTAATGAGAATGGTAAGGGTGGGAGTGTACATATGGGTAGCACAAAATGAGTTATGTTGTACTTAGTCATGTGCATTTTCTGCTGAAGGCCCTCGGATACAATTTAAGGTTACAAAATAAAAAGCTTTCCAAAATCTGGCACCTTACTATATGTTCTCTTTAGACTCACAATCTTTTCCTCTGTCCCTGATAACCCCTTCCTATGTACTTCCCTTCCCCTAAAATACAGTAGAATTGTAGACAAAGCCATTGAGAAAACATAATTTTTTTTGTGTTTATGAGTACTGGTGAGAGAAGAAATGGTACATCTAGTACTTTTCATTCAATTTACGACTGATTTTTATTTATTTTTTTACCCGTAGATCTAAAAAAAATTACATATATTTGTATTCATAGATTTACATACCCCTGGCAACATTTTAAGATGTGGACTAAAGAAAAAACGAGTGATCGGACCAAACACATTTATTTTTAATGTGATTCAACTTAAAGCGGTAGTAAAGCCGCTGAACTTTTTTTTTTTTTTTTTTAACACCTGTAAAGGAAAAGGCATACTGAGCTAGTATGCACCGCATACTAGCTCATTATGAAATACTTACCTTAGAACGAAGCGTCGGTAACTCACCTGGTCCACGCAGAGGTCGCTGACATGTTGCCTCGGCGTGTCTTCCGGGTATCGCGGCTCCAGCGCTTTGAGTGGCTGGAGCCGCGATGTCGTCACTCCCGCGCATGCGCACGGCAGACTTCTTCCCGGCAGGGTTCGGATTCTGCCGGCCCTTCAGCCGAGAATCCCCCGTGCGCATGTGCCGCTGCAGTCAGCGGCGCATTGCACGGGGAATATCTCCTAAACCGTACAGGTTTAGGAGATATTTTTTTTTACCTACAGGTAAGCCTTATTATAGGCTTACCTGTAGGTAAAAGTTATAATTTTGACTTTACTTCCACTTTAAACTATTAGACATCACAGAAAAGCTTTTGGGATACCCATTGGTCGGGGACATAAGCTCTCCAAGCACTTAGAATCTAAGTACCAGTTGGGTTTCACCAGAGTTCCTGATGGTGAAGATGGGAAAGAAACTTTTTTCTGCAACTGGCACCAGGTTCTGACCCTGAGATTGCACCACTAGGGGATAGCAGGTACAGGTGTGCTGTGATGCAGAGACAGGAGACAAGAATGCAGTCTAGGTGAAGCAGGGGTCTCTCCTAGTGGCAAGCAGATGGAAGTCAAACAGGCCGGGTAGACAACTAGTGGCCAGTAATCTAGTCTGGAGACTAGAGAGTAGGCAAGTTTCAGCAGGAGTTTGACAGGCAGAAGCAAGCAGCAAGCAGAATAAGAGAGACTAGTCAGGCAATCTGGGTCAGGAACAACAAGTATCAGGCTTCAGTATTATAGCTCTTGCTCAGTTTGTAGACACAGCACTTTTGTCAGAGGACACACCCTAGAAATGTTTCATGGAACTCTGGAAGTCCTTGCAGGATTTCTGTGAGTATCATTGGAAATACTGGCAGGAATTGTGTGAGTGCTATTGCAAGTACTGCTAGGGATTCTGCGAGTCCCAGCAGATTTTCTGTAAGTACCAAAAGAAGTACTGGCAGGGATTCTGGATATCCTGTAAGGAAATCTGAGTATTGTTGGAAGTACTGTCAGGAATTCTGAAATTCCTGGCAGAGATTTTGGAAGTGTCGTAACATGGCCTCCCCCTAGGGAAAGCCTCCAGATTCAGGGCCAGGTTTCTCAGGATGTGCACAAAAAATAGCACCGATTTAATCGAGTGGCATTGGCATGACTTACTGGGTCTCAAAAATGTTCTTCAGCTCCAAACCCCATCCACTTAATCAGGCACCCAGTAACTCGTCAAGAATCCACAATGGCTTCAGTCTCAAAGTCTTTGGCACCATCCACAAGAATAGGCTGGGGTGGAGGAAAAAAAAACCTGGGTTACTGGCTTCAGACAAGAGACGTGAAACATGGTGTGAACCTTCAGTGAGTTTGGAAGTTAGAGCATAAACACTACAGGGTTGACAGTCTTTTAAATTGTAAATGAAGTGATGTCCAAGTTCCTGGAAGGGCAACACAGATTTAGTGCAGCCACAACTATGGAGCTTCGGAGAAGAAATCACTGTTTGCCTGATGGGCGTTTGAGGGCTGCAAGAGACCATGCACCCATTGATGCTACAGTATTTAGCCGTCTGCCAAATTTACAAGACATCATGCCTTTTTGAGTTTCCAATCCAATGAATTTACATTAGTTTGATTGCACCATAAAAGGGACCTGTTCAAAATAATACAGGTGACTTCAGAAAAGAGTATGTCAGAGGACAGAGGGAAAGGGTGCAGAGATTGTTGAATTCTGGGAGAAAGCAGGAAGATAGCTAGATTCGAACCAAAGCTAGTGACGTTCTGATGGGAATAACTGTTTCCCTCCTCTTTAGGCCCGCATTAAGAAAGGGAGCAAAGTGAATGGTAATTTGCTGTCTGCAAGCTGGAGTAGTTTTAGTTGAGCACTAATAAGCCTTATTCTCAGTGAGACGCTCTCTGGAGTGTGTGGCTCGGGGTCAAGTGGAACCTATCTGCTATGCTGCCATCGAGGGGTGATTGTGCAGGGCAATTCAAGTTGTTTTGTGAAGAATTTCACTTTGCACTACATAAGAGAAAGAATGGTCTTTCTTTTCCCCATTATGTGATCCTGGCACTGGGACACTGGGTTGGTCACTAAAAAAAAACATGAACTAGTTTCCCCGAGATAATGACGCTAGTTCTGTTTTCAGCCAATAGACCACTTTTGGACAGGTTTAGGACATTTGGCCTGATGCCTGTTGTTACCTGGTGAGATACTTCCCACCTCTCATTGTTCTGTCTCAAGGACATTCAGCTAAACCATTCTTATCCCATAAACATGATACCATATTTCTTCGATCGCAGTTTATTGGAACAAGCTAGGTGAAACTACAAATAACAAGAATAAACCTTGATAAGTACAATATCCCATAAATTTAGCATACATTTCAAAGACAAATATACACAGTACAATATGAGACAGTAAAACTTACTTTTTTAAGTTCAATAAGGGATTGATGGTAAGAGATTGAAACAAGACCTCTTGCAGTCTGAAAAGCATGATGAATGTGTCTCTTCCTGTGAGACTTTACCCAGAATACTTTGCTTTCCAAGTACTTCCTAGGTTATAAACTTTATTAATAAAATATACACACAGAAGCAATACCAAAAAAAGGACGCTAGATGGCGCCTAAGCTCTGCAAATGATTCCTATAAAAGGTAACAACATTAAATGTCATTTACAACAACACAAATGCAGATAATCAGAATATATCCATCTGATGGACAGAACACTCCCCGCCTGACGTCAAGTGACGTCACTAACAGAGTCCTCCGTAGAAAGTAACAGAACAAGTTCAGTCACTGGTCTCAAGAACACTTTGGCCTCATTCTGTTGAAAGGTCTTGACCTCGACCTTACGGACAAGATTATCTTTGCTTGGCAGTACTTTGGTGACTAGACCTAAAGGCCACATGTTCCTTAGTGTCTGGCAATCTCTCATGAGCACAACATCACCAAGTTTAAGGTTAGGTTTTTCTGAGTGCCACTTCCTCCTTAGTTGAAGAGTAGATGTGTATTGCTCCCTCCACCGACTCCAGAAGGTATTGGCAAGAGTTTGAACTTGTCTCCATTGACGTTTGTAAAGGTCCTTCTCACAAAACTCTCCAGCTGGAGTACCTACAGGACCAGTCTTTTGCGTGAGCAACATGGTAGGTGTGAGAACTATTGGATCTTCAGAGTCACTTGAAATTGAAGTTAAGGGTCTGGCGTTAATGATGGCTGTAACCTCCGCCATAAATGTCACTAAACACTCGTGAGTAAGCCTTGCAGTTCCTACTTGTAGGAAGATAGAGTCAAGAATTCTGCGGGCTATGCCTATCATCCTCTCCCACACACCTCCCATGTGAGAAGAGTGAGGTGGATTGAAGATCCACGTGCAGTCTTGCTTACTCAAATACCTTTTTACACTGGGGATGTCCAAGTTGGAAGGAATTTGCAGTTCTTTCACTGCTCCTACAAAGTTAGATCCTCTGTCAGAGCGAATGAGTTTCACTGGGCCTCGGATTGCAATGAAACGTCTAAGAGAATTAATGAAACTTGAAGTGTCCAGCCTGGGTATGGTGTGTTCAGGCAGTGGTGCAAGTTTTGCTTTTCCCATTACAAACCCTATGTGGCTTTGTCCTTTAGTGTCTATGGTTTTCAGGTAAGCTACAGCAGCAATTGCTTTAACAGAAGCATCCGCAAACACACAAAGTCTTTGCATCTGAACATCTGCAGATGACAGTGGAGCATATGGGCGTGGAATTCTAAGATTGGATAGCGCTGTTAGTGAGTCCTTCCACTCTAGCCATAGGTTCTTCCTGTCGGTGGGGAGAGGGTGGTCCCAATCTAGCGACTCACAGGTTAAGTCTCTGAGTAGTGCCTTACCCTGGATGGTGACAGGTGCTGCAAAGCCTAAAGGATCGTATAGGCTGTTTATAGTAGACAGGACACCTCTACGGGTAAAGGGTTTTTCCTCTGTGTTTACTTGGAAAGTGAAGGTGTCAGATCTTAAGTCCCAAAGCAAACCAAGGCTGCGTTGCATGGGAAGTGAGTCTGTGCCTAGATCTAAGTCCTTTAACTCGTTGGAATGGTCTTGGACAGGAAAGGCTTCTAAAACTTCTCTACTGTTGGAAGCAATCTTGTGGAGCCTTAAGTTGGAACACGCAAGCATTGCCTGAGTTCTTTTGAGGAGACTGATTGCGGCTTCATTTGTGGGTAGTGATTTCAAGCAATCGTCTACATAGAAATCCTTGTCCACAAATTGTCTGACGTCTGACCCATACTCTGACTCTCCCACTCTAGCAGAGTGTCTGAGGCCATATATAGCAACTGCAGGGGAAGGGCTGTTGCCAAATATGTGCACCTTCATGCGATATTCTGTGATGTCTCCAGAGGGGTTGTTGTCCCTGAACCAGAGAAACCTCAGAAAGTTTCGGTGTTCTTCCTTAACAAGAAAGCAATAGAACATTTGTTGTATGTCTGCCATGAATGCGACTGAATCCTTGCGGAAGCGGAGAAGTACTCCCAATAGTCTGTTGTTGAGGTCAGGGCCAGAAAGAAGGACATCATTTAGAGAGACACCTTCATGCTTGGCGCTGGAATCAAACACCACTCTAATCTGCCCTGGCTTCTTAGGGTGATAGACGCCAAATATGGGTAAGTACCAACATTCTTCTGAGTCTTTGAGGTCTGGAGCTACCTCAGCATGGCCATTTTGGAATATTTTGCCCATGAAGGAAAAGAAATGTTCTCTCATCTCTGGTTTCCTTTGCAGATTGTGTCTTAAGGAAGTGAGGCGTTTATATGCTAGTTCCCTGTTGTTAGGCAAACGTTGTCTTTGTGGCCTAAAGGGAAGAGGTGCTATCCAGTTATTAGACACATCTTTCTCCATACTGCTTTCCATAACCTCTAGGAAGATTCTATCCTCAATGGACATTGCTACCTGGTTGTCTTCCTTTGTTCTCCTGAACACTGAGTGTCCTAAGTCGCTTTGGTCATTGTCATAGGTATTGCTGTCACAGAGGGGACTTAGGAAAGGAAGAGGTACAGGGTTGTTGTGAGGTAGCTCCTTTATGAGGATGCGATTTGGACAGGGTTGGAAAAGAGAAGGACGACCATTCTCGAGGGTACTAGTGAGCAGATTATTAACAGATGCCGGTTTGTGTGCACCTCCCAGGCAAACATCACCTATAATGACCCACCCAAGATCCAGTTTTTGGGCATATGGCGCACTTTTAGGACCGTTGATCAGTTTCCTTACTTTGTGGACTTGCAAGATATCCCTCCCTAGGAGTAAGATTATCTGAGCCTGATCATCAAGTTCTGGTATGAGATGTGCTATGTGCTTCAAGTGAGTCTGGTGAGCTGCTGCGCCTGGTGTGGGAATCTCCGATCTGTTGTCTGGCATCTGGTTGCACTCTATTATGGTCGGTAAGGGTAGGCATGTCTTTCCATCCATAGATTCAATTTGTAGGCCGTCAGCTCTTCTCCCCGCCGTTTCCACTGTACCTGCACAAGTCCTAAGGGAGTAGGGGCTGCTGGGGCCTTTAAGGTTTAGAATGTCAAAAAACACAGGTCTGGCTAGTGACTTATTACTCTGATCATCCAAAATGACGTAGAGCTTGACTGCTTTGTCTCTGCGTCCCTTTGGGTAAACTTTCACTAGACAGATTTTAGAGCAAGATCTGCCACCTGTACTTCCTTTGCAGACTTCAGTGCACTGTGAAGTGATTGCTGTGGTATCTGTACTAGAGTCTTTGGTCTCCCTGCCTTGCTCCTTGTCACCATGGACAGGTGGGAAGGTTATTGGAGTAGGCTTTGGGTGTAAAGCTGTGTGGTGCTCTGTGCTGTCACACTCTGTGCATTTGACACTGACCTTACAGTCCTTGGCGAAGTGTGTAGACGAAGAGCAGCACTTGTAACAGATGTTGTTCTCTTTGAGGAAAGCTTTGCGTTCCTGGATGGTCTTTGTCCTGAAGGCTCTGCATTTCAGAAGAGGATGTGGCATCTTATGTAGAGGGAAGAACTTCGTAGGGTCATTGACTTGATCCTCTGGCTGAAACTCTGCAAATCTGTGAGAAGAAATGTTAGTTTTGTGCACTGCTACTGGAGCCCTGAGTTGCTTAGGGCCAGCAGAAGTGATGTAAGACACTGGAAAAATGAAGCTGTTTTCAGTCCACATAGACCACTTTTGGACAGGTTTGATGTGGCAGGGACGTTTCCTTACCTTACTGTGGACTTGCAAGATATCCTCCCTAGGAGTAAGATTATCTGAGCCTGATCATCAAGTTCTGGTATGAGATGTGCATTTGGCCTGATGGATCATCCAAAATGACGTAGAGCTTGACTGCTTTGTCTCTGCGTCCCTTTGGGTAAACTTTCACTAGACAGATTTTAGAGCAAGATCTGCCACCCTGTACTTCCTTTGCAGACTTCAGTGCACTGTGAAGTGATTGCCTGTTGTTACCTGGTGAGATACTTCCCACCTCTCATATCTACCCTAGATTCCATAACATCTATCCAGTCTCATAGGAATAAAACACTCTGGATGAATCCCGAGACATGGTACATTTGTGTTACCCTTTCTGCCACTTTTTGTTTTCATTTCTCTCTCTCTCTCTCTTGTTCCTGTCTCACCCTTTCTTGCTCTCTCTCTTGTTCCTGTCTCACCCTTTCTGCTTCAAGGTGGGCTGTCAGAGGGCTTCTGAAGGGTGGGCTTCTGACTGTATGGTACCCCCAGATTTCCGAAGTCAGCTTATCTTCCCTTCATACTTGCTGCACAATTGGTGAAACTACACAGAAAGGACCTTTTAGTATTTGTCAAACCCAGAATACTTTGCTTTCCAAGTACTTCCTAGGTTATAATCTTTATTAATAAAATGTCGCCTAAGCTCTGCAAATGATTCCTATAAAAGGTAACAACATTAAATGCTATCCATATTTCATATCAACTTCATTTATGTGATCTGACAGTTTTCTGTCAGAGGTTCTGAAGGGTGGCCAGATTATACTTGCTGCACAACACACAGAAAGGACCTTTTAGTATTTCAAATACTGTCTGCTTATATTTCAACCATTTAGAGATCTGACATGAATTTGGTATCTGGGACCCTGATCTATCAATGTTTAAATGAGTATGAGATTTTGTTTTGAACTTCAGGCAGAGAAATGGGGGTTGCAATGCATAGTGGGTGCATACTACTATATGCATTTCTACAGAATTTAAACCCAGTATCAAAGGACAGGGGTCTGACTACAATACCACATGTACAGCCTTGCCAGGATGGCATATTGTGGCATATGCTGCAGAGAATACATTTTATTAGGTCAAAGGTATAACCAGGAAATGCTGCCATGAATGTAACTGTGCTGTTTAATGCCAATTATTCATTCTACTGATCTGTCCCACCTGCATGTGGTAATTTTTGGTTGTTGCATGGGCTCGCACTCGTTTTGTGATCAATCAGTCTTGTATGTGCTGAACCCTGTGGTACTTTCTGTAGATTGAAATGTATCACTTTGTATTCTCCATTACTCTGGCACTTCCTTATAAAAACAAATTTGAGTTCATTATAATAAAAGCTATTTTGCTAAACAAGGAGTCTTCTAAGCATATTTCTGCAAACAAATGCAAACGTGAAGGCAGGGTACAACATTGGAAGCACTAGTTATTGCCAACTAGGGGTACTTCTTAATGGCCTAGAACTCACCCCCCCCCCCCCCCCCAGCTTTTTATTGGGTTTGATGATTGAGCCACTTATTGCAAGCCATAAACATTTGGTTGCTTCTTGTAGAAAGGTTTAAATCTTTACATAAGTCCTTGATATTAACCCCTTCCCGACCAGCCACCGCAGTTATACCCCTGGGCGAACTGTTGTAGCTATATGTCGGTGCGCGTGTGCCGCCAGAGGCGTGACCCCAGAGCCGACCCGCGATTGCTCCACACAGAGACAGAATGGAGATCTGTCAGTGTAAACATCTCTGTGCTGTCAGGGGTGAGGAGAGTGATCTGTTGTTCATACTAAGTATGAACGATGATCACTCTCCTCACCCAGGCAGTCCCACCCCCCCACAGTTAGACTCACTCCCTAGGTAACACAGTTAACCCCTTGATCGCCCCTACTTTTAACCCCTTACCTGCCAGAGACACTTACACAGTAATCAGTTAATTTTTATAGCACTGATCGCTGCATAAGTGCCAATGGTCCCAAAAATGTGTCAAAAGTGTCCGAACGTGCCATTACTAGTAAAAAAAAAATAATAATAGAAATGCCATAAATCTTTCCCCTATTTTGTAGATGCTATAACTTTTGCGCAAACCAATCAATATGTGCTTATTGCAATTTTTATTACCAAAAATATGTAAAATAATACATATAGGCCTAAACTGAGGAAAAAAATAGCTTTTTTTAAAAGAAATTTGGGATATTTATATACAGTACAAAATCTTGTGTTTTTTTTTTTTTTTTTAATTCATATTCTTTTTTTGGTTTATAGCGCAAAAAATTAAAACTGCAGAGATGATCAAATACCACCAAAAGAAACCTCTATTTGTGGGAAAAAAAAGAATGTAAATTTTGTTTGGGTACACCGCTGCACGACCGCGCAATTGTCAGTTTAAGCGGCGCAGTGCCGTATCGCAAAAAAATGGCCTGGTTATTGAGCTGCCAAATTTTCCGGGGCTGAAGTGGTTAAAACTGTAACTAATATTGTCTGTTCACTGAAATGTATTGTTTTTATTTTCTTCCATTTAGTTTATCAGAAAGCCTACTGTGTTGATGAGGTTTTGTGCTTTTTTTAATGTGCACATTTGAACTCACTATGCATTTTCACCCTGAAATCAATGATCACCATGACTACGTCTATTCAGGCTCATCTTTCTAATCTTTGTATGCATTGTCTGTCTGTGTTTTACTACAGTAGCTGTATATGCACAGTTAATTTTTTTATTTAAAAGAACAACTGTAAGAAAATACATGAAAATGCATTTTCATTTTATTATGCATTCTTTTTAACCACTTGCCTACCAGGCACGAACATCCCCTTCCTGACCAAGCCATTTTTCAGCTTCCAGTGCTGTTCCACTTTGAATGACAATTGTGCGGTCATGCAACACTGTACCCAAATGAAATTTTTATCATTTTTTCCCCGCAAATAGAGCTTGCTTTTGGTGGTATTTGATCACCTCTGCGTTTTTTATTTCTTGCGCTATAAACAAAAGAAGAGTGACAAGTTTGAAAAAACTAAATATTTTTAACTTTTTGCTATAATAAATATCCAATTTTTTTTTTTTTTAATCAAAATTTTTCCTCAGTTTAGGCTGATATGTATTCTTCTACATATTTTTGGTAAAAAAAAACACAATAAGCGTATATTGATTGGTTTGCGCAAAAGTTATAGCGTCTACAAAATAGGGGATAGATTTATAGCATTTTTATTTATTTTTATATTTTTTACTAGTAATGGTGGCGATCTGCGATTTTTATCGTGACTGCGATATTGCGGCGGACATATTGGACACTTTTGACACATTTTTGGGACCATTCACATCTATACAGCGATCAGTACTATAAAAAAAGCATTAATTACTGTATAAATGTGACTGGCAGGGAAGGGGTTAACACTAGGGGGTGATCGAGGGGTTAAATGTGTGTTCTGGGAGTGATTCTAACTGTGATGGGGAGGGGAATGAATGGGGGAGGTGACTGATCGGTGTCCCCATGTACAAGGGGCACACCGTCAGTCTCCTCTCCTCTGACAGGACGTGCATCTGTGTATTTACACACACAGATCCACGGTCCTGCTCAGTTACTGGGCAATTGCGGGTGCCCTGGAGACATCGCGGCCGCCAGGCACGCGCATCGGGTCCCCAGCGACGCGGTGGGCGTGCGCCCCTAGTGGCCGTGAAGGAAATTGCGTCATATGACGGTGGCCCAGAACAAGAACTGCTTCGTCCCGCCGTCATATGACAGGTGGGTAAAGTCTTTTTTTTTTTTAACTCTACCTATAAGATTATAATAGATACCATCTGAAAGTAGTCAGCTAGATAGGGATATTATATATTTTATTAGATCTGCGTTTAGGTGTAGGTTAGGTTGCAGCCTCCCCTTGGAGGCCCCAATTAAGGAGCTCCATTTTCAATATTAGTACGTGTGAGTTAGGAGTGAGGGGCGCTGCCTGTAAAGTAAAAAGTGATCTTAGTGAATCACTCTTCTCATATGAGGGTGCACTCAGGTGAATTAACAACAAGTGTAAGAATTTGGTATTCTCAATTACTCCACCTTCTAAGAAAAATAGGACCTTGTGTAAAAAATGTGCATTCATCAAAATCCCATTATATATATTGACAACAAAATTGAATATTCCTAGAGTCTCCTCTTAGACATAAATTGTAAACTGATAAAAAAAACAGCACATGCAAGTGTTTTTAGCTACACTCAAAAAACTTAAAATAAACACAGTGCAAAAACAAAACCAAAAATGAAGAAAGTCAATGTATATATCAAAGTTAAAAGACACTCCAATCTTATATGATCCCTGATAACACTATTTTCAAGTGACTTGTGCACTATTCAGAGTGACTTGTGCTGGAATTCGTTTCCAATCCTTGGGCAAAGTGATGGGTGACTTTTGTGCTCCCCTTTTGAATTCCTACTCACTAGATCCCAGCACCCCTGCAGGGGTAAACCGCATGTAGTGAGTATGTGGTGGTGGCTGGACCAATCACTCCCTCCTTCCACACGTCCTGAGAAATCCAAAGCTTCCAGCCTCCCAATGGATCATTGAAACGTTCTTTTAACCCTGGGTCAGAGTGTAGCAGTCTCTCTTCCTATACCCCCGATATTGTATCCTCATACTTCCACACTAAACTCCTATCTCACCTCTCCTGTCTGCTTAGCAGTCAGGTGGGAGTGTCTCTGCAGACAGACAGTTTAACACACATGTAGGACATATAACATAAATTCAAACAACGTCAGGATGCCTGGGAGTTTGGGACAGGCTGTCTCCACTAAGTCAATGCCAATATTTCTACAACTGCTGTATGTGGAGGCAACCTGTACCAACCCCCTGGAGGTTCGAGCCATAAGGGAGGAAAAATTGGAAATGAAAGAGCAAAGAAAAATTATATTTGTCTAAAGGGAGATCCAATGATGGAATTATTGGTGGTCCAATATATGTAGGGTCTTCTGGTTCATGTACAGGCAACCTCCAAAAACGGGCTTGTGCTCAGCGATTGTCCTGGGGTGAGACCGAATATAATTCGCCTTGTATACAGGTTGTTCGCTCTTAAAAGCAAAAATATGGAGGGCACATACGATGTCAGCATAGAACATACGTTACCACTTCTGACGGTTTATGAGTCCAGGTGAGCTATAGCTTATCCTCTTCAGACCCTACATATATTGGACCACCAATAATTTCATCATTGGAGCTCCCTTTAGGCGAATATAATTTTTCTTTGCCCTTTCATTTCCAATTTTTCCTCCCTTATGGCTCGAGCCTCCAGGGGTTTGGTACAGGTTTGCTCCACATACAGCAGTTGTTGAAATATCAGCATTGTCCGAGTGGAGACAACCTGTCCCAAACTACCAGGCGTCCGGACGTTGTTTGAATTTATGTTATATGTTGTCACTGTGCTTCATGTGTGTTAAACTGTTTGGCTTTTCCATTGAGATCAGTTAGACTATATATTAGCAGTTCTATGTCAGTAACCTTTAGCCAAATAACCATGTTTTAATACCTATAATAAGGAGTTTATACTTTGTTTACAAGCTACCTTTTTCTGTTATTTCTATAAGCCCTCTCTCTCTTTCCCCTCCTGTTTGGGAACACTTTTTCTGATACCAGAACAGTTATAGGGGGAAAATGCTCCAATACTTATTGCACAATAATTTTATATGTTGTGGTTGCTTAACAGAGAAGTATGTGGGATCAAATGGTTAAGTTCCTAGAAGGGAATCCTAAAGTGAATGTAAACGCAACTTTTTTTTTTTAAATAGAAAAAAAAAAGGTTTATACTTACATGCTCTGTGCATTGAAAGCGGGCCCCAAACCTCCTTTCTCGGGTCCCTTTCTGGTGCTCCCTCTTTTTGAAAGGCCATCATAGGAAGGCGTTTCCTATCGTAGCACACCTGCAGGCTTAATCCCGAGTGGCCCTACCTGTGTCCATAAACACTTGGCCCTTGCAGAATATCTTGATAATACCTCACTCTGAGGCCTCATGCACACAGACGTTTTTGCAGCCGCGTTTTTGAGCGTTTTTTGCAGCTTAAAAACGCCTGTCCATGTTAGTCTATGGCTTCATGCCCACCTAGGCGTTTTTGAGCTGCAAATGGCATAGGCGTTTTTAAGCTGTAAAAAAAACCCAGGACCAGTGCGTTCCGCGGCGCTAGAGCTGTAAATGCGAATCGCGCAATAACGCACACCGGCGTTTTTGAGCTGCAGCGTTTTTTTGCTGCAAAAAGTTGATTGGACACTGTAATTCCTGTATATGAAATTATAGATGTGTTTTTCTTTAAAAAACGCTAATTAACGCTGACGCTAAAAAACGTGCAAAAACGCCAATGCAAAACGCAGTAAAAGTCAAGTTCTTTTAGGCTGCTTTTTTCAGGCGTCCGACCTAGCTTTACAGCCCGTTTTTTAAAACGTCCATGTGCATGAGGCCTGAAAGGGACTGAAGTTTGTTCCTTCCGAATTATCTGGTATGGATATATTCTGACTCACTAATATTTAATTCACATCTATACTGGATCCCATAACAACAACTCTTTTTTCATATTAAAAAAACAAAACCGATAGGGAGGCAGGAACCTCTGAGCCACTGAAGGTATATGGCCCTGGAAACACAAACTGGGATGCCTTAAAATCATAATATACTGTTTGGTGATTTAACTACCCAACATTTGCAAAAAAAATGAAATAGCAGTTTGATTGTTTTTAGGTTGTCTGATTCTTTATAGCACAAGTGAAGGCATTCTGTACAAACATACCATGTTTGTACAGAATGCCTCCAGGATGCCATATTGCATTTTTTTTTATTGAAAATTACAGAGCCACCGATTGATAAGTAAAGGCAATTTTTAATAACATTCAAGTTATCTGGAACTATTGATGATATTTAAATAAAAACATTGTATTTATTTGTCCAACTAGGTTTGAAAACCTTTAGCAGGGATCATATATATCTTATCTATCCCAGGATATACAATAATCGTGAACAGGATTTACTGTATGTCGCAACCAGATTTTAGCATTTCCATCTGGGGTTCTGGTACGTGACTAGTGGACTAAAGGTAATTAATTGAAAGTGGGCTCTCTCAGCATTTAATTTGCTAAGCTGGCAGACATGCACACGCAAAGACCTGGCTGGTTGAACACAGCACACCTACCTTTTTTATATTGCAATAAAAAAATAGCGCCTGTAAAGCCCCTCTTAAGCCTCCCCAGTGTGAAAGCCTGAGTGCTTTCACACTGGGGTGGTGCACTTGCAGGACAGTAAAAAAAGTCCTGCAAGCAGCATCTTTGGGCGCCGTTCCCATAACGCCCTGCCCATTGAAATGAATGGGCAGCGCTGCTGAAGCACCTGCAAAGTGCTTTGGCAGAGCCGCAACACGGGCACTTTTAACTCGTTCTTCTGGCAGCTACCGGGGGTTAAAAGCACGCCACTAGCGGCCGAAAAGCGCCACTAAAACGATGCTAAAACAAGCAGCGCGTTACTGCAAAAGCACCCACGCCACAGTGTGAAAGTACCTTTATGTTTGCCTTGTTTGGTTTACGAGGGAACATTTTCTTCTATTACTATTTGTGTTATTACCACAGTGGTAAGAAACCCTTGAAAAAAACAACACATTGCCTGTGGACTTATTGCACTGTTCCTGTCTTCACATTGGGCCTGGACCGTTACCAGGACTGCTGCAATTTGATGCATATTCGACTATATAAAAATTGTTTAAATATTTGTATGCTGTATTATATTGTAAACTATTCTTATATTTAATTGCAAACAATACATACAGTATGTGATAATTAAACAGTAAAGATGTAGCTGTGTTAGATGTTCTGTACTGTAGTGTGTTGGGGTATTGAAATCTTAGTTTTTGTGTGTCTCCTAAATTTTGTAATTTAAATTAAGATTTATGAGCATATTACAAATCACTGCTCGGTGTCACCCCAAATAAGATGTGTAGCAGTATCCCTTTTTTTAGGAGACAAATTCATTTTGACATAACACCTTCTTGGCATTCCTCTCACAGTGTTCTTTTATCAATGAATGGATTCTTTCATGTTTTCTCTCCTTTTAAATAATGAAACATGCAGTGGCAGACAGACTCCCTCCTGATTTATAAACAAGATAGTATTTTTACCATCTCAAAATGACTATTGATGATATTCATGGCCTCATTAGACCACAGAATCAAAAGCTGACTCAGAGTGTCAGAGAGAATAGCTTAACTCCAGTTAATTTCAGGAAATTCTTGATGTTGCATGTAACTGGTTTATAAATAAATAAAGTGGATAAGAAATATCTTCAAAAGTCTTAGCTGACTACCAGGCCCAGCAAGTCCAGATGCTTTTAACATCTTCCTTCTCTGCTCAGATCAGAATTGCCTTGGCATTGTATGTTCTGTTGCTGATCCCTTTGTGCAACTACTAAACTCTTCTGCATAATCTTCCTGACAAATAGTTCTCATTAATATTAAAGCCATGCTCTCATATGCTGTGGCTGTGGACTCTAGGCAGAGTGTTAGAGTTCCATTTAGATGAGAATGTTCTTAACTTTCAAATGCTTTGTCAGGACCGATGACATCTCAAGTTCACTTACATAAGTAATTGCAGACTGGAATCCTGAATACAGACCATGTTGTATGCATTAAGATCTCTGTTTTCAATTTCTTCTGAACAAAAGTAATTTATTTATTATTAAAGTAATTTATTTTTACTTAACCCCTTCAATACCCGCCCATAGTCATATGACGCCCACAAGGTGGATCTACTATCCTGGGTGGGCGTCATATGACATCCTCCCATTCCCAGCCGCCTGGGGACCCGCGATTGCCCGTTAAAACAACGGGACCGTGGAGCTGTGTGTGTAAACACACAGCTCCACGTCCTGTCAGCGAGCAGGAGACCGATCATGTGATCCCAGCACGGAGGAACACATGATCGGTCTCCTCCCCTTGAGTCCCCTCCCCCCACAGTTAGAATCACACATTTAGGGAAAACATTAACCCCTCCCCGCCCCCTAGTGTTAACCCCTTCCCTGCCAGTCACATTTACACAGTAATCAATGCAATTTTATAGCAACGATCGCTGTGTAAATGTGAATGGTCCCAAAAATGTGTCAAAAGTGTCCGAAGTGTCCGCCGCAATGTCGCAGTCACGAAAAAAAAATCGCAGATCGCCGCCATTACTAGTAAAAAAAAAAAAAAAAATGCAATAAATCTATCCCCTATTTTGTAGACGCTATAACTTTTGCGCAAACCGATCAATATACGCTTATTGCAATTTTTTTTACCAAAAATATGTAGAAGAATACGTATCGGCCTAAACTGAGGAAAAAAATATTTTTTTTAAAAAAAAAAAAATGGGATATTTATTATAGCAAAAAGTAAAAAATATTGTGCTTTTTTTTCAAAATTGTCGCTCTTCTTTTGTTTATAGCGCAAAAAATAAAAACCGCAGGGGCGATCAAATACCACCAAAAGAAAGCTCTATTTGTGGGAAAAAAAAGGACGTCAATTTTGTTTGGGTGTAACGTCGCACGACCGCGCAATTGTCAGTTAAAGCGACGCAGTGCCGAATCGCAAAAAGTGCTCTGGTAAGGAAGGGTGAAAAATGGCCCGGTGCTGAAGCGGTTAAAGAAGAACACAGGAAGCATTGTTAGTGTCTAAACTGCCCTTGATTAAGGTTATAGGGAACCAGCCACCGTATGGAAGTACTTACTGTTTATGGGATCTACATGTCTCTAACAATCAGTGAGATGCAATCTAATTAAGAATCTAGCTTTTATTTGTGGCTTCTCCTCCTTTTTGTTAAAATGTTACTAAACCCAGGACCCTGTGTTCTCTATATATGGTCTTTCACAGTACAGAAAACGTGGACATGCAATTATTTTAGTAAATAAAAACTGATAAAACCTTTTTATCATCAGCAGTATATAGCAGTCATATGACTTTTATCAGCTAAAGTTGCAAAGGAGTTTTCATTCTACTCTGACTGTCCTATGAGGCTGCCGAACCCCTGACCCTCTGTCTGGACAGTGCTGATCACATGCACCCTCCCAAGAAGAAAAAAAAAAACTCTAGCAATACACACCAAACTGAGCATGCACAGAGTGCCCCAAAGTCTTTGTACTGTCAGGAGATGGATTGGGAATAGTAAAAGAAGGAAAAGATCAGAGAAGACAGGATCAAAACAGCCTTTTTACACAATATGAAGGATTAACCTCTTAGGTTCCACAGTGAGTAGGACAAGCATGCTTTACTGCATATACAGACTGATTTTACTGTTGTGGGTTTAGTAACACTTGGATGTCGTTGTTGGCAGCTCATTCAAAAAATGCCAAAGCCTGTTTCGCAGTCCATATGGCCTACCTGAATAGGGTTATTTCTCCCCTGCATAAAGCAAGGATACAATAATGTTTACAAAATAATTTTTTATGCATTCTGAGGGGACTGGCGAGTCATATAGTGATGAGGAATTATTGTGTGGTGAGTTGCAGTATATAAGAATAAGAAATTATTGTGGTTGTGCCAAGGGAACTCATTTTATTTCAGGATGTAGCCTTTTAAACTTTTTGAGCAGTATTAAAACCAAAAATATTATATATTGCAGTTTACCAATACTTAATGGAGTTCTATGGACGCAGCCTACACTTTCATTTTACAACATCAGAATTTGTCGTGAATAGTTTATTAATTAAAAAGACTTCTTCCCACTCCTTTTTGAAAATGTAAACGAAATTTTTTTTTTTTCGTTTTGTGTTTTCTCTTGTAACTAGTTGTTTTGTGATTGTCTACAACTGAATGATTGCTTTTTATTTTTTTATTTTTTTTTACATGTTCAAAATAAACTAAAGTAATAGCAGCATAAATCAATATTTTTGCCAGTCCATTACAATCTTGCTTGAAAAATGTTTTTATATATTGTGAGTTCTGCCTATCTGCTGTCATCTCTTCCCACAACTTCCTGAATTTCCTGCATGCTTTGCAGCTTTATAAATCTTAAAAAGGGCTATGCTTGAAACAAATATACCTTTAAAAACAAAGCTGCTAGCCTGATATTCTGGTAAAACAAACAACATCCAAACAATCTATTAAGGGCAGTGCTAAATCCTCCAAATATTCAATGAGTGTTCAGTAACCAATCATACTGATGGTATGACAATCATAAAGGTGAACACGTAACAGTGAATATATAAACACAAAAATTGGAATAATTTACATAAACCAAAGTGCATGTGCCTTTACATTCCAATACTATTTCAATTAGTGCACAGAGAAATTCTAAATACACCGATACAAAAGTCCAATGTGGTAATAATGTGAACCACTTATAACAGTTCACACTCTTCCGTGAAATCTTCCACCATTTCACCATGCCCCAATAATAGGTAAAAGGCTTGCCAAAACACCATGACCCTTGAAAAATTAAATTTTTAAAATGTTTACTATAGATGCTCTTTAATTGTAGTAACTGCATTTACTTTTTGTGATGATCTGGCTAGTAACATACTTCTGTTGTAGGGTGTCGCCACTCCACTGGAGAAGAGGGTAGTGTTAAGGCCCTGTACACACGATTAGAAAATGGGCTGAAAAATATAATTTTCTATATCTGAAAAGTGCACTCCATCTTGACGATATAATCCCTGAATTCCACCCTCCAAATCTATATGCCTGTATGAAAAAACATTATTGAGTCGTAAAAACTTTGAAATTGCTCTATTAATTTGCTTCCTAATCTTTTCCATTATCCTACTATTATCAGAATATAACCAACGTAATATAGGTACTCTCTAATATGATGGCTGTGAAGGGGGAAATCAACTGGAATCACTGCAGATCCCTTTTAATCAGAAAAAAAAAATCTAACGTTCTCATTCGACCCAAATCATTCCCTCCTAAATGAACAATTAACATGTCAGGTAGCGGCCAAGCTTCACATAAATGAGCTAACATTTCATATAGCTGACAGCACCTGAGACCTTGAATGCCTTTCCATAACACAATAAAATAATCCGGAGGCATTGATAAATTCTCCGTATATGAACGTTGTGCTGTTCATTTACTTGCCCAATAAACGTAGGAATGTCCCACGATCCACACACATTTCTTTGCCCCTAAAGAAATCAAAGGAATAGATTAGGTCGAATGTACGTTCTAAAACAATCGGAACCCCACCTACCTATTTTCTTTATTTCGTCATTAGACAATCCACTCTGTGCTGCTACCGATGTTGCTCCAATCCGAAAAGAATGGGGTGTGGTCTTAAAGTTTTGAAAACCCAAACAAGCAAGACAATTTTTTAAAACGGCTTTAAATTGGAATTTTTTAAGTGGACTACCATCCACATGAATCAACAAATTACCTGCAATCGCAGGTCCGGGCAGATAATATTGTTTGCAGAAGGTGGTTATCCACTGACCTCTACCTAACTGGTCAGTTTTAGATCTATTTATAAAAATCCAACACCATGTGCTCGATCTGAAGTATAATTTGGTTTTCTATAACCTTTTAGAGCCTGTTTGACCGAAAAAAAATAACTAGTACAAGCAGGTAGGTTCTGCAAGCGAAAGAAGAAAGAAATACTGGCCAAAATCTTAATGTGACAAGGCACAAAACACTGTTCCATTAATTATGCCAAAAATGATAATATATAATCTTCCGAGGGAGCAAAGGATAACCTACCCCCCCCCCCCCCCCCATTGCAAAATGTTTCCCATCTATCCCAAGCTTTGGAATATTCTTTCCAAGTTTGTGAATTCTTAATGGTTTTGAACAGCTAAAGTCAGATCAGGTCCCACAGATGAACTGGACAAGCATGACCTTCCAAATCGGCATTGGGTAGTAGCTGAGGAAAACGACTCATCTGAAATTGAGAAAGTGAGTCAGCGATGACACTATCAACACCAGTAGTAAATTTTGCTTTTAACCATCTGTTCCATTTTAAGCATAAGAAAACCAAGTGACGTAGCAGCTTAATGACTGGCAATGATTTTGCAGACAGACAATTGATTGCGAAAAGCACACCCTTATTATCTTTTTGAATAAGGATGCGCTTAATCACAAAAAACTGTCTCCACAACTCAATATCTACCACTACCTGAAAGAGTTCCAGCAATACAATATTTTTTATAATTTTTTTTCACTACACAGGCATCTGTAGCTTTCAAATAGCTGCAAAACCTTTGGAACCAGCAGCGTCCATAAAAAGATGAAAATCAGCTGCAAATATAAACCTGTCTAGGAAGTAGGAACGACCGTTATATTCTTCCAGAAATCTAGCCCAGACTAATAAATCTTCCTTAAGGGACTGCGATTTTAATCCTGCAGTAGCAAGGTTTAATCACCTAGAAAATATATGGCCTATAGGCATAACACGTGAGGTAAATGCTAGCAGACCAAGTATTGACTTCATTTCTTTCAGTAATACTTTTTTTTTTTTTCTTAGAAAAACAAATCATGTTTTTTAACCTCACAATTTTTGTAACTGGTAATCTAAACTCTAATAAAGATGTATCTATAATAATACCTAAAAATTAAATCACAGTGCACGGATACACTTTTTTCTTCAGCTAGGGGAACCCCAAACAAACATCTCCTTTAATTTATTCAACAAATCTAAAGAAAATCCAGACACTTTAGGACCAATAAATAAGACATCATCTAAATAATGAACAATTCCCTCCCAACCTGACTGCTCTGAAATATCCCAATGTTAAAAAGTTGAAAATTCCTCAAAGTAAGCACACGAAAGTGCACATCCCATAGGGAGGCACTTATCGAAAAAATAAAATCCGTCAAAGAAAAAACCTAAAGGATTAAATGACTCAGGGGAAGTTGGTTAAAGTCTAAAAGCCAATTTAATATTGTCTTTTGCCAATAAAGCTCCTTGTCCTACATCCCTTATTTTTTCAATAGCAGATTCAAACGAAGCATAAGATACCAAACAAAGGGAATCATCTCTGGCTAGGTCCGCTTCTTTCTTCTGTGGTGGATTCTTGAACACGCCGCCCTGGTGAGTCTTCTCCTGGCATCTCTTCCGCTTCGCCCGTCCGTTCGGCACCAAATTCTTCCGCCAGCGCTAGGCATCTTCTCAGCTATTCATCTCCCCACCGCTCTCCGCTCTTTCCAGGATCCGCCTGAGGAGGGTCTTCATGGTCAAGCCTTTTAAAGAGGGGTATTATAGCTCTTTTGCCAGGCTTGACAAACTGTGGAATGACTGCTGCTCTTCCCTATTTATATACATTTATATATATATATATATATATATATATATATATATATATATATATATATATATATAATATATATTTATTATAGCAAAAAGTAAAAAATTATGTTGTGTTTTTTTCAAAATTTTAATTTTGTCTGTATTTTCTTGTTTAAAGCAAAAAATAAAAACCACAGAGGTTATGAAATGCCACCAAAAGAAAGATATTTGTGGGAAAATAAGGACATACATTTTGTTTGGGTACAGCGTCGCACGACCGCACAATTTTCAGTGCCATATGGCAAAAAATTGCCTGGTCATTAAGGGGGAAAATCTTCTGGGGTTGAAGTGGTTAAAGAAAGTTAAATAATAACATACTTACTGTTCAGATTATCAGGTGAAATTAAAGGAATAAACACCTAAAGAAAGAAAATGGATGCAGCCAAAATATCCAAGAAGTGATAAGCTGCATACTACATTTTTGTTTTTGGGTTTGTTATCACATTAAAAGTAAATTGTTCTGCTTAAGGTACCACATGGTGCTAACTACTGTATATGGTTTATTATTATTATTATTATTTTACAGCATTTATATAGCGCCAACAGTTTGCACAGAGCTTTACAACATGAGAGCAGACAGTACAGTTACAATACAATTCATAGTTAGTAAGGTTGAATAAAGACACCAGTCCATCCAGTTCAACCTGAGTGAGTGTCTACAATTGTCCCTATCCCTGTACATTGCACACTCACATCACATGTCCCTACCCTCAAGGAGCCCACAATCCAAGGTCCCCATTCATATACTAGGGCCAATTTTGGACAGAAGCCAATTAACCTACCTGCATGTCTTTGGATTGTGGGAGGAAACCGGAGTACCTGGAGGAAACCCACGCAGGCACAGGGAGAACATGCAAACTCCAGGCAGGTACCAAACTCCCACTGTGTCAGCAATAGCAGTGTGGTGGTCCCATCCCTATATATAGACCAAGAAGACACCTTTAATCCAACCAGCCTTTAACCACTTCAGCCCCGGACCAATTGTCAGCCTAAGGACCAGAGGTCTTTTTTCAATTTCGCACTGCACTGCTTTAACTGGTAATTGCGCGGTCATGCAATGTTGTAACCAAACGAAATTTGTGTCCTTTTCTTCCCACAAATAGAGCTTTCTTTTGATGGTATTTGATTGCCTCTGTGATTTTAATTTTTTGCGATATAAACGGAAAAAGACCCAAAATTTAGAAAAATAAGAAAAATTGAATAAACTCAATTTTAGTCAAACATTTGGGCCAAAATGTATTCAGCCACATGATTTCAGAAAAAAATGCCAATAAGCGTATATTTATTGGTTTGCGCAAAAGTTATAGTGTCTTCAAACTAGAGTACATTTTTTGGAATTTACACAGCTTTTAATTTATGACTGCCTATCTCATTTCTTGAGGTGCTAAAATGGCAGAGCAGTAAAAAAAAAAAAAAAACCCAAATGACCCCATTTTGGAAAGTAGACACCCCAAGCTATTTGCTGAGAGGCATGTTGAGCCCATTGAATATTTTTTTTTATTTAGTCCCAAGTGATTGAATAAAGACAAAAAAAAATAAAAATAAGTTGTCTAAATGATATATTGTTCACACATGCCATGGTTATATGCCATGGTTATATGTGGAATTGCACCCCAAAATACATTCTGCTGCTTCTCCTTAGTATCGGGATACCACATGTGTGGGACTTTTTGGGAGCCTAGCCGCGTACAGGGCCCCGAAAACCAATTACCGCCTTCAGGATTTCTAAGGGTGCAAATTTTTGATTTCACTCCTCACTACCTATCACAGTTTCGAAGGCCATAAAATGCCAAAATACCACAAACCCCCCCCCCCCCCCCAAATGACCCAATTTTGGAAAGTAGACACCCCAAGCTATTTGTTGAGAGGCATGGTGAGTATTTTACAGCTCTCATTTGTTTTTGAAAATGAAGAAAGTAAAGAAAATTTATTTTTTATTTTTTCAATTTTCAAAACTTTGTGACAAAAAGCGAGATCTGCAAAATACTCACCATACCTCTCAGCAAATAGCTTGGGGTGTCTACTTTCCAAAATGGGGTCATTTGGGGGGGGGGGGGGTTGTGCCATCTGGGCATTCCATGGCCTCCGAAACTATGATTGGCAGTGAGGAGTGAAATAAAAAAATTACACCCTTAGAAAGCCTTAAGGCGGTGCTTGGTTTTTGGGGTCCCGTACGCAACTAGGCTCCCGAAAAGTCTCACACATGTGGTATCCCCGTACTCAGGAGAAGCAACAGAATGTATTTTGGGGTGTAATTCCACATATGCCCATGACATGTATAATTTAGTGACAACTTTTTGTAAAAAAAAATATATATATATTTAGCTTGACAACTTTTTGTAAAAAAAAAATTTTTTTTTATTTATTCAATCTCTTGGGACAAATAAAAAATATTCAATGGGCTTAAACATGCCTCTCAGCAAATAGCTTGGGGCGTCTACTTTCCAAAATGGGGTCATTTGGAGGGGGGGGGGGGCCATTGAACTGTCCTGGGATTTTATGCACAACATTTAGAAGCTTATGTCACACATCACCCACTCTTCTAACCACTTGAAGACAAAGCCCTTTCTGACACTTTTTGTTTGCAAGAAAATTACGTTGAACCCCCAAACACTATATATATATATATATATATATATATATATATATATATATATATATATATATATATATATATATATATTAGGGCTGTTGAAATTAATCATAGCATCGATGCATCGCCAATCAACCATACACGATGCGGCATCGATGCTATGACTGGAATAATCGATGTTTAGATGACGTCATCCTCGCTCCGCGTTAGGCCCCGCCTCCGCAACCGAACGGAGCTGAAAGCCGCCGAAGAGCCGTGGGAGTAAGCCGCGCCGGCTTTTCCCGCTTCCTGAGTCCCACTGACGTCACCCCCTGCGTCGCGCTGTCTGCACGTTGGCGGGGACATGGAGCTGTGTTCGAATCTGCTGCTGCTAAGAGTGGCAGCGGCGGCCAGCTTGTGGAGCACGGAGGAGGAGAGTGGAGGCGGCATGTACAGCCAGGTGTGACGGATGATGCAGAGCCAGGTAAGGGAGCCGCGGGGAGGACACCGAGTGGGGTAAGGGAGATGCCAGACTGTGCTAGCCAAGCTGACCAATACCCCACTCCCCTCTCACCACATAATACTGTTTAATTACCATAGCGCTCCCCTGCCTAGTGTCACCACGGACCACACACAGTAAGAATGCAGATAGAGCAATAAAAAACTAAAAATGGTGTGCAGTGCTTTGTGGTAAATTGTACAAAAGAGTCTCATTAAGTAGTGAATAAATATAGTCCTGAAATGTATAAATCTGTGATCTGATTGAATACACAAAAGATTTCTTTCAATCAGATCACAGATTTATACATTTCAGGACTATATTTATTCACTACTTAATGAGACTTTTGTACAATCACCACAAAGCACTGCACACCATTTTTAGTTTTTTATTGCCCTGTCTGCATGCTTACTGTGTAGAGATGGGGGTAGAGCAGAGGACTGTGTGGATGCTGGTCGATAGAGATGGGAATTGGTCCGTGGTGACACTAGGCAGGGGAGCGCTATGGTAATTAAACAGTATTATGTGGTGAGAGGGGAGTGGGGTATTGGTCAGCTTGGCTAGCACAGTCTGGCATCTCCCTTACCATGTCCAGCAGGTTTGCAGTCTCTGACCATCCCCTGTATCATGTTTGCAGTCTCTGACCATCCCCTGTATCACGCCTGCAGTCTCTGACCATCCCCTGTATCACGCCTGCAGTCTCTGACCATCCCCTGTATCACGCCTGCAGTCTCTGACCATCCCCTGTATCACGCCTGCAGTCTCTGACCATCCCCTGTATCACGTCTGCAGTCTCTGACCATCTTCTGTATCACATCTGCAGTCTCTGACCATCTTATGTATCACATCTGCAGTCTCTTACCATCTTCTGTAGTCATTTGGGGGCAGTCTGGAGCTCATCTTTAAGTTGTCTGCTGTGTTTACACTTTGCTACATGCAGGTAGTGTTGTCTTTTTTTTAAGAACAGATAAAATTTAGAAAATTTAGTTCTTCTGACTGCTTGAATTTTTTGGATGAAAACCATGCGCACTAATCGTAATGCATCGCGAATCGTGGACCGGATAATCGTAATCGAATCGAATCGTGAGGCAAGTGAAGATGCGCACCCCTAATATATATATATATATATATATATATATATATATATATATATATTAAAGCAAAGGCCCTACAGATTAAAATGGTGGGTGTTGCATTTTTTTTTCCCACACAGTATTTGCGCAGCGATTTTTCAAACGTATTTTTTGGGGAAAAAATACACTTTTTTTTATTTTAATGCACTAAAACACACTCAAATGCTCAAATTTTTGATGAAATAAAAAAGACGATCTTAGGCCGAGTACATGGATGCCAAACACGACATGCTTTAAAATTGCGCACAAACACGCAGTGGCAACAAACTACATACATTTTTAAAAGCCTTTAAAGGTTACCACATTAGATTCACGGAGGAGGTCTACTGCTAAAATGACTGCCCTCGATCTGACCTTCGCAGTGATACCTCACATGCATGGTGCAATTGCTGTTTACATAATGACGCCAAACCGACGCTTGTGTTCGCCTTTGCGCAAGAGGGGGGGCAGGGGTGCTTTTTTATTTATTTTTTTATTTATTTAGCTTTTTTTTTTTTTTTTTAAACTGTTCCTTCCATTTTTTTTTTGTTATCATTTTTATTGTTATCTCAGGGAATGTAAATATCCCCTATGATAGCAATAGGCAGTGACAGGTACTCTTTTTTGAAAAAAAATTGGGGTCTATTAGACCCTAGATCTGTCCTCTGCCCTCAAAGCATCTGACCACACCAAGATCGGTGTGATGAAACGCTTTCCCAATTTCCCAATGGTGCTGTTTATATCCGGGAGGGGGGACATTCCCTCCAACTGCTTGTAAAAGCAGTCTAGAGGCTAATTAGCCACTAGAATTGCTTTTACATGAATGCCGATCACTGGCTAAAAAGAATGATACCAAGATGATACCTAAACCTGCAGGCATCATTCTGGTATAACCATTCAAATCCCAGCAACATACTGGACATATATTGTAATCTTTTTTTTTTTTTTTTTTCATGCAGCCTCTTGGCTGAACGAAAAAAAAGAGATTGATCGGTGGGTATGCCCACAATTAGAATACCTCCCTTCATCCACCCACTTCTAATGATGGGCATACATGCACCATTTATATATGCCGAAGCATGGGGGCATCCTCCCGCAAAAGTTATGCCGCACGGTCGGACTTTTCCACGGGCAAGCCTCCGTTGGAATTTCGACCGTATGTACACAGCATTAGGAGCCAATCGCTCCTCCGCCCCTGCTGCCCCCATGCTTCGGCATATATGCTCTTTTTTTTAACTGTGGTGGTGAAATCACCTCCTACAGCGTTGGAGTCACGGCTTTATGTATTGTGGGAGCAAACGCTGTTGCTGTCAAGATAAATAAATCCGCGCTGCAACTGAATGGCCTACCTGCTAAACAAATTATGGTTAACATTAAAACAAAGTAACATTACAGTATAACAGTAAGACCTTACCATACCATACCTGCAAAGCAAATACCAAACAAAAACATAGTAAAAAAAATAAAACATTTTTTAACGCAACCGGTGCCTAAAATATATATATGCCGAAGCATGGGGGCATCCTCCCACAAAAAAGTTATGCCACGTACACATGGTTGGACTTTTCCACGGGCAAGCCTCTGTCGGAATTTTGACCATATGTACGTGGCATTAGGAGCAAATCGCTCCTGCTGCCCCCATGCTTCGGCATATATGCTCTTTTATTTTAACTGTGGTGGTGAAATCACCTCCGACAGCACTGGAGTCACGGCTTTATGTATCGTGGGAGCAAGCGCTGTTGCTGTCAAGATAAATAAATCCACGCTGCAGCTGAAGGGCGCACCTGAAAACCAAAAAATGGTTAACAATAAAACACAGTAAACAGTAAAGTATAACAAAATTACATACCTGAAAAGCAAGCATGATAAAACATAATAAAACATTGCCGAATAGAATACAGTAAGAAAGAGCAACAATAGAGAGAGATAGAACAATAAAACGACAACTATTTTATTTTATTTTAGATTTTTTTTTTTTTTTTGTAACTATAATTTTAACTGTAACGGTCGGGTCTCAAAATGCGATGGCATCTTGGGAGACCCTGTGAAAGTGTATCCTAGCCTGTGAAATGCTGTACCCTACGCCAATACTTCACTAGTGAATGGTAGCGTTCAAAATATTCACCAATGCAAAGACCAGGATTGTCAGGACAGCGTGGACAATAATAACGGGTGTCATGCCTTGATCCGCGCTTGGTACAGACACGACATATTTTTTGGGGGGCTCGTTGGGTTGGGGTACTCGGGAAGGCATAAAGATAATGCCGCTCATGCAGCCGGCTTACTGCATTTGGTTGGGAATGGTGAGGTGCAGAACCGTCTGGATACAGAAGGTCTGTGACAGCCTCTTCCTGGAATTCAAGGAAGGCTAAAGTCCCGCCTGAAGCTCCGTATAGCACATGAGCGTTCAGCAAAGCCAATTGAAATAAATAAATAGACACTTTTTTGTACCTGCGTCTAGCCTTACGGGCAACTAGATACGGCGCCAACAACTGGTCGTTGAGATCCACCCATCCCATATTTTGGTTATATTCGTGGACACAGAGGGGTTTCTCTACAACACCAGCCGCCGTACGAATTTGGACTGTCGTGTCTGCATGAAGGGAGGTATGAACGAAAACATTCTTATTTTTCCTCGACTTCACAGCGAGAAAGTTATTACACTGAAAGCAGGCTCTCTTCCCCAGCCTAAGATGGGAATGTACAAGCCGCTGGGGAAAGCCCCGGGGATTACGTCGCCCGGTGCCACAGGCTCCAATCTGATGATCAAACAAGTGACTAAACAGTGACACGCTCGTGTAATAATTGTCCACGTACAAGTGGTACCCCTTTCCGAATAAGGATGACACCAAGTTCCACACTATCTTGCCAGCGCTCCCTATGTAATCTGGACAGTTCTCCAGCTCTACGTAACTATTTTTTCCCTCATAAACCGAAAAGCTCCATGTATAGCCTGTTGTACTGTCACAGCTTATAGAGCTTGACCCCATATCTGACACGCTTGCTGGGAAGGTACTGTTTGAAAGACAAGCGGCCAGAAAACGTAATCAGGGACTCATCAACGCAGACAACTTGATTGGGAGTAAACAAGGCTGCAAAACGTTGGTTGAAATGGTTTATGAGGGGCCGAATTTTGTAGAGCCAATCAAATTCAGGGTCTCCACAAGGACGACAGAGTTCATTGCCACTGAAGTGCATGAACCGCAAGATCTGTTCGTATCGTGCCCTGGACATGGAGGCAGAGAACACAGGCATATGGTGGACTGGGAGGGTGGACCAATAAGTCCTCAGAGTCTGGAATTTATGTATGCCCATGTTGAGGGAAAGGACTTAAATTCGGAAACCGTAATTGGTTTCCAATCTCTGGCAAGGGAAGGCGACTGGGGATTAGCGGCGATGTATTGACCAGCATATACAGTGGTGAAAAAAAATCCAAACCATCATGGCCCTGTGTGAAAAAGTGATTGCCCCCCTTGTTAAAACATACTATAACTGTGGTTGTCCACTCCTGAGTTCAATTTCTCTAGCCACACCCAGGCCTGATTATTGCCACACCTGTTCACAATCAAGGCATCACTTAAATAGGAGCTGCTTGACACAGTAAGGTCCACCAGAAGATCCTTAAAAGCTACACATCATGCCGAGACCCAAAGAAATTCAGGAACAATTGAGAAAGAAAGTAATTGAGATCTATCAGTCTGGAAAGGATTATAAAACCATTTCCAAAGCTTTGGGAATCCAGCGAACCACAGTGAGAGCCATTATCCACAAATGGCGAAGACATGGAACAGTGGTGAACCTTCCCAGGAGTGGCCGGCTGCCCAAAATTACCCCAAGAGCGCAGCGACGACTCATCCAAGAGGTCACAAAAGACCCCACAACAACGTCCAAGGAACTGCAGGCCTCACTTGCCTCAGTTAAGGTCAGCGTTCATGCCTCCACCATCAGGAAAAGACTGGGCAAAAATGGCCTGCATGGCAGAGTTCCAAGGAGAAAACCACTGCTGAGCAAAAAGAACATCAAAGCTTGTCTCAATTTCTCCACAACACATCTTGATGATCCCCAAGACTTTTGGGACAACATTCTGTGGACCGATGAGACAAAAGTGGAACTCTTTGGAAGGTGTGTGTCCAAGTATATCTGGCGTAGAAGGAACACTGCATTTCAGAAAAAGAACATTATACCAACAGTAAAATATGGTGGTGGTAGTGTGATGGTCTGGGGCTGTTTTGCTGCTTCAGGACCTGGAAGACTTGCCGTGATAAAAGGAACTATGAATTCTGCTGTCTACCAAGAGATCCTGAAGGAGAATGTCCGACCATCTGTTGGTGTACTCAAGCTGAAACGAACTTGGGTTCTGCAGCAGGACAATGATCCTAAACACACCAGCAAGATTACTTTGGTCCACAATAGATCTATAGAGATCTTCCGTTAAAAACAGCAAATAAAAATCGGATGGCTTAAAATCAGCTGTTTCCACCTGAATACCGGGTTGGCCAGTGAATAGGGGAAGTACGGGTTCTGCAGAAGTGGTGGGCACCCAATCAGGATTGGCGAATTCTGCAGGAAGGACACTATGTGATAGACGGGCCTGCCTTTGTCGTCTTCTCCTTGGTGGCAGCGGGACACTACTTGTGCTTGCCAGCTTGAACTGCACTTATGGGACTCTCCACGTCACCAAGTGTTAATGCAGTGCTGGATGTATGTCCAGGGTGTACTAGGCCGCTGGTGCTTGCCAGTTCACCAGAAGGAATAGCGGCGCTAGTACTTCTCTGCTCCATACGAGAGGCCTGCGTTTCTTGCATCTCAACAACAGCAGACGATCGGGATCGGGTACGCTTGACCTTAGCAGGGACCACACCTCTGTCATCAGAGCTATCTGTCATGGAGCCACTGTCGTCTACAGCAGGGATCTCCAAACTACGGCCCTCCAGCTGTTGTGAAACTACACATCCCACGAGGCATTGTAGAACTCTGACATTCACAGACATGACCAGGCATGATGGGAATTGTAGTTCCTGAACAACTGGAGGGCCGTAGTTTGAAGACCCCTGGTCTACAGGATCGTATTCTGAGCCTTATTCTGACAGATGAGTGACCTCCTCTTCACTATCTGTCCTGCTCTGAAACATGTAGGCCTTTTTACTAGTGTACTTTCGATTTGCCATTTTGGGCTCTAAATTTTGTAGTACACTAGTGAGATTCACAAATAAGAGCTCCTGACTGTTAGCAACTGAATCAAAATGCTACCAAAAAAACTGTTAGCGATTGCAGGGATCAGGCCTGACTCTGCGAACGCTGCAGTTATGTGTGCTTAGTGTTTTGTAAGTGACAGTGATCGATCTAAAACCTAATTGATATCACCCGCCAGGCGATCAGGGGGTTAAACCAGGTAATAAATGGCGGGTGCCCTGACAGTATAAAAACAAACTAACTAACCAGCGTCACCCGTAACAGTTATACGGTGATCAGTGGTGAAAGGGTTAACTAGGGGCAATCAGGGGGTTAAAACCTTTGTTAGGTAATATATGGGGGTACCTGACGCTATATAAAAACCTGACGGGGAACCTCAATAACTAACTGGCTAACCAGCGTCACCAGTGACACTTATACGGTGATCACTGGTGAAAGAGTTAACTCTAGGGGCAATCAGGGGGTTAAAACCTTTATTTAGGTTGTAATATGGGGGTACTAAACCTATTTATGAACCTATATAAATCTGGCGGTTAACCTAAAAAAATAACTGGCTACCTAGCGGCACCAGTGACACTAATGCAGCGATCAGAAAAATGATTGCTTAGTGACACTGGCAAAAGGGGGTGAAAGGGTTACCTGGGGCGCAATCAAGGGGTTAAACCTTTTATTAGGGGGGGTAGGGGGCTACCTTGGACCTAAAGGGGCCTAAAGCTAACTGCCCTGACACTTGTTACAGTCACAACTGACACTAAATGCAGTGATCAGTAAATAAATGATCACTGCAATCAGTGACACTGTGACTGGGGGGGCAGGGGGGATCTGGGGGGTGAAAAGTGTGCCTACGTGTGCTGGTGTCAGTGTACTGTTAATGCACTTACTTGTGTGTCTTCACTCACTCGCCTCCCGGTCAGAAAGACCGACACGAGGAGTGTGACATCACTTCCTCCTGCCTGTGTTTACAGTTCACAGGCAGAGAAAGCCTCTCATTCGCCAGGAGCAATCGCGAGGGGGTGGCCAGAAATCACTGGCCGCCCCCTCATCTCGGATCGCTCCTGAAGCGAAAGCCGACCGTCTCCGCTCGGACCCCCCACCCGCTGGAAGGCAGGCACGTACATATACAGGCTTTTGCCTGTATGTGCCATTCTGCCGACGTATATGTACAGGAGGCGGTCGGCAAGTGGTTAATCCAACCAGCCAGTAGGTAGAGCTTTCTCATATGTTCAAGTTTTACCTTTTGGGTTACCTTTTTTGTAACAGAGCTCAATAACTCAGGGTAAAATGTACACACTTTGATTGATTTAAAACATTGATTCATCCTTACCTCTTACCCTTCATCAGTACGTCTTCATCAGAGGTTTCACTTAGAGACATAAGGAAGATAACCTATTCACTTTATTTTAAGAATTAAAAAAAATAAAAAAATAAAAACCATAATGCTCCCAGAATCCTTTGTCATGAATGAAATGTTTATTTTTAAAACAGAGATTGTATACACAGTAATAAATATACAAGGCATCGGTTTAAAATCATGTAAATATAAAAAAAAAAACTAAAGGGGGCTTACTGGATTGGGTGACAGTGCAGCTGTGCTTATGCCTGGTACACACTGCTAGATTTTTATTTTTTTCAACACAGCGGGTTGAGCTGCTGTTTTCTGTAATAGCTTTCCACATTATGACCAGTGTGGAACTTTTGATGAAGAGGGTAAAGGGGATATAGGATTTTTGCCATGTGCATGTATATGCTTCAAAGACTATGTTAGCAGACACCTCATCTTTTTCAGCACTTCTGAGCATTTTTAATGAGGACAGATATCAGGGCCTCACCAAACCTGCCTCAAATATATCTTGGCATTCTGAGAGCAGTCTGAAATTGTGAATTATACTTTTGTGTAAGTGCAGAAAACATGATTAAGGATAGATAATTTGGCAGGATTAAATGTCGGCTTTAGAAAATATGTTACATTTTACTTAATTAGGTTTGAAATTATATTGAAGGGTATTGTATACATGTACTGTTTTGCTAGAACTAATATTCTTGGCATTTATTATACATTTGTTGTTTGCTGTTTTTTTTTACATTTTTCTATACCTACAACTGTCCTCTAATGAACAAAGTTACCTACTGCTAGAGTTGTACATTGTTATTATTTACACTAAAGTAGTACTAAAGGCAAACCTTTTTTGATATGGATCGAGTAAGTGAGGGTTTTAACTGTCAAGTTTTTTTGTGCCATCTGTGTCCTATTGGGAAAATTTCACTTCCTGTCATATAGTCAAAACAGAAAGTGAGAGGAAAGACTTCCACAGTGAGGTTATCTGGTTGTCACATTGAACCAAAAACAAATGGATATGGGCTCCTATGTTTTTATAATATCGCAAACAAATACCCAAAAGAGTGTTATACTTATACCCCGTACACACGATCAGAAATTCCGCCAGCAAAAGTCCGATGTGAGCTTTTGGTCGTAAATTCCCACCGTTCTGTATGCTCCATCGGACTTTTGCTGGCGGAATTTCCGCCAGCAAAAGATTGAGAGCAGATTCTCAACTTTTCGGTAGGAAAAACTTCCAATCGGAAATTCTGATCGTCTGTACCAATTCGAACACGCAAAATTACTACGCATGCTCATAAACAATTAGACGCATGCTCTGAAGCATTTAACTTTGTTTTCTCTGCTCGTCGTAGTGTTGTACGTCACCGTGTTCTTGACAGTCGAAAGTTCCGAGAACTTTTGTGTGACTGTGTGTATGCAAGCCAAGCTTGAGCGGAATTCCGTCAGAAAAACCATCCTAGTTTTTTCCGACGTAAAATCCGCTCGTGTGTACGGAGCATTAGTCTAAAAAATGCTGATGGCTCCCAATTGAAAAAACACCAATATCTGTATTCATAAAATACATGAATTTATACACATGACACTTGGACACACACAATTATATTAAAAACAGCCAGCTGCCCAAACTTCAAGAATAAAGATATTGGTGTTTTTCAGAACTCTATTTTGGGTATTTTTGAGATATTATACCATTAAAGTCCAGCCTGAGCTGGTTTGGGTGGGTTTCTCCTATGGGTCACAGGAGTGCAATTCGTTTTACACTCTTGTGACCCGTTTTTAGCAGCGAGCGGTCTGAAGTCCACTCTCTGCTGACATTACTGGAATCAGTCCAGTCATAGCGACAATAAAGTCTGGATCCGCCAGGTGCCTGGACTGATATCCATCTCAGCCTCTCATTGAGCTACTGAGAGCCTGAGACAGCCGATCCCTGCCCCTCCACAGCTCAGCGCTTTAGTGAGTGTGGAGGAGCAGAGAGAAGAGCTGCTGACTGACAAGCAGCAGCTCTCCACTCGGGGAGCTGAGAGAACCGAGCCATCAGAGATGTTTGATTGCTCAGTTCTCAGTGTAGAGGCGCTGGGGGACAGATGCAGCATTGGTCCGATGCTGCATCCACCTAGGTAAGTATGAAAAAAAATACATATTTCTTTATCATACATCATGGACACAGAGCCACAGTAATTACTGTATTGGTTATATGGCACCTTCAGGTTATGGACACTGGCACACTCTAGACAGGAAGTTCAATTCCTCAAATAACTCCTCCTCTTACCGGGAGTACCTCAGTTTTATCGCCAGTGTCTTAGGTGTTGGTCACAAGTAAAGATGTGCTGTGCTAAGCTCCACTGGAGAAATCTTTGCTGGGGCAAGCCATGCAACCGGATCCAGTCAAAGTTTCTTTTCAGGCTGAATTGAATGGTACCCGGCCTTGTGGCGGAAGAAACAAGGTTTTGCCTGTAACGCTTCTCTTTTTTTAGAAAGCTGGACCCCGGGATCCAGTGCTTTGTTTTTTTCAGCCATGATTGGATTGGAGGAAATATTAACGGCTTTAATCGCATCTTCACAAAGTGGAAGAAAATGCATTAGGTCCCCTTCTACTACCCAGGATCCTCAAACAGAGGAACTGTGGGAGAGGGAAAATGAATCCCCCCTCAGGGGACCGTGAAGAGGCTGATGACAAGTGGTGAAAGACCTTCTTCAGCTTCACAAGCTGAGAAATTGCTGGTGCATTCTCTTACTAAAATGGTCTACTCCACATTTAAGCTACCCTTAACTGAGTCAGTTGAAATGCCCACTTCTTGTTTGGGTTCATTAAAACCTCCTCAGGCTTTGCGTGCCTTTCCTGTACATTCATTGCTGTAAAAGCTTATGTATTCTCAGTGGGATCACCCAGATAAATATTCCCCCCCCCCCAAAAAGTTTTCAACACTTTATCCTATGGAGGGAAAATATACTAAGATGGGGAGTATACCAGCAATTAACGCTGCTATACCCTCCGTGAATAAAAGTTTGACTTGTCCTGTTGACAATGCGCAATTGCTTAGGGATCCAACTGATAAATAATTGGAATTCCTGTTAAAAAAACATTTTTTCCTTGGCTGGTTCAGTGGCTCAACCTGCAGTGGCGGCAATTAGGGAATGTCAATCCTTGAGAGACAATTTGAAATAGGTGCTCAAGATTCTCCCTGAACAGCAGGCCCAAAATTTAGCCGAGCTGCCAGCGGCTTTGTGTTTTGCAATTGACGCAATCAGAGATTCTATTCTTCAAAAACGTATGCCTTATGCTTGGGTTGATGCATATGCGCAGAATCTTATGGTTGAAAAGTTAGTCAGCCGAAGCACCATGCAAAAAGCTCCTGGCTGGTTTTCCTTTCCGCGGTGAAAAGCTGTTTGGGGATGATTTGGACAAATATATCCAAAAGATATGAAGTGGAAAAAGTACCCTTTTGCCAGTTAACCGCTTCCCGACCGGCCACTGCATATATACGTCAGCAGAATGGCTCGGGCAGGCAGAATCACGTACCTGTACGTGATCCTGCATGTGCCTGCCCGTGGGTCGCGCGCGCGCCGCTAGCGGCGCGCTCGCGACCCGGTCGGGAGCTCCGTGACCCCGGCCGCGGGACCAGCGGACCCGATCGCCGCTGGTATCCCGCGATCGGGTTACGGAGCGGAAGAACGGGGAGAGGTCTATGTAAACAAACCTCTCCCCGCGCTTCCTACACTGACTGTCAGTGATCGGCGGTTCCCTGTCATCGGGAACGCCGATCAATGACGTCACACGTACAGCCACGCCCCCCTACTGTAAAAAAAACACACACACGTCACACTGACTCCTCCCCGCCCCCTAGTGGTTAACCCCCTAACTACAACTGTCATTTACATAGGAATCAGTGCTATTTAAATAGCACTGATTGCTGTATAAATGACAAATGTCCCAAAAATGTGTCAAAAATGTCCGATGTGTCCGCCAAAATGTCGCAGTCACAATAAAAATCGCTGATCGCCGCCATTACTAAAAAAAAAAATATTAATAAAAATGCTATAAAACTATCCCCTATTTTGTAAACGCTATAACTTTTGCGCAAACTAATCAATAATCGCTAATTGCGATTTTTTTTACCAAAAATATGTAGAAGAATACGTATCGGCCTAAACTGAGGAAAAAAAATGTTTTTTTATGTATTTTTTGGGGATATTTATTATAGCAAAAAGTAAAAAATATTGCATTTTTTTCAAAATTGTCGCTCTATTTTTGTTTATAGCGCAAAAAATAAAAACCGCAGGGGCGATCAAATACCACCAAAAGAAAGCTCTATTTGTGGGAAAAAAAGGACGCCAATTTTGTTTTGGAGCCACGTCGCATGACCGCGCAATTGTTAGTTAAAGCGACGCAGTGCCGAATTGCAAAAAGGGGCCTGGTCCTTTAGCTGCAAATTGGTCCGGGGCTGAAGTGGTTAAGAAAAATAGTAAACGTCCCTCATTTAAACAGGCTCTTTCTCCAGTGCCAAAGATCCAGAGAGAAAGAAGTCTCTCTTTTAAGCGTTAGAACGACTTTTGTCACAAAAAGTAATCATGGTGGTCCCCATGGAAGAGCTGGGGTTGGGGTTTTATTCAAACCTTTTCACGGTACCAAAACCAAATGGAGATGTCAGACCCATTCTAGATCTCAAAGATCTAAACCTTTTCCTGAAAATCCGGTCTTTTTGCATGGAATCAATCCGATCAGTAGAGTCTATCTTACAAGGAGGAGAACTTCTGGCATCAATCGACATCAAGGATGCATACCTGCATGTACCTATTTTCCCCGCTCACCAGAAATATCTGTGTTTCGAAGTAGAAAAACATCATTTTCAGTTTGTAGCCTTGCCTTTCGGTCTAGCTACTGCACCACGGGTGTTTACAAAGCTTCTGGCCCTTCCTCTGGCCAGATTAAGGACTCAAGGTATAACGATAATAGCATACCTAGACGACCTGCTCTTGATAGACCGGTCGGTAGCCCGTTTGGACCAAAGCATGGTCACCACAGTCGACTACCTGGAATACCTAGGTTGGGTAAGAAGATTACAGTACTTGGGTCTGGTAATAGATACAGCCCAGAAGAAGGTGTTTTTACCCCAGGCAAATATCAGCGCCATAAAGGAGCTGGTACAGGTGGTCAGGGCAAAGAAGGGTCCTTCCATTTGCCTTTGTATGAGGTTGTTGGGGAAGATGGCGGCTTCATTCAAAGCATTTCCCTATGCTCAATTTCATTCGAGGCTGCTGCAAAACAGTATCCTGTCTGCCTGGAACAAGACGATCCAAGCTCTAGATTTTCCGATGCGTTTGTCGCCAAAAGTGCACCAGAGCCTCGGTTGGTGGAGGATATCCGATAATCTGCAGAAGGGGAAATCCTTCTTACCAGTTACATGGAATGTGGTAACAACAGATGCCAGCCTTTCGGGTTTCCGAGCAGTCCTGGAAGAGGCGTATGTCCAAGGCAAATGGTCCAGAACCAAAAGGACCTTGCCCATCAACATTCTAGAAATTCCGTCAGCGCACCTAGCCCTAAATGCCTGGACATTCAGGTTGCAAAATTTTCCTGTCAGGATTCAATCCGACAATGCCACAGCAGTGGCTTATATCAATCACCAAGGAGGCACCAGAAGTCAGGCAGCCCAGGGAGAGGTAAACCATATCCTAACCTGGGCAGAAAGCATGTGCCGTGCATATTGACAATCTTCATTCCAGGGGTTGAGAACTGGCAGGCGGACTACTTAAGTCGCCAGCAGTTGTTCACGGGGGAATGGTCCCTTCACCCCGACATCTTCCTGGCTATATGCCAAAGATGGGGGATCCTAGACGTAGATTTGTTTGCGTCCAGGTTCAACAACAAAGTCGACAACTTTGTGTCAAGAACAAGGGATCCACTCACATGCGGAACAGATGCGTTGATGTCCTTGTGGGATCAGTCTTCACTGATTTATGCATTCCCTCCTATTCTACTGCTACCACGACTTCTTCACAGAATCAGGCGGGAAAAGAAGGCGGTAGTTCTTGTGGCCCCAGCGTGGCACAGAAGATCTTGGTATGCAGAAATAGTAAAGATGGTGGTGGGTGTAAGGAAATGTGGGATCACTCTTTAAGGTTATTGCAAGGAGTGTAGAGTTACCCTTTAAGATTTAATAATATTATATATATTCAAACCATAAGCTTGAATAATTACTTGCCGAATCCATTTGGAAATAGTAGATTTTGACGCTGCCTGTCCCTTTCTAGGACCTTCAGGCAACACTAAATCTGTTTTCCGAATCTGAGCAGTCGCCTTCAAAAAGATTTCGACTGCTCTCACTACATCCAGAGACTTTTCTTTCGTAGAACAGGTTCTGGAAAAATTAAGGTAGAACAATATCCTGGTTTAGGTGAAAACCTGAAACCACCTTTGGCAGAAAGCTAGGATGAGGAAGCAATACTACTCTATCCTTGTGAATGACTAAATATGGCTCTTTACAAGAAAGAGCCGCCAATTCTGATACCCTTCTTGCAGAAGAAATGGCTACCAGAAAAACTAGCTTTCTTGTCGAAAAGGACATTTCTCTGTAGAAGATGTTTCTCTCACGCTAGTTTTTTTTCCTTTCTCACACTGCCGTGTGAAAGTTTATCAAAAAATGCTGAGATCATTGTCAAGGACATATATTGCGTGGAACATTCTTAGAATGAATTGTGACGTTGAGTCTGAAGGCAGAAATATTATGAATATCTTGCAGATCAATATTGATTGTATAACAAAATGCTTGAATGTGATTGGTTGTTCATGGGGCGTTCCCCCTATGCAACCCCTTTTTTGATTATTGCATATACTCTGTAGAGCTGGAAATAAACTGATGTATTCTCGACCAACCATATACTGTGTATGGTCTATGATTACCTGTCCGGACAGAGGGTTTTTTTTCCATTGACCGTCAAAGTCCAGCTGAGGGAAAGAGGGCCTGAAACGGGGTGCCCCTTGGACCCTACCACCACGTCCAGACCTGCTATCGCAGGGACCAGTGTTCCATCCTTCTTTACAAATGCTAAATTTAACGGTTTGGCTATTGAAACCCACATTCTGAAGAACCATGGGCTTTCAGGCTCAGTGATATCTACCTTGATTTAGTGCAAGGAAGCCAGCTTCCAGAGTAATTTATTATAGAGTCTGGAAGGCGTATGTTTCCTGGTGTGAATCCAGGGGTTGGCATCCCAGAAAGTATGTCATATGTAGAATTCTTGCCTTTCTGCAAATGGGGTTAGAGAAGAAGATGGCCTTGAGTACTATCAAGGGCCATGTCTCGGCCTTATCAGTATTGTTTCAATGTCCGCATTCTTTGGTCCGAAGCTTTATACAGGGGGTAACGCGGCTTGATCCACCAGTTAGAACAACCCATGAAATATCCCCTTGGTCCTTTTAACAAGAAAGATAGTTTTTCTGGTAGCCATTTCTTCTGCAAGAAGGGAATCAGAATTGGCGTCTCTTTCTTGTAAAGAGCCATATTTAATCATTCACAAGGATAGAGTAGTATTGCTTCCTCATCCTAGCTTTCTGCCAAAGGTGGTTTCAGGTTTTCACCTAAAACAGGATATTTTTCTACCTTAATTTTTCCAGAACCTGTTCTACAAAAGAAAAGTCACTACATTCTCTGGATGTAGTGAGAGCAGTCAAAATCTTTTTGAAGGCGAATGCTCAGATTCGGAAAACAGATTTAGTGTTGCCTGAAGGTCCTAGAAAGGGACAGGCAGCGTCAAAATCTACTATTTCCAAATGGATTCGGCAAGTAATTATTCAAGCTTATGATTTGAAGAGGAAAGTTCCACCTTTTCAAATCAAAGCACACTCCACCAGGGTTGTTAGTACTTCATGGGCAGTGCATCACCAAGCCCCCATGGCAAGGCCGCAACTTGCTCTTCAGTCCATACATTCACCAGATTCTATCAGGTGGATGTAAGAATGCATGAGGATATCGCCTTTGAGCGCAGTGTGCTGCAGGCAACAGTATAGGTCCTCAGGTCTGATTGCACCCTACTTTTGTTTGTGTCTCCCTCCCCTCAGAAAGCATTGCTCTGGGACATCCCATACAGTAATTACTGTGGCTCTGTGTCCCGTGATGTACGATAAAGAAAATAGGATTTTTATAACAGCTTATCTGTAAAATCCTTTTCTTGGAGTACATCACGGGACACAGAAGTCCCTCCCCTCTTTCTGTTTACAGGCGTATTGCTTTGCTACAAAATTGAGGTACTCCCGGTAAGGGGAGGGGTTATATGGGGAATTGAACTTCCTTTCTAGGGTGTGCCAGTGTCCATCACCTGAAGGTGCCATATAACCCAGTACCCAATACAGTTATTACTGTGGCCCTGTGTCCTGTGATGTACTCCAAGAAAAGGATTTTACAGGTAAGCTGTTATAAAAATCCTATTTTCTCTGTTAATGTAGAGGAGGGGTAGAGCCCACATCCATTTGGTTTTGGGGCTCCCCCACCATACAAAAATATGTAAAATACAGAACTAGCAGAGGATTGGGTTTGGGTTTCTTTTTCATTATCTGGTTGTCACCAGAAATACTATCTGCTTTGAAAGATTTTTTCTCTACGCCGGATCTGGTGACTGTTAATTTCTGGTGATGATGGTAAATGGGACAAACGCAGAAGGAGATTCTCCCCAACAGAAGCACAAACAGCAATAAAAACCCGACTGGTGTTCTAATCTCTCATCATGCTATCCAAAACAAAAAGAAAAAAAAGTTCTGCCTTTAGGTAAACTTTAAAGTGTCACTAAACCGACATCATAAAAAAAAAAAATATATATATATATATATATATATATATATATATATATCAATACATGCTGTATTACATACAGTGGCTTGCGAAAGTATTCGGCCCCCTTGAACTTTTCAACCTTTTGCCACATTTCAGGCTTCAAACATAAAGATATAAAATTTTAATTTTTTGTGAAGAATCACCAACAAGTGGGACACAATTGTGAAGTGGAACGAAATCTATTGGATATTTTAAACTTTTTTAGCAAATAAAAAACTGAAAAGTGGTGCTTGCAAATTTATTCGGCAGCTTTACTTTCAGTGCAGCAAACTCACTCCAGAAGTTCAGCGAGGATCTCTGAATGATCCAATGTTGTCCTAAATGACTGATGGTGATAAATAGAATCCACCTGTGTGTAATCAAGTCTCTGTATAAATGCACCTGCTCTGTGATAGTCTCAGGGTTCTGTTGAAAGCGCAGAGAGCATCATGAAGACCAAGGAACACACCAGGCAGGTCCGTAATACGGTTGTGGAGAAGTTTAACCGCTTCCCGACCGGCCACTGCATATATACGTCAGCAGAATGGCACGGGCAGGCAGAATCACGTACCTGTACGTGATCGTGCATGTGCCTGCCCGTGGGTCGCGCGCGCGCCGCTAGCGGCTCGCTCGCGACCCGGTCGGGAGCTCCGTGACCCCGGCCGCGGGACCAGCGGACCCGATCGCCGCTGGTATCCCGCGATCGGGTTACGGAGCTGAAGAACGGGCAGAGGTCTATGTAAACAAACCTCTCCCCGCGCTTCCTACACTGACTGTCAGTGATCGGCGGTTCCCCTGTCATCGGGAACGCCGATCAATGACGTCAGACGTACAGCCACGCCCCCCTACTGTAAAAAAAAAAACAACACACGTCACACTGACTCCTCCCCGCCCCCTAGTGGTTAACCCCCTAACTACAACTGTCATTTACATAGGAATCAGTGCTATTTAAATAGCAGTGATTGCTGTATAAATGACAAATGTCCCAAAAATGTGTCAAAAATGTCCGATGTGTCCGCCAAAATGTCGCAGTCACAATAAAAATCGCTGATCGCCGCCATTACTACTAAAAAAAAAATATTAATAAAAATGCTATAAAACTATCCCCTATTTTGTAAACGCTATAACTTTTGCGCAAACTAATCAATAATCGCTAATTGTGATTTTTTTTTTACCAAAAATATGTAGAAGAATACGTATCGGCCTAAACTGAGGAAAAAAAATGTTTTTTTATATATTTTTTTGGGGATATTTATTATAGCAAAAAGTAAAAAATATTGCATTTTTTTCAAAATTGTCGCTCTATTTTTGTTTATAGCGCAAAAAATAAAAACCGCAGGGGCGATCAAATACCACCAAAAGAAAGCTCTATTTGTGGGAAAAAAAGGACGCCAATTTTGTTTTGGAGCCACGTCGCATGACCGCGCAATTGTTAGTTAAAGCGACGCAGTGCCGAATTGCAAAAAGGGGCCTGGTCCTTTGGCTGCCAATTGGTCCGGGGCTGAAGTGGTTAAAGCCGGATTTGGATACAAAAAGATTTCCCAAGCTTTAAACATCCCAAGGAGCACTGTGCAAGCGATCATTTTGAAATGGAAGGAGTATCAGACCACTGCAAATCTACCAAGACCTGGCTGTCCCTCTAAACTTTCAGCTCAGACAAGGAGAAGACTGATCAGAGATGCAGCCAAGAGGCCCATGATCACTCTGGATGAACTGCAGAGAACTACAGCTGAGGTGGGAGAGTCTGTCCATAGGACAACAATCAGTCGTACACTGCACAAATCTGGCCTTTATGGAAGAGTGGCAAGAAGAAAGCCATTTCTCAAAGATATCCATAAAAAGTCTCGTCTAAAGTTTGCCACAAGCCACCTGGGAGACACACCAAACATGTGGAAGAAGGTGCTCTGGTCCGATGAAACCAAAATCGAACTTTTTGGCCACAATGCAAAACGATATGTTTGGCGTAAAAGCAACACAGCTCATCACCCTCAACACACCATCCCCACTGTCAAACATGGTGGTGGCAGCATCATGGTTTGGGCCTGCTTTTCTTCAGCAGGGACAGGGAAGATAGTTAAAATTGAGAGGAAGATGGATGCAGCCAAATACAGGACAATTCTGGATGAAAACCTGTTGGAGTCTGCAAAAGACCTGAAACTGGGACGGAGATTTATCTTCCAACAAGACAATGATCCCAAACATACAGCAAAATCTACAAAGGAATGGTTCACAAATAAACGTATCCAGGTGTTAGAATGGCCAAGTCAAAGTCCAGACCTGAATCCAATCGAGAATCTGTGGAAAGAGCTGAAAACTGCTGTTCACAAACGCTCTCCATCCAACCTCACTGAGCGCGAGCTGTTTTGCGAGGAAGAATGGGCAAAATTTTTAGTCTCTCGATGTGCAAAACTGATAGAGACATACCCCAAGCGACTTGCAGCTGTAATCGCAGCAAAAGGTGGTTCTACAAAGTATTAACGCAAGAGGGCCGAATAATTATGCACGCCCCACTTTTCATTTTTTTATTAGTTAAAAAAGTTTAAAAAATCCAAAAGATTTCGTTCCACTTCACAATTGTGTCCCACTTGTTGGTGATTCTTCACAAAAAATTAAAATTTTATATCTTTATGTTTGAAGCCTGAAATGTGGCAAAAGGTTGAAAAGTTCAAGGGGGCCGAATACTTTCACAAGCCACTGTACTGTTCATACTCACTCTCTCACTATGAGATTAATTTTCTGTATTCTGCAAAAAAAAACCTGGTTGATCCTGCTGCTCTCTATCCCCCCTTCTGTCCAAGTCCCCAATACAGCTAGGGATTTTGCAGAGCAGAGCAACGCTCTGCACATACTCAGTTTTCAGTGTGTTTCTATGGTGAGTATTTCCTCCCTATCACATCTGAGCAGCCCATGTGAATTTAGAGTCATACATGGGAGTTCATAGGCAGTGGTAAATGACAGCTCCCTCCTTCTCCTTGCCCACTAACCAGCTAGCGGGATATTACATGTAGATTGATGGAGGCTTCACCTTCCTCTTATTCTCAGACACAGGCTGGAGGGGCGTGACACAATTTAAAACCCCCACCAATATGATCAATTAATTTTTCATGCCTATCAGGCTGCTGTTATTGACCTTAATACTTGAAATTTTTTGAAGATTAATGAACCCACCATACCTACTTTTTATGCTTTACCAAAAATCCATAAATCAACCACAAATCCCCCCGGACGCCCCATTGTGTCCGGTTGTCACTGTTTAACAGAAAACGCGAGTGCTCTTGACTCTACCTCCAAACACATGGCTTGTGACCTTGGACGTTGAATGTCTTTATAATTGCATTCCGCATGATAAGGGCATAGATGTAATTCGTGACCTCCTCTTTGAACGCGGACCCCAATTTGATAGATATGCCAATTTTGTGTTGGACCTTCTTAAATTCATTCTTACTAAAAACCATTTCATGTTTGGTAGTTCCCACTTCATCCAGGTGCAGGGTGTGGCTATGGGGACCCAATGTGCGCCCTCATATGCCAACCTGTACCTGGGGGGGTGGGAATGACATCTTTTTTCACAATTAATTTCTACTCACAAATCATGTATATTACATTGGTTTAGATATATCGATGACATTTTATTATTTTGGTCAGGCTCAGATTTCGATCTAAACCAATTCTTTGGATCGTTAGGCATCAACAATTTTAATTTAAAATTTACTCTCGAATCCAGTCAGCAGTCTGTCAACTTTCTTGACCTAACTATCAATATTGATAATTTAGGACAGATTAGAACGTCCCTGTTCAGAAAGCCTACAGCTGGCAATACTATTTTACATGCTGAAAGTGCTCATCCTCAATCTCTACTTAATAGCATCCCTTACAGTCAATACCTTAGGATCAGACGCAACTGTACCTCAGATGCAGATTTTTATAAAGCATCCAATGAATTATACTCTAGACTAATTAACAGAGGTTACAGTCGTGCACGATCGTTCAATAAGGTCAGGAAACTTGACAGACTTCAACTGATTCATAATTCCAGAAATTCCACAAACACTCAACCTGTCAGACTTATTACTCGCTTCTCATCAATGCACACCCAAATTCGCGAGGTTGTAAATAACTTTTGGCCTCTATTACTCGTTGACCCTACAGTCAGCAAGTTTATTGGTTTACGCCCTGACATAACCTATAAAAGATGCCCTTCACTTCGTGATCGTCTTACCAGAAGTCATCATGCTCCATTAACGACCCAGATTCGTCTTGACAATGGTACATACCCTTGCGGGTCATGTGACATGTGTCAATATGTTTCAAATTCCAAGGTTACCTTGTTACCCAATGGATCCTTTCATGAAATCTCTCACCATGTAAACTGTAGAACAATAGGCGTTGTATATCTTGCCACTTGCACTTGTGGATGTTTCTACATTGGTAAAACCAAACGGCCCTTTCAGGTCCGAATACGTGACCATATTAAACCCACTTTAAAACGTATTGCCACTACAGCCATTAATAGACATCTTGGTCTAGCACACAACTATGATCCCCAACATATATGTTTTTCGGCACTTGAACATGTCGAGACACATGTGAGAGGAGGTGGCATCGATGAGAAACTTTTGCAAATTGAAACGAAATGGATACATAACCTCAATGCCGTTAAATATCCAGGTTTGAATGAATATATAAGTTTTAAATCCTTCTTATGGTTATCGGACACCTTATGGACTTCTAAACTTCATACTCTTCTTTGCTATCATTGACATCTATATCAGCTTATTTACCCAGAGATATCTATTGTTACCCATGTATCCTCTCTTACTGCCCCCTGGGTCCAGGCTGCTGCATCAGCTTGGTCACTTTGTGGCACTCGGGCACCTTTACAGCTGCTTTCTATGGACTATTGTACGTTTATATAATAATACTTTTCTGCATATCTTGAACACATGATTGCCACATTGTTTGTCGCATGTGCTTCTTAATTAAATGTATTATTATGTATCCCTCCTTGCTTTACTCCGGGTCCACGCTGCTGCGTCAGTTTGGTTACCTTGGAGCGGTCGGGCACCTCCTCAGCTGTATCCCATAGATCATTGTATGTCTGTATAAATATTTACTCTGTACATCTTGATTATAGGGTGACTATACTGCTTGTATACATACTTTAACTAACTGCATTACTTTTCAAGCGACTATTTTAACCCTTTGGGCCTTTATTACACTAGTATACTATCAAACATATCATATTCTTCTTGGTCCTATGCTAATTCACTTTGGCCCATTATATACCATCTTACTATTTCCTAATACATGTGTTTGCCCTTATCATTACTCAGTTTATGCCTGGCAGACACACCTCCATGCCGCCTCATTTGGGACCCCATCAACAATGGGGCAGATCGGGTCCTGGCCCTCCCTCCCCGCCTCACGGCCTGTCGCTGTTTTTTCCCTCCCTTTTTTTCCCCATGCCATCTATGTGACACAAAACGTGGCCCGGTCCAGTCCTGGCTACCCCACTTTCGCTTTTTCCACCTTTGGTCATTTATATTCCCTTATCGCATTGGTATCTGTTTGGGCACCCCAGGGCTGCGATCTCACAATCGCAGCCCGCCCAGCCTTTTTGCCTCCACACCTCCCTGTTGCTCCACCACCATCTGGTATCTTTCAGCTCTCTTTCCATCTCCCTTCCTTGGAATCACTGGTTTTCCATTCCTTCCATAGGAATTAGCACATTCGTCTTAGACCTATGTTGCCTGCTACCCTCAGTACCCCTCCTGTCCACAGGAGGGCTCCTGAGGTTGGATCTATCTGTGTGCGCGCGCGCAGAGCGGCGCGCGCACTCACTGGTCCTTTAGCATTATGGGAACTGTAGGCAAACGCGCCGGCGCTTCCGCGCATGCGCGAACGGCTCTTCTGCCCGCCGCCTCATCATGGTTTACCATGATTAGGTGTGGAGGGCCTATAAAGCCTGCCTAGTCCTCACCAATTCAGGTGATGGACACTGGAGCGCCATTCTTGTTGGGATCATTTTCAATGCAGGTTTGATACTTTTGTCTCCTAGTCTCTCTTTCTTTTATATCTTGCTCATACTTTGTAAGTATAGTTTGATACTTTACCCATACCTCTCATTGTCTTTTATCCATAGCCATTGGTTTCTTTTCTCTGATCAATCTTGAACCATTGATAGCAGACATCTGCTGTCTTTTCAAACAGTCTGGCTTCAGGCTCTCAGCGTTCAGCCCAATCCAAATAGACATATCATCTGTAGGTGAGCTTTTTCACTCCCTATTCTGTGTATGTAGCCCTGTAATTCATTTATTACATTTCATACCATTTTTTCTTGTTGCCCCATCAGTGGCTTTCTTATATCTTCATACAAGATTCTCCCAGGATCATCCTTGTTTGGCGCTCCATATATATGATCAATTTACTCTATAGCGGTAAGTCCCTGTATATTTTAGGCTATGTTAGCCATGCATGGCAAATTAACTCTTTTGAGTCGCCATTTCACATTGCATATTATTATCCACTATATTTTACCAGGCTCCCTTTAGGCCTTCGACAGTTCCTCGCCTTATGGGAAATTGTATGTGACCACACCTGCGAATCAAGTGGCTGTTCCAGTGACTTAGGGGTACGTTCTGTTTGCCCCCCCAGGGGACTCTTGGGGACCAGCGCCGGCTATGAGTGTGTATGGGAGGGGACGTAGGGCCTTGTGGCGACATGGTTGGTGTGGTCCTGCTTATTAAAATTTATATGCACTAATTGAGCTTTATAATTAACCTTTGTCTTTTATATCTTCATAGACTCTTTTCCTATCTGGTACAAAACTATCCATTGACCCTGAAGAAGCCATTGTATGGCGAAACATGTCGGTCAGCTCTCTCTAACAGCCCTATTGTACCCGGGATCTACCAAATCCTTGTAGACCCTTTTTATCATACCCCTGTTTATTCTTGTACTCCCCTGGTCCCCCAGCCATCTCTGAGTCCCTTGCGTCCCCATTGTTTGCTGGGGAATTGATATGACTGGCGGACCAATCCCATTGTATCCCCCTTCTCTATATTGTATGTATATTGTATTTGGTGTCGGTTTTGTTTTTTAAATCGATTATTAATAAATTACTTTGTTAAAATTTCTTCTCAAAAAGTTGCAAGTATCATTTTTTGTTTATTACCGCTATAGTCCCCTATCTCTATTCCTGTTCTTCCATCTACAATTTAAAACCGTTTATTGATATTAATTATTTATTTTTACTCTGTATTCAAAGGCTGTTTTTTTTTTTTTTGAACATGTGACCTGCAGTAGAGGACTTGAAGCTCCCCCTACTTATGTTTTCCTGCAGATAGACTGGGAAAGACCTGGGTCATGTGAAAGCTCTATATCGATTAGGCAAAAGGTATCTAGATGGGATTTTTTAATTCAATGCCAATTAAATTAAAATGTAATTAAATGCCATCATCCATATACAGAAAGAGAAGGGACAATGTAAATCAAACACTGTGTGTTTAGTATCACTTTAACATCACTTTGTACATTACTTTCTTATTTAATAATTTTGCTGAATATTTACCTCATGGTAATTTGCTCAGGAAGCAATAAAGAAACATATTAGACAGGTGAAATATTTGATTTTCATTTTGTTCAGTGCTTTTTGTCTTCTCTCTTCCAGTATTATTTAATACAATTACATATTATGTTACGGAATGGTAATCAAAGAGAGTATCATAAAACTGCAGTAATACCCACATGATGCCCATCCTGAGCCATTTCCGTCTTGGCAAATTATGTTGGCAGATTTCACCAGAGTCAGAGTAACCAGAGATCAAATATTGGAGAAAGTTTTCAGATAATCTAAGGTCAGTGCCAAATCTATACGAGACCAGAACATAGCATGAAAAAACAGACCTAGGCAATCAATAAACTGCCTGGAACCTGAGCACAAGTCAAGAAAACGGTTTGCTGCCTTAGCATGCACTTAAGCTTATAGAAGTTGCCTTCCTGTTATAGGAAAAAATGTTCTCCAAAATTCACCAATACACAGGCTTTATGCCGTTCATATACTTAAACAAGGTTTCAGTGGGCATAGAGGAACCAAAGACCAAGGGTAATGCACTGATCAGAAAATCAGGAGACTGGATATGCTTAAGCAATAAGGACAAACACCTGAGTACAAATGACAGCGAAATAAACATACAAATGCAAAAAGTGCGGTACATATGCTCCTGCTGCTGTCAGTCAAATCCTGAGAGCAGGGGGCATGGCTAAGCTGGGCTGTGTGCATCTACTGACGCACACAGCCTGGCTTAGGAGTGCGCCTGCACGGGTGCCGCTTCAGAACACAAAATGAGGAATGGACAGCATCGGCAGGGGACTCCAGAAGTGGAGGTAAGGAACCACTCTGCGCAATACTATGTCACAGAGCAGGTAAGTATAACATCTTTTTTACTTTATCTAAAAATAGCTTTACAATCACTTTAACTGAAAAAAAATTAAATAGATGCTAATTGGCTGCAATGCACAGCTCAAGAGTCTGTCTGTTTCAGTTATGATGAATTCCTTCCAATGTATTTTAAAGAGGTGTTGTAAAGGTTCAATTTTTTAATTAATTTTTTTTATATAAATAACAAACATGTCATACTTACCTTCTCTGTGCAAGGGTTTTGTACAGAGCGTCCCTGATCCTCCTCTTCTGGGGGAGCGCTCCCGAGTCCTGCCACTGCATCCATTAACACAGACAGCAGGACTCGGCCCCGCCCTCGGCTCCCATGTCACTGGATTGGATTGACAATATGTCAATTGAGGACCCGAGACTGTGCTTGTCCCCGTCGCTGGAACGATCAGGTTCAGGTAAGTAAAAGGGGGGGCTCTTGGGGGGAGCTGCACTACAGAAGGTTTTTCACCTTAATGCATAGAATGCATTAAGGTGAAAAACCTAGAGGGTTTACAACCCATTTAAATACCTCCTGGAATTTTCTTCGCTTATGTTTTGTCACATTGATGAAATAACCTAAGAAACATATAAGGATTAACATGTTAGAATTAACAGAGTCAGGCACTAAGTAGCATAATAGCACTGTACAGCTTAAAACTAATGATAGTAATATTAATTTTCAAGTATCAATATCCAGATTACTCCATTACGTTTTGTCTCATCATTTTCCAACAAAGGACATTGTGTTCCTATTTCTAGGTCAGTGTAGTGACATTGGCAGTACCTTATGATTTGGCTTAAGGGTGCTATTTCTGTGATGTGCAGACCTGTATAATACCATTTACACTGAGCTTCATTTACATACTATTTTAAGCTAAAGTTTTGCAAGAAATGTCACACATCATGTACAGCTGAATTAATCAGACGTGCTGCTTTTCAGAATCTCTTAAAGCCCAGAGGAGTCAGCATTTTTTTAACAAACCATACACCTAAAATAAACATATACAATAAACGCAAAGTATATACATTTAACATTCATGCACTGTATGATGTAAAAATATGTTGACGTAAATGTTTTATTTTAGTGTTGCTATCTTAAAACAGAAGTTTATAATATCTTCCTTACAAATAATAAGAAGGGCACCACTGACAATAATATGTAGTAATTCTAGTTTTATATTGTGCGCTAAACACTGAAAAGTTGAAAATGTATGTACTCACTATTTAAGCACTGGGAAGCTTATGAGGTGACTTGAATGCCACCTTAGATGTATTTGATTGGATCAATTACTGTTGAGTCATACCACAATTTTCAAACTTTTATAGGTGTCACCCCTAGCAGGTGACGTGGGCTCCCCCAAGGCACAAAGGCTAAGTGCCAGCTGGTCTTCACCAGAGCTCCTAATGGTGGAGATGGGCCAAGAGCCCAAGTGGCCCTGGGCTACTTTGCTGGGATCCTATGCCAGATGTAGTCCTGGGATTTGCCACACCAAGGCTACAATTTGGAGAAAGAAGACTAGAATTTAGTCAGGATCATGGGTAGGGGTCTTGGCAGGTGGAGAGCAGGGGGTAGTCAGATAGTTGGGGTTGGCAGTGAATAACAGTAAACTAGGCTGGAGATGAGATAGTAGTTGTTCCGGCAAGGGCCTTGGCAGGCAATGAGGAAAGAGTAGTCAGGAGATTGGGGTCAGCAGTAAAGGAGACAGTAGAAAAAGCATAAGACAAGAGAATGATGAGGACATCTGGGTCAGCAACACAGGTACTGTCTTTAGCATTATAGCTCTTGCTCAAAGGTAGCTGGTTTGAAGACACAGCACCAGTCACTTTAGAGGCTGGAGCTTAAATACCCTTTTAGTCAAAGGACATCATTTCAAGGAACTCTGAATGTCCTGCCAGGGATTCTGTAAGTCTTGGCAGGGATTCTGAAAGTGTTGTAACACCAACAGATTGCAAAGAATTAAAAAAATTAAGACTTCAGCTCAAAACTTTATGGAATGCTCCCAATATTTCTACATCGTTGTTCCACTCTAGTTGTGTGTTTTTTACAGAAGGTATTTTAGATGGATGTGAAGAAACAAGTTTTAGGATTTGTTCTTGTAATAGATCAATACACTACACAACTGATTAAACAATATGATGGTGCCATTTTGTGATCATGGGTTGCTGAAGTTTTGCAACATGACAATAAATAACTATATAAAAGTGCCATAAATTGTGCAAATTAGTTTGTAAATAATACATCTGTTTTGTACAAGCTTGATACCTAAACAAATAGCTTTTTTTTCTGCAAGGTCTGCCAATTTTTTACAGTAAAAAATCTAGTGAAACAAGTAAGGTTATCTGGAATTGTTATTAAAGTATCATAATTCATATGATACAAAATGTCAACATTGTTGATATTTTTTAACTGTAAAGCATTTTGTAATCATCGCCTCCAATGTAGCTGGCTCTCAGATGCTGTTCCTGGTATCATTGTGATTAATGGTTCTCCATTGGAGTGAAAAAAACATTGTTTGAAAAATCCTTGAGCTACTTTGATAATCTTGTGAAACAACTTACTCTTTGAACTACACTGTAGCTGATATTAGCTATGTTTTAATTAGGTAGTGAGTAATAAATCATATTAATAGTTTATTTTATGTATCAGAGTCAGCCAGTCCACTTTTATTGACGGAATGGAGTATTGTTAGACTACGTAATTTAGCACTGCTTCTGTAGGTCTAGCAAGGTAGTTTGTAGATTGTTTAGTTTGTAGAGTACATATTTTGTCCCACAGATCAATTGAATATATTTGAGTCCCAGGAGTACACTTACTTTTGTTCTTCTGTGACCCAGCTTAGCTTAAAGCGGGCTATTATCTGCTATCAGCTGATGGGGCAGAGCTGAGCCAGGCTTTGGAAGGATCCTGACAATATTGTTGGGATCCAGCCAACTGTCTGACAGCTGAATCATCCTTTCAGTGCAAGGTTGAGAGTCGGAGTCAGCCGCTCCTGCCCCCTCCCTAACCAAGCACTCCATTCAGTGATGGAGGAGCAGGGCAAAGAGCGGCGACAGACAGTCACTGCTTTCTTCTCAGAGCAGGCCAAGAACTGAGCTATCATTCTTAGAGTCTTAGGCTGGCCACGCATTATACCATTTTCTTATACAATTTTCCTTTAGATTTACCAAAACCATTTAATATAAAATCAAATCTTAACACTTTCAATTTGCATTAAATCAGGCAGGCCCTTGTACTACATAGTTGAAGGTAAATTTAAAGGAAATTAAATAAGAAAATTGTATATTGTATGGGCATACTTAGACCCCATACACACTATACAACTTTTGTTGTCTGATTTTCCTATAGATTTACCAAAACCATGTAGTGCAAAGGGCCTGCCGGATTGCATAAAAATTGAAACTCTTAAGGTATAACCTCAAATTATATGGTTTTGGTAAGTCTGAAGTAGAGCTGCACGATTCTGGCCAAAATGAGAATTTTTTTGCTTAGAATAAAAAGATCACGATTCTCTCACGATTCTTGCGGCGTAAAATCTTTCACATTATACAAAAAAAAAAATTGGGCTAACTTTACTGGTTAGTTTTTTTTTAAAAAATTCATTAAAGTGTAATTGTTTCCCAAAAAAATGCTTTCAAACGACTGCTGCGCAAATACAGTGTGATATAATTTATTGCAACAACCACTATTTTATTCTCTAGGGTCTCTACTAAAAAAAAATAAAAAAAAAAAAATATATATATATAAAAAATGTTTGGGGGTTCTAAGTAATTATCTAGCAATAAAAATGATTTTAACTTGAAACCAACAAATTTCAGAAAAAGGTTTAGTGTTTAAGTGGTTAAACTTCCCTCATTTACACACCAAAGTGTAATACTTAGATCTAAAGCAGTGGTCATCAACCCTGTCCTCAGGACCCACTAACAGGCCAGGTTTGCAAGATAACTGAAATACATCACAGGTGGTATAATTTGCTACTCAATGATTGCAGTATTCTAGTCTGCATCTCTCCAAGGTAATACATAAAACCTGGCCTGTTAGTGGGCCCTGAGGATAGGGTTGATGACCACTGATCTAAAGGACAAATTGTTACAATGTTTATACTTAAGTTTCACTGCTAAAGAATGTTGTGATTCTTGGCAGACTGCCTGTTTTTTTTTTTCTTTTAACGGCTGTCGGCTTTAGCAGAGCAGAGAGAATTCTCTGCATAGAAAGAATTGGGAAATACTTTTATCAAGATTGCAACCGGAAAAAAATTGTGATAACAATTCTTAATGATTAATCATGCAGCTCTAGTCTGAAGGAAAAAAAATCTACAGAAAATCGTATAGTGTGTATGCTGTTAGACCTGGGAAAGGAATGGCCAATCAGAACTCGTTTCGGAGGCAGGGCCGCACCTCCTTCATCAGCCACAAAAACCTAAGTCTTTTGAACCACTTTAAGAAAACTGTATGCAGTTTGTGAGACACAAACTTAGGCCCTTTCACATGATCGCCCCGCTCAGGACCGCCTGTCGGTTTTTAAGGCAGATCCAAGCCGGCCACCCATTGACTTCTATGGGTAGGTGGATATCAGCGGAGATTTGTCCACTGACACTCGCCTGCCATCTGATCTGCTCAAAACAGATGGATGGCGATACATTTGCCATCCATCTGATCAGATCGAATGAAATCTGATGAAAACGGATAACGTGTCTGTTTTCATCCGATCTTGCCATAGAGAACAGTGTGGCTTTGACAGGTCCGTCTCTGCACAGTGTGCAGAGACGGACCTATCATCCGCCTGCTCAATGGGGATCAACGGAGCTTTCCGGAGTCCGTCCAGTGGATCTGCTCCATGTGAATAGGGCCCTACTGATAAATAAAATAATGTGACTAAGTAACTATTTAAAAAAAACTACATATTGTTTATGCTTGTTTTAAAGAGAGAATGATTGTGATAACATATCAAATGCAGTTACATTTTCTTATGTAGAGTATTGAGTTATATTACAACAGATTTGTTATGGGTTTATAATTTATTTCTTAATATGGAACCAACCAAAACATAAATTTTAGTTAGAGTGGGGGACTTGTTATTTGTGTCTTTGTTGGGGAGATTTGTTTTAATTTCTGTACCAGTTACCTTACAGGTAATGAGGAATCTTCCTATTAGGGACAATGATCTTTGAAAACACACCAAAGGATCTAATCATAGTTACAGTACATTGTTACGTATAGTTTCATAGTTGCTAAGGTTGAATACAGACAATAGTCCATCCAGTTCAACCTGTGTGGGTGTATTTGTGTTAGTGTCTATATTTATTTCCCATATCCCTGTATGTTGTGTTCACTAAGATGCACGTCCAAGAGTCTTCTAAAAATATCAATACTCCCCGCTGATACCACCATTTGTGGAAGAGAATTCCACATCCTGGGAACACCATTGAGGTATTTGTAAATCGTTATCATGTCCCCTCTCAAGCGTCACTTCTCCAGGAAGAATTTAGAATAAATAATCCTTTCCTAAGTAACTAAGGCTGTATTACCCTTCTCTTTTTTTTAAGGCAGATATTTTCCAATGTATTCAATGCATGAAGGTGGATGTTGTAGCCTGCATTGCGAAGGACTTTGCATTGTCCATCATTGCATTAAAAATAAAAATTTGTCAATGCACATGCTGGTTAGATCATGTGTTATGCATTTCCAATTATCTTTATAGAAACACGTGTGCATTAAAAAAAAGGTGTAAATGGGCCTTTAAAGAAAAGGGGCTTTTATTGATGTCTTGTACTTCTTTAGAGGTTTCTGTCTACCTGTCCCAGCAACCAAACAGAAAGTCAGAGGAAATCTTCAACGTGTCTGTGTTAATAAATGTTTGATTGTTTTGTATTGGCTGCAAATATATTTTTTTAGTTTAGACTGTTTCTTATATCTTGTGATGGAAACATGGCAGTGGGTAATTTGACTATTCTAAGCATTATATTACTGAATAAGACCAACAACTGCTATGCTATAATATACATACAGTAGGTATATGCAACTTTTACCTGCTGAGCTATCAAACTTTTCCCACTTTCACCTTTTGTGTCCTTTTAATGAATGCACATTAATTTCTAAAATGTATTATTTTAACCCAGTCAATACAGAAAAGCACCCTATTGAGTGACCTTAATTGGATAGATGAACTAATGTTAATTTAATGCCTCCAAAGGTGAAGAATTAAACCGTTTCATCTGATGAGTTTTCTCCCATTATGTTCATTACAGCTCTTAATATGTTAGTATTTGTCACTTATGGTATTGCAGTTTCTAATCTGTTAGTGGCAGTAGATTATTTCTTCTTTAACCTGTTTTTGGAAACTAAATGTCTGATAAGTATTTGATAATTTGAATTGCATAGTAGGTTTAAAGTACAAATACATAATTTCATTCTATAGCAGGGATTTTTTTTACAAACACCAGTGAGCTAATAAGTGTGTGTCCAGAAATGTTGGTCTATTAGTACAGATATAATCAAATATGTAAAGCCATAAGATTTAGTACTAGTGCGATTTCAGATGCGACTTGAGTTGCACAGAATCGCATGACAAGTGAAATCCCATTATTTCCAATGATGCCTGTTCACATCAAAAGCGACTCAACATAGAACAATTTTGAAAAAAAAATCTGTTCTACTTTGATGCAATTCCAGTGCAATTTTAGCCCCATAGAGTATACAAAAACCTATCAAAGTTGCTTCGAAGTAATACTACAACCGCACTGAATGTTGGATCAAAATCTTACTGCAGAGGTATGAACCTTGCCTTAATACAAGTAATATGCAGCTTATAAACTCAGTGAGTGTGAGATATGGAAGTAGGGTTTATAAGGATACAGAAAAACGCCTTTGTTGCAGATAAATAATATAAATTGCAAAATAAGATGTTTTTAATTTTGTAGTATTAAACATGTGTTTTGTATATGTAGTTACAAGTTGTTATATAGATAGACAATATATATTGGTTAAAACGCCTACATTACGTATAAACTGTTTCTAGTCAAAACTGATGTGAATTAGGATTTCAAGACAAGCATGGCAGTCAGTCCTTCTCGCAGTTTACTATTCACCTATGAACGTTTTAGGGTAAAGGATAAAGGACAGACTGTGTTCTCACTTATGCAGCCCACAAGATAACATAGGTGCTTTAGTATACCAATTTATATCTTGGTTTAATTCTAAGGTATTACTCAACTCAAATCTAGAGAGGATCAGGTTATGTTTTTTTTTTTGTTGTTTTTTTTTCAAATGCAGGCACAATATAAAGTAGCAATATACTAAAAAGTGCATATTCCCCTGTGTTTTTTTTGTTTTGTTTTTTTGGCAGAACTGAGCAAAACTAAAAATATGCTTATTCAGGTAAAAGAAGAGGTTTGCCTCTGTGTTGATTAGGATTAGTCACAAGAGGAGTTGGGGCAATAGCTGTATACTTGGGAACAGAAAAATAGGGTTTTCAGTAAAATCCTTCATTAATTATTTTTTAAACTTGTTAATTTAATGAATACTATTAGAATTGATTAATTACTAACTAATTAATAATTCATTATAGTATTATAATATTTGTATGGCTGCAAATATGGTTATAGTGTATAGTTTTGTCTGTCAGTTATTGAAACAAGGAAAGTAAATATTTAATTATTTGTATGTGTAGCATGATGTTGTGTTACCTTTGTTTGTCCATCAAGATTTGCCTTTGTAATTTTTACATGCACCCTTTAGGTAAAAGCATGCTTAAAAGTGATCTTAAATTAAGACTTATATATGTTTTTATTTTACTTTTAGGCTCTGCGCTGCAAATAATTCTTCAGTATTCAACATTATCAAGATCTGCAGAGGCTCATAATCTTAGGATTAAATCATGTTTGAAGCATGAAAGTTTAAGATCAGTAACCTCTAGAACATCTACGGATATTCCTAGTTCAGTGGAACTCCTCGGTAGACAGTTCCCTCGAGATGATTTCACAAATATTAGTAGTAAAATCATGTCTTTGGTTGGACTGAATTTACACAACCAGAGTTATCATCCATTGTGGCTGATCAAAGAAAGAATCAAGGAACATTTTTACAAGCAGTATATAGGACGGCATCAAAACCCTCTGTTTTCTGTCTATGATAATTTATGTCCTATTGTCACAACAGAGCAAAATTTTGACAGCCTTCTTGTTCCTTTGGACCATCCAAGTAGAAAGAAAGGAGACAATTACTATTTAAACCATTCTCACATGCTTCGTGCTCATACGTCAGCTCATCAGTGGGATTTGATGCACTCTGGACTGGATGCATTCCTGGTTGCGGGAGATGTTTATCGCCGCGATGAGATTGATGGGACCCATTATCCAGTTTTTCATCAGATGGAAGGTGTCCGCCTGTTCTCATACTATGAGGTAATGATACACCAATTTTTTTATTATTTTTTTATTTATTTATTTATTACAGGTACTTATTCAGCGCCATAAATTAATGCAACACTTTACATACGCTATATTACCAAAAGTATTGTGACACCTGCCTTTACATGAACTTAGTACAGTCTTAGTCCATAGGGTTAAGTATTGAGTTGGCCCACCCTTTGCAGCTATAAAAGCTTCAACTCTTCTGGGAAGGCTGTCCACAAGGTTTGGGGGTGTGTCTGTGGAACTGTTTGACCTTTCATCAGAAGCGCATTTGTGAGTTCAGGCACTGATGTGGACAAGTAGGCCTGGCTCACAATCTCTGCTCTAATTCATCCCAACGGTGTTTTATCGGGTTGAGGTCAGAACTCTGTGCAGGCCAGTCAAGTTCCTCCACCCCAAACTCACTTATCCATGTCTTTATAGACCTTGTTTGTGCACTGGTGCACAGTCATGTTGGAACAGGAAGGGGTCATCCCCAAACTGTTCCCACAAAGTTGGGAGCATGAAATTGTCCAAAATGTCTTGGTATGCTGATATTTTAAGAGTTCCCTTCACTGGAACTAAAGGGCCGCCCAATCCCTGAAAAACATCCTCGCACCATAATCCCACCTCCACCAAATGATTTGGACCAGTGCACAAAGCAAAGTCCATAAAGACATGTATGAGCGTGTTTGGGGTGGGGGGAACTTGACTGGCCTGCACAGAGTCCTGACCTAAACCCTTTAGTTTCTTCCTGGTTTCTGACATAGGAGTCTTCCTGGGCATTTTATTTTTTTCATCAGCTAAGCATGCCATCCCGCCAGCAGCAGCACAGCAGCAGCACAAAGACATTGGTGTATGGTGAGTTTGCTTTGAATATTAAAAATGTATTAAATAGCATTTTCAGTTTGTGGTGCTCAGATACAGTTTAATTTCACTTTAATGAGAACATTGAGCAGGTGCTCAGGAAGAGGGGGGAAGCAGAGTGCTGACATCTGACTTGAAGGACTTCACTGCTTCCCTTGTAGGCTTTTAGGGGGACTTGCTTAACAGTGTCTGCAGCTACAGATGTCAGGTGAGTCTTTGTTTTAATGTCTAATTAATATTTAAATATTTGAATGTATATAGTTGTGTAGTTACCTAGTCACTTTGAAAAAAAAACACCATCTAGTCCATCGAATTAGCCTTCTAACAGTTCAACTGTAATGTAATAAATAAAAATAAGAGGGTGTGTAAAAAGATAGCTCTGGTCGATGAGAAAGATCTCTTATACAGTGGACAACTGCTTGTTCAGACAAGGTTTAGTACAGCCGGTAAGAACATACCGGACAGCAGTGGCTTCTTATGTGTCCGCGTGCATAGGACTGTCATATGTATGTTTTGTATGTGCAATACCTCTTCCCTGAAAATTTGCTCCCACAGAAGATTATTAATCATCGTTTGACAATCACATGAACATTCCTCTCACGTAAATGTTTGAATGATTTCAAAGTGATTGATATATTTTTGAACAACTGCCTTTAATAAATATGAACAACATGCACAGCACAAAAAATCTTGATCCAAAACAGTTTTTAGTTTGTTTCTTAATAGAATAGCATAGAAAATGACTAGACTCTGATCATTCTTCTATTGTTGTTGTCTAGGAGGTCCCAACAGTGAGTGAGAGGGGTTCTCTCCAAAGTTGGGGGGGGGGGTTCCTTCTCAGAGATTTATCACAGGAACCTGTTGTTCTGGAGGCAACAATAACATTTTGCATTTTAAAGAACATATGGAGAGGTAAACCACCAATCCAGGACAGAGACAGCAATAAAAATACATGCTATCCAAAATAGAAGACAAGGTGGCAGCCAGGGCCAAGTGTTTAGGGGCAGTTGCTTCAGGAGAGGTGATTCATGGGGGGTGTTGTGAGTTCTGTGTACTACAGGCTGACAGCAGTAGTGACAGCAGCATCACTACTTCTGACAGCTGAGTGCTCAAGGGGTGAGGAGGATAGAGTCAGAAGGAGGTGCAGGCTGTGCTCTCTGTCCCCCTCTAGCTCCTCTTTCTTGCCAGTGCAGAGCTTCTGTATTTTTGTAAACATCACTGCTTAATACAATAGCGCTGTCAGATTGGAACTGTGCAGGGTTTGCTTACCCGGTCCCAACTGGCATCTTTCTTCTGTCATTTTACACCCCTTGCCAGCTTCTCTCAAGACTGCTCTTGTTACAGCAGCAGAAATTGCAGGTATGGGGGCAAGTATGCAAACCCTGCAAAGTCCAGATCTGACAGTGCTTCTGTAATAACAAGCTAGCAGCTCTGTCCCAAGTGATGTCCTGATCTAACAGCACTTCACTCCAACTTCTCCAACAGAAGCCTCTGAGGACCATTGGTATGAATGGGTTTGAAGGTAAAAAAAAGTCATTTATACCCATGTGGAAACCTGAAGTGAAGGACAATGACTCACCACTGTACCCACTTCAGAGATCAGAACTGCAAATGGATTTGTTTACAAACCCAAATCCATTCATATATGTTAAAAAAATAAATATAATAAATAATATGAATGCAGAAACATAAAATACCTTTTTTTTTTTTTTTTGCATTTTATTAATCTAGTTTTTCCCAAATCGCCTTTCAGGACAGCCTTGGAGACAGTGCAGGTCCGCCCATTTTCCAGGGAACAATTGCAGCCTTTAAAATCCTTTTAAGCTATTTTAACCACTTTAGGCCTGGACCAATTTGCAGCCAAAGGACCAGCGTTGCTTTAAAGTGGAAGTAAACCCCCCTATCGTTTTCAGCCAAGGAAGCTGCCATCTTTGCCTCTGTTTAATCTTCAACTGCCACGGTGCTGCACATGTGTTCCGTTATGACACCAGCCATTGGATGGTTTGACTGTTTGGTTGAGAGCACAGCCATTGTGCAGTTAGCATTCCCGGCATGCCTTTTTTTTTTAAATTGTTAAATCGATGAGTTTACTTCCGCTTTAACTGACAATTGCGCAGTCGTGCGACGTGGCTCCCAAACAAAATTGGCGTCCTTTTTTTCCCACAAATAGAGCTTTCTTTTGGTGGTATTTGATTGCCCCTGCGGTTTTTATTTTTTGCGCTATAAACAAAAATAGAGCGCCAATTTTGAAAGAAATTCAATTTTTTTACTTTTTGCTATAATAAATATCCCCAAAAAATGTATAAAAAAAAAATATTTTTTCCTCAGTTTAGGCCGATACATATTCTTCTACATATTTTTGGTAAAAAAAAATTGCGATTATTGATTGGTTTGCGCAAAAGTTATAGCGTTTACAAAATAGGGCATAGTTTTATAGCATTTTTATTAATATTTTTTTTTTACTAGTAATGGCGGCGATCAGCGATTTTTATTGTGACTTCGACATTATGGCGGACACATCAGACCTTTTTGACACATTTTTGGGACCATTGTCATTTATACAGAAATCAGTGCTATTTAAATGCACTGATTCCTATGTAAATGACAGTGGCAGTGAAGGAGTTAACCACTAGGGGGCGGGGAGGAGTTAGTGTGACGTGTTGTGTTTTTTTTTTACTGTAGGGGGGGCGTGGCTGACGTCTGACGTCACTGATCGGCTGTTTCCGATGACAGGGAACAGCAGATCAGTGACAGGCAGTGTAGGAAGCGCTGGGAGAGGTTTGTTTACACAGACCTCTCCCCGTTCTTCAGCTCTGTGACGGTCACTAGCGCGCCCCCACGGCTAGGCAATTAAAGGGCACGTATAAAAACGTGCTTTTGCCTAGCCGTGCCATTCTGCCAACGCATATTTACATGTGGCGGTCGGGAAGCTGTTAAATTAAAAAGAAAAAAAATCAAAAAAAAGCAACCTAAAATTTAAAAAAAACATACACCCGTGTTAAAACTGCAAAAGCTGCTTTTTAAACCCCTTTTTCCCCCTAATATATTAGCTACTAAATACTTATTTTGTGATCTGACATAAACAACCCTTCACTTCTCCCTAATCTGTGCATGTACCTTCTTCATTGTGATCTGAATACCTGCTCTGACTTTTGCTTCTGACCAATTCAGTGTTTTTCATAATTAAGGCAAGGAGACCAGCAGAGGCAGAGAGCACACAGCAGGAAGGTCCCACAATGTTATTATGCATTTCTGGGTTCATGTGTAACCTGATGAGCAGATCCGGAGCAGCCCAGTGATGCTAACACATGCGGGTGGCTGCTGGGAGTGGGATCCCAGTTGCAGAAGACACTTAATCTAACACATGGTGGGGGGAGCGCAGTTTGGCAACTTTGTTTTGAGCAATGGATTACCTTGTCCTTGTATTTTGACAGCTTTGCAAATCAGAAAAACTGTTGCCTGATGCCAAAGGGTCCAAGAGCCACTCACAGATCTAGTAGCGTGAGCTTAAACAATAAAGGATAGACCTGGATCTTTGAGACCTTAAGCCCCAATAATCTGTCTAAGTCTCAACAAAAATGGTGGAGTGAGATGCTGGTTCTGCTTTATGGGAACAGAGTCAGACTTTCTAATGTTAGGAGCGGCTGGGAAATAAACCTGCATAACATGAACTTCATCCAGAATGTGAAGGGAAATTCTTCTGACTCAAGATGTACTTGTGAAAGGCCAAAACTGCCTCAGGAAGAAAGGAAGCTCTAAGTTCCATCAGCATCTTGAAAAAAGAAAAGGTTATACTACCCAAGTTATCCAAAATCCTCCTGAGCTGTCGGGTTCAGGATAAGCAGTTGCACAGCTGCCAATACAATTGGTAGAAGATGATGACCGCAACTCCATACACGCTCTTAAATATCTATTATATTGATACTCAATAAAAGACAAATAGGGTACAGCAGCTGTTAATACGTTTCAGCCATGACAGCTCTTATTTCTTTCTCTCTCTGCTTCCACTTTGTTCTGGACATGTTGTTTTATTAGTTCATTATCACTATTTTTATTTAGAATTCTTTATGTATTTTATTGATCGTGATTATTGTCAGTTTTTTTGGCTTGCTTTCTTGTCATCTCTCACCCCTTTGAATTGTTTAATTCTTCTATCCTGATAACTATTATTGAGCTTATTTAAAACTCCTGTGATCAATAGAAGGAGGGGTAGCATTTTCATACTATATATATTGTGTTGTTTTTGTACATGTCTGTTGTGAACAAGACTGTCATGGCTAAAACGTGTTAACATCTGCTGTACGCTATTTGTCTTTTATGGGATATCAATAAATTTGGAGATATTTAAGAGAATGTATGGAGTTCCGGATCATCATCTTCTACCCATCAGCATCTTGTCTTGTGTATGACCAGGTAAAAGAGGAAGTCATTTCATAGAAGGAAAGGCAAAGATAACGGGAATACTGATCCCATGTTGCTATCAGAGCTATGCCATCCGAGCATCCACCTCCTTCCACCAGTGAATCTGAATACAAACCTGTTTGTTGTTGAACCTGGAAGCCAGGAAGTCCACATCCAGCATTCTTCACCTGTGACACAGGTCCTAATGTACTCCTGGGTGTAGGGACCATTCCCCCTACCAATTGTTCACACCTGGAATGTAAATGACTGGCAATGCTGGAATGTAGAGTTCTGCTCAGACTAGAATAATTTTTACCTCTCCTGCCTCAGCAAGATTTCTAGTTCCTTCCTGATTATTTCCTCCATAATGGTTGATGTAAGCCACTTGTGTCATGTTGTCCAACTGAATCCTGATCCAGCATTGCAGGGACAACTAAACTACTTGGAGCTCCAAAATGTTGATTGAAAAACAATATTCCTTTTGAGACCCCGGTACCGAAAAGCTGGTATTTGGGCTGAAATACATTGTTGGGACATTCCAAGATAATGAGCGGAAAGATTTCCCCAACACCAGTGCTTGATACCTGAGCCAATGAGGTTGCCATCAAGGCCAGAACTCTGATGTGCAGTCACAGAGACCAGAGAGTGCGGGAGCCCTAGTGAATCATCCTAAAGGCGCAATTGGGCGCTTTATAATCTGAGGGTCATTAATGTCCGGTAAGTGGTTTGGCTTTTTTCAATGCCAGAGCTACATGAATCTATTCATGCACAGTGGCCATTTAAATGAACTATTCATTTTTATTTTAGGGATGCATCTATGCTTATATTAGTTATGGAATCAAAGAGTTGGGTGGCTCCTGGACTGTAGAAGTTTTCCATGGAATAGAAAATGTATGTGTATAGGATAAGATTCTCCGAGCAATGTATCAGTTCCAGCGCTGATTTCTGAAGATTCAGGATGCAGCAAAACATTATTTTTTTTTATTTTTTTTAAATCAAATGGTTTTTATTGCAAAAGAAAAACAAATCAAATCAAAACATACATCACATTACACTTCAATTTTTCAGCGAAAGCACAGTGACATAACCATTAGTCATTCACTTCAATACCCGAGTAGCAGTGAGTATTCAGTGTGTGGCACATATAATGTTTATTTCTGTATATTTATATTCTGCGATCCCCTGTCGTGGTACTGGCAGCCTCAACATCCCCACTTTTTTCCATACAATATTACTTTATTTTTTAAAAAAAAGCTAGCATTTCCCTGGGCATCCATTATGTTAATGGAATCTGAGCAACCTCATCTGTACCAGTTCCCTGGGACTAATCCCAGGTTTATCAAGCTATGCGGCCCATAATCTGTCAAATCTCTCAGGGTTCCCCCTATGCTGATATATGTATTTTTCCATGGTAAGGGTATTACCCATGTGCTGAATCCAGGATTTAACTGACGACGGAGTGGCGGATTTCCAGCTCATAACTATTGTTTCCCTAGCAGCAAAACATTTTTTAAGATTTGGGGCTATCTGCATAGCTTCATCGCTCAGAATTTGTGCCAAGTCTTACCTCAACAGGAGATTATCTAGATATGCCACAACAAGAATATGCTGGGAGCATAGTAAGGCTAGCATGGATGCCAATACATTGGTGAATACTGGGTGCAGAAAACAGACCAAATGATAGAACCACAAACTGATAGCCTATGACACAATGTAGGTAAAATTGATGTACTGCAAACAATGCTGAAATGCAATTACATATCCTTGATGTCCACAGAGGCGAGAAAATCTCCCTGATGGATAGAGGATATGACATACCAGTTGGATTACATAAAAAAACTTTTGGACTCTGATGATGATATTTAAAGCTCTCAGAATAAAGATGGGGAAAATGCCCCCTTTGGTTTTGGAACAGTGAAAATGTTGGAGTAAAAACATTGAAGCTCTTCACTAATTGAACAGCGGGGTTTACTATTTGGTTCAAAAGATATGCAGCAGCAACATGGAGGTGTGGAGACCTGGTTGGATGATGAGATCTGTGTGGAATCCTGGTTGGATAGCATGCAGTGGGATGGGAAAGAGAGTTTAACTCTAGCTTATAGCCCCTGGAAACCACACCTCTTACCCAGGCATCAGAGATGGTTATTAACCAGGTGTCCTCAAAGGCCAACAGACATCCCCCTACGGTGGAAAGTGTGGTATCTGTTCATTTGGGCGGCACAGTGGTGTTGTGGGTAGCACTCTTGCCTAGCAGTAAATAAGGGTTGCTGGTTCAAATCCCAACGACGACACTACCTGCCTGGAGTTTGCATGTTCTCCCTGTGCCTGCGTGGGTTTCCTCCGGGTACTCCGGTTTCCTCCCACACTCCAAAGACATGCTGGTAGGTTAATTGGCTTCTGTCCAAAATTGGCCCTAGTATATGAATGTGAATTGGGGACCTTGGCTTGTAAGCTTCTTGAGGGTAGGGCCCGATGTGAGTGTGTGATGTATGTGTGGAGCTCTGTGTAAAAAAATTAAAAAAATTGACGGCACTTTGTGGGTACCTTAAATATAAATAATAGTATAATAGATGAGCATCTTAATGAGACCCAATGTACAGGGATAAGGACAATTGTAGACACAAACCCACACTCACTCAGGTTGAACTGGATGGACTGGTGTCTTTACTCAACCTTACTATCTATGTAACAAACTATACCAAAGATGACTTATCTGCAAGCTTGGGGGATTTAAAGGCCCAAGGTTTGTGATTGAACTGTGTCCCTAGCTTAAGTCTGGCCTTGGAGATTGAAGCTTGTTCGTAATGAATGGAGCTCTTCTGGGCCTTAAGCTGGATATACACTATACAATTTTCTGTAGATTTTTTCCTTCAGATTTACCAAAACCATATAATGAGGTCAAACCTTAAGAGTTTCAATGTGTATGCAATCAGGCAGACCCTTGTACTACATGGTTTTGGTAAATCTAAAGGAAATCAGACAACAAAAGTTTAGTGTGTATGAGGTCTAAGAGGTGGAAGTAGTCTTCCCAGTTTAAGTCATAGGCTTCAGCTGGGACAAATTAGCACTTTTACCCTTAGTGGCATTTTTTATTAGGGTGTCCACAGAAGCACCAAAGGGATGTTTTCCATGAAAAGTTATGTGCAGCAAAGATTTCCCTGCATATTCACAGACAGTAGAAATTTGGGAAATAAGACAATATCGACTAACCCATGTATGCATTAGTGGGGCTCACAACATAAGATCATAAGCGCTCTACAAAGAAAGGATCAGTAAATATAGTAGCTGGATCATTTGACATACAGTATCTCAAAGTAAGTACACCCTCACATTTTTGGAAACATTTTATTATATCTTTTCATGTGACAACACTAAAGAAATTACACTTTGCTACAATGTAAAATAGTGAGTGTACAGCTGGTAAAAGTGTAAATTTGCTGTCCCCGCAAAATAACTCAATACACAGCCATTAATGTCTAAACCACTGGCAACAAAAGTGAGTACACCCCTAAGTGAAAATGTCCAAATTGGGCCCAATTAGTCATTTTCCCTCCCCGTGTCATGCGACTCGTTAGTGTTACAAGGTCTCAGGTGTGAATGGGGAGCAGGTGTGTTTAAATTTGGTGTTATCGCTCTCTCTCTCTCTCTCTCTCTCATACTAATCACTGGAAGTTCAACATGGCACTTCATGGCAAATAACTCTTTGAGGATCTGAAAAAAAGAATTGTTGCTCTACATAAAGATGGCCTAGGCTATAGGAAGATTGCCAAGGCCCTGAAACTGAGCTGCAGCACAGTGGCCAAGACCACACAGCGGTTTAACAGGACAGGTTCCACTCAGAACAGGCCTCACCAGGGTCGACCAAAGAAGTTGCGTGCACATGCTCAGCATCATATTCAGAGGTTGTCTTTGGGAAATAGACATATGAGTGCTTCCAGCATTGCCTTACAAGGTTTGAGGGGGTGGGGGGTCAGCCTGTCAGTGCTCAGACCATACACCACACACTGCATCAAATTTGTCTGCATGGCTGTCGTTCCAGAAGGAAGCCTCTTCTAAAGATGATGCACAAGAAAGCCCACAAACAGTTTGCTGAAGACAATCAGACTAAGATCATGGATTACTGGAACCATATCTTGTGGTCTTATGAGACCAAGATGAACTTATTTGGTTCAGAGACGAGTGTGTCTTGCCTACAGTCAAGCATGATGGTTTCAGTGTCATGGTCTCGGCATGAGTGCTGCTGGAACTGGGGAGCTACAGTTCATTGAGGGAACCATGAATGCCAACATGTACTATGACATACTGAAGCAGAGAATGATCCCCCTCCCTTCGGATTCTGGGCTGCAGGGCAGTATTCCAACATAACGACCCCAAACACACCTCCGAGAGAACCACTGCCTTGCTAAAGAAGCTGAGGGTAAAGGTGATGGCCTGGCCAAGCATTTCTCCAGACCTAAACCCTATTGCGCATCCTCAAATTGAAGGTGGAGGAGTGCAAGGTCTCTAACATCCACCTGCTCTGTGATGTTGTCATGGAGGAGTAGAAGAGGACTCCAGTGGCAACCTGTGAAGCTCTGGTGAACTCCATGCCCAAGAGGGTTAAGGCAGTTCTGGAAAATAATGGTGGCCACACAAAATGTTGACACTTTGGGCCCAATTTGGACATTTTCACTTATTCTTATTCTTTTTATACAAGATTTATATAGCGCCAACAGTTTGCGCAGCATGAGGGCAGACAGTACACTTACAATACAAATCAATACAGGAGGGATCAGAGGGCCCTGCTCGTTAGAGCTTACAATCTAGAAGGGAGGGTCAAGTGGAAACAAAAGGTAATAACTGTGGGGGGTGAGCTGATGGAGAAAATGAAAAAAAAGTTGTTAGGTGTGGGTAGGGTAGGCATCTCTGAAGAGAGGGTTTTTTAGGAATCGTCTAAAAGCTAACAGAGTAGGAGATAAGCAGACAGATTGGGGTAAGGCATTCCATAGGATTGGAGAGGCTTTGGAAAAGTCCTGGAGGTGAGCATGGGAGGAGGTGACGCGGGAGCTAGAGAGCAGGAGGTCTTGAGAGGAACGAAGAGAACGAGTAGGTTGGTATTTAGAGACTAGGCTAGTGATGTAGCTGGGGACTAAATTGTGAATGGCTTTGTACGTAGTTGTTAGTATTTTGAATTTAATTATTTGGCTGAGCAGAAGCCAGTGGAGGGATTGACAGAGAGGGGTTGCAGAGACAAATCGATTGGTAAGGTGGATGAGTCTGGCAGCAGCATTTATGATGTATTGAAGAGGTGACAGACTATGTAGAGTTAAGCCAATGAGAAGGGAGTTGCAGTAGTCGAGGTGAGAGATGACCAGCGAGTGAATTAAGAGCTTTGTTGTGTCATTGGTTAGAAAGGGGCGTATTTTGGAGATGTTGCAGAGGTTGAGGCGGCAGGATTTGGACAGTGATTGGATGTGGTGCTTAAAGGAGAGTTCAGAGTCCAGGACTACACCTAGAACCTTGGCATGTGGGAATGGGCTTATAGTTGTGCCATCGATTTTGACAGAGAGAGCAGGGGATAGGGCATATGGCGAAGGAAAAATTATAAGTTCGGTTTTGAATAGATTGAGTTTCAGGAAGTGGTGTGACATCCAGACTGATATATCTGATAGTAAATTAGTGATACGTGAGGAGACAGAGGGAGTGAGCTGAGGGGTAGAGAAATAGATTTTTGTGTCATCAGCATAGAGGTGGTATTGGAAGCCATGGGAGGCTATCAGCTGACCCAGGGAGAAGGTGTAGATTGAAAATAGGAGAGAGGTCCAAAAACAGAACCTTGGGGGACCCCAACTGAGGAAGTAGAGTTGTAAGAAACGCTAAAGGTGTGGTTGGATAAGTAGGAAAAGTACAGTCACGGAGACCAAAGGCATGGAGTTTTTTGAGGAGGAGGGGGTGGTCAACCATATCAAAGGCAGCAGAGAGGTCCAGGAGTAGGAGTACAGAATAGTGTCAATTGGTTTTGGCCGTTAGTAGATCGTTTGTTAGTTTTAGGAGAGCAGTTTCTGTGGAGTGTTGAGGATGAAATCCAAACTGAAGGGGATCAAGAAGGCCATTATCAGCGAGGTGGATGCTCAGTTGGTTGTAGACCAGACGTTTGAGGAGTTTGTATAAGAAGGGGAGCAAGAAGATGGGCATAGGTTGTTAAGATTGGATGGGTCCAGTGAGGGCTTTTTAAGTATGGGTCTGGCAAGTGCATGTTTTAGAGAGTTGGGGAAGATGCCAGAAGAGAGGGATAGATTGAAGATGTGGGTTAGAGAGTGTAGCATAGAGCCAGAGGGTGAACGTAGCATTTGTGAGGGAACAGGATCCAGAGGGCAGGTGGTAAGGTGGAGATTAGCAAGTAGTTTAGCAACCTAGTCTATAATGGTGGAGTTGAAAGAGGGAAGTAATGATTGTGCCTGTGGGCATAAAGTGTAAAGCGTGGAGGGTATCAGAAAAATAGAGATCTCCTCGCAAATTGCATCAATCTTCTGTTTGAAGTCATTGGCGATCTCCTGGGCAGTGAGTGAGTTGGCTGCAGGGTGGAAGCAGTCAAGGACAAAGTAGAGAAGAGTTGACGTGGACGGGATGATCAGTTGCTAATGAGAGGGATAAAAAAGGTCTGCTTGACAGTGAGGAGGCTGGAATTGTATTTTTGGAGGGCAGATTTATATTGCTTGAAATCTCACACACGACCGGACTTTGCATCGGGCAAAACTCCATCGGCATTTCCGACAGAAAAATTTAAAACAGGCTCTATAGCTAAGTCCGTCGGAAATGCAGACAGAATAAGTCTGATGGGGCATTAGCACGACTAAGTTTTTTCAAACTTCTAGTATCATCTGTTTGCCAAGGTTGAAGGGGTCGGGCCTGATTCTGTGAGTGGTGAGGGGGGCCATTGAGTCCAGTGAGGCTAGAAGTGAAGCATTGTAGACAGAAGTGGCTAGGTTGGTGCAGGATAGGGGGGAGATTTTGCCGTAGAGGTTGTCGATAGCAGAGTCGAGAAAAAAAGGGTTGAGATGACATAGGTTTCTGCGGGTAACTTTTAGGCGGGTGGAGGTGAGGGAGAGAGTGAAACTAATAAGTGATCAGAGAGAGGGAATGAATAGTTAGAGAGGTTGCATGGAGTGCAAAGGTGAGAGAAAAAAGGTCAAGGTTATTGTCTTCGGAGTGAGTAGGAGCATGTATCCACTGCTTCAGGTCAAAAGATGGAGGTTAGGCTGAGAAGTTTGGAAGTGGCAGGGGTGTTAGTATTAATAGAGATGTTGAAGTCCCCGAGAATGATTGTGGGGATTTCAGAAGAAAAGAAAGTAGGGTAGCCAGGCAGAGAAGTCATCAAGAAAGATTGATATTGGTCCAGGGGACCTGTAGATCACAGCTATCCTTAGAGAAACTGGAGTGAAAAGACAAATGCAGTGTGCTTCGAAAGAGGATAGTGACAGAGAGGGAGGTGGTTGAAGTATTTGAAAGGGGCTTTGTGGGGATAGGATTCCGACACCTCCTCCCTTACATCCACTGGATCTGGGGGATTGAGTCCAGAGAAGACCGCCATGGGATAGGGCAGCAGAAGACGCAGTGTCGTATTCGTGGAGCCAGGTTTCGGTAATGGCGAGTAGGTTAAATGAGTTTGCGATAAAGAGGTCATGGACAGAGGTGAGTTTGTTGCAGACAGAGCGGGAGTTCCAAAGGGCACAAGAGAAAGGGAGTCTGGTCTTGGGGCTTGCGGCTGTTGCCAGAGAGTGCAGGGTGATGGGTGCATGGGGTACAGTTAAATGATGGAGGCCCAGGGTTTGGGGAAATATCTCCAGAGGTTAGGAGAAGCAGGAGGGTGAGAGAGGTAATATGGGAGTGGGATTTATATGAAGGGACATGCCCCAGGGTCTTGGAGATTTTTAGTGTGTGTGGATTTAAAATTAGCAGGAGCTGGTGGGTGCAGTAATAAGGAGAGGACAGAAGTGAGGGTGATATATACTGTGGGGGGGGGGGGGGAAGAGGAGTGAAGGAGAGATAGTTTAAGGATAGAGGACAGAGCTGTCAAAAGGAGTGGTAGAGAGTGCATGTTACAAGGAGAAAGAGCTGAAGGGGTAAACAAGGTCACCTGATGTCTGTGTGGTGTTTTTCAAAGTATTTTCTTGTTTCCCTTCGCTTTGTGCATTCGCTGAAGTGCAGAGTCAGAAGTGCTCCCACTTATAGAAATATCCCCACTTTGAGAAAGAGCCCCAGTTGCAAATATGCCCCTTGCAAATTCTTCCCCCAAAAGAAGCTTATATTTATACTGATAGGGGTGGGTGCATTTCAAATAGCAATCAGGAGGTAATAAAGGTTGGCTGGTTAACAGGGCAAAATTCTTACATCAGAAACAGACTAGTAAGAGGGCACTAAAGTTAACGGGCCATAATTTTGAGTACAGACGGTTAAGCAAAAATAACACACCAGCAATTATTAAATAGACCTAAGCAAAGCAGATAGCAGTGTTTCAGTTTTTGGGTAGAGATGGTTCAGTTAGCACATACTTGTGGAATGAGACCTCCTGATTTTCAAATGAGACAATCAGATAATGATGAGTGCAGAGTCAGAAGTGCTCCCACTTATAAAAAGAGCCCCAGTTGCAAATGTGACCCCACTTAGGGGTGTACTCACTTTTGTTGTCAGCGGTTTAGATATTAATGGCTGTGTGTTGAGTTATTTTGAGGGGACAGCAAATTTACACTGTTATACAAGCTGTACACTCACTACTTGTTGTCACATGAAAAGAGATAATAAAATAATTACCAAAATGCGAGGGGTGTACTCACTTTTGTGAGATACTGTACATTTAGTCTATTCCTCTAATGCAGTTTTTCTCAACTCTTGTCCTCAGGACCCACTAAGGGCTCTTTCACACGGACGGTCCGTATGTCCATTTTTCATCCTTCCATTTTCAGATGAAAAATGGACATACATATATCCCTATGGGATAGCGGGTGTCAGCGGATGAGCATCCGCTGACACCCGATCTCGTTCATGTCCGCTATGGTCCGTTTTTGCAGACGGAGGAAAACCCTATTTTTCCATCCGTCTGCAGAGCAGATCTGATGACGACGGACTCTACGGTCCGTCGTCACCCGATCTCCCATAGGGGAGAGCGGCGCTCTGACAGGTCCGTCCCTGCACAGAGTGCAGAGACGAACCTGTCATCTTTCTGCTCAGTTGAGATCGCTCCGGCGATCCCCGCTGAGCAAGCGGATATCCACGATGTGGATCAGCACTGATCCGCCCCGTGTGAAAGAGCCCTAACAGGCCAGGTTTGCAAGATAACTGAAATACATCACAGGTGATATAATTTGCTGCTCAGTGATTGCTGTCTTCTAGTCTGCATCTCTCCAAGGTAATACTTAAAATCTGGCCTGTTAAGCCTCGTACACACGATCAGATTTTCAGACGACCAAACATCCGTTTTTTGTTGCATGCTAGTCTCATTTCGAAAGTGAAGAGGTTACTCGCCATATGAAAATTCTCGTACTACAGAATACAACTTCAGAAGTGACGTAATGTGTTGACTAGTGTTGTATGTATTCTTTAATTTCTGAGCATGCGTAGTCTTCCGCTTACATTTTTTTTCGTACGAAAAGCGTACAAATTAAACGAAAATCGGATGTTGAGTTCACATTCAACAAAAATTTTATAGTCTGCAACTCCAGCTTTTATCTGACGAAAAACCGGAATCGGCTGTCGAAAGCACCATACCAATGATCCGAAAATCGGCAGATCGTTTGCCGGACTAAATTTTACTTCCGATATTTGTATCGTGTATACGGGCCTTTAGTAGGTCCTGAGGACAGGAATTGAGAACCACTGCTCTAATGATTGACAGACTGACATTACAGCTACGGCAGGTTGCAAAACAGGGCCTGCTGGCAAAACAATGATATGAAAAGGGTTTCCATATGTTTGTCAATAGGAGCCTTAAACACTATTGCATCTTCAAGTTTAGTCAGTGTTTTATTAAGGTGGGATATCACTGGATCCACAGTGGGACTGGCCCACTTCTTGATAAATAAATTTCTGTATTGTTTTACTCATTTGGGACCCATGTCTCCTATTTTTACCTATATGTCACATGTGACATCTTTAATCCAATAAAGATTCATATTTAGAATATAACATTACCTTTCAGAGAACTTATTTCTTAAACGCTGCCTAAAAACCCCACCAATTCCTCTTGGGGGGATTCCTTCCTTTTTTGTTTTTACACCCCAGGGGTGAGCAGCAAACATCATCTCCAGCCAGTGTCTTTTTCCTTTCCACTTCTTGATAAAGGCCTCCTCAATCTGTCATTGATCTGTAAAATGTTTTGGAAAAGTAAATAGTTTATCTGGAGTTTTCCAGCCTCTATACATAACACCTTTCAGTAAGGTACTGGAAAAAGTTTTGATAGTCTTAAGGCCCGTACACACAATCTGACTTTTTGACAACCAACATGCAAATTAGCTGTTTTGGACCAACATCTGACCGTGTGTACGCTCCATCGGACCAACTTTTTCCAGGTTTCATCGGACTTTTGTTGGCTGTGCGAACGGACCAACTTTCTGCCAACAAAAGTCCGATGGACCAAAGTCCAACCGTGTGTACACAAAACCAACGGACTTTTGTACAAACCAATGCAGAACCAATGCAAAAGATCAGATAACAATACAGAAGTTGACCAAAGGTGGCGGTAAAGAGCAGAAAAACCAAGTGATTTGGTGAAAGTTGGCTGAAAAAGTCCTGCCGTGTGTATACAATGCCAACTTGGGGCCAACGCCCTTTGGACAAAAATCCACGGGAAAGTTGCTCCATGGTCCGATCGTGTGTATGAGGCTTTAGGGCCTCTCAGGGAACGCAGACAAGTGAGAGCACTAGTAGAAACTACAGGCTGTTTCTATTTTTATGGTGGCACACACCTTGTCAATAAAAAACAATATAGTATATTTAAGCTTGGAGAGCATGGCCCCACATGAACAAAAATCGTTTATCAAAGATTTGTGAGACTCTTTGTCAGAATGAGTTTATGCAGAAGAAAGCCCAGAGGCTTCCACAGCTGCAGGTATGTCAGAAAATGTCTCTGGAGGGAAGGAGTAAAAGTACACTGCCTTCCAAATGAACAATTGTAGCGATATGGCCCATAGGATTGGGCATTGCTGTAGAGAACTCCTTGCTGGCTAGATTAGAGGAGGGGGCTGATAGAGCTAAGGGATACTCCGTGGAGTGTATGGCCCCAAGCACAAAACAGTTATTGAGACTGCCTGTGTCCGTTCTGCCTTTTCAACCCCTTTAGGCATTTTAGCAGTGTATAAAAAGGGTAATATACTGAGGCAAAAGGTTATACGCTTATTAATTAAGTTGCATGTAAAAAAAAAACTCTTAAGGCCTGTGTTGACTGGCTTTTGTTTGCCTCAGAACTGCTTCTCTCCTGATGCAAGTCAATGAGAATGCAAAAGCAGCTTTAAGCAGCCCTATCTCCTATCCTAAGCTCAGCATCAGTAACCATCGGGCATATACTGCGGCCTTCAGTAAGGGCCCATTCCTACCAGATGCAGTTGGGTGCATTTTTAAACTGCATTTCAACTGCATAGACAGTCCAAATGCAGGTTATCCTATGGGCATAGTTTACACCAGTACAGTGTGGTGAAAAAAAAGTACAGCAAGCTGCATTTTTTGCTGCATTTCAAACACTCAAAAACATGCACAAATGCATTTAAATGCACGCAAATACGCAGCAACGCATCACAATGCACATAAAACCCCAAAGGAAGAAAGAAGGAAATTACCTCACAGGACAAATGCGGATGAAAATTTGCACGTCCATTCCATGTAAACGCTCATAAATCTGTGCTTTAAATGCATCCAGTAGATGCACAGTTTCTGGTGTGAATGTGCCCTTATGCTGGTATGAGGCTAAACATGATTTGGCATTGCCCCTATTTTAACAATACTTGAAGTGGTTGTAAACCCATTACAACCACTTTAGCCTACAGGTAAGCCTAGATTAAGGCTTACCTGTAGGTGCAAGAAATATCTCCCAAACCTAGAAGGTTTAGGAGATATTTGCAGAAATAGCGGAACGGATGTCTATGGCGCATGCGCCGTAGACATCAGGAGCAGGCGCACTGAGCGTGTCGTTTCTAACGCCGATCATGCCGTTAGGGTCTGCACCAGCACGCATGTGTGGGAGTGACGTCATTGCGGGTCCGGCCAGTCACAGTGCCGGAGCCGCCATCCCCGGAATTCACTCCGAGTATCATGGCGGCATCGGAGGAGGGGGAACGAGGACCGATTCGGGGGCTTCGATCTCAGGTAAGTAATTCCTAATGAGCTAGTATGCTATGCATACTAGCTCATTATGCCTTTGTCTTGCAGGGTGTATTTTTTATTTATTTTTTTCAGAGGCTTTACTTCCTCTTTAAATATGACATATTGCACCTTAGCAAGGTATCCCTGTAGGGTTGCTTTTTGCTTACTTTAACTGGTGAACCAATATGGAGGTAAGCACCATCCTCCATTCACACCAGATCTCGGCTAAGCATTGCAAGACATTGCTGTTTCACTTCCTACAGTAGTTACTTAGGTGCACACAGTGCAACATGTTTTGCATTATTTGCTTTTGTTTTTTCAAAAAACTTCTGTATAAGATTAAGTAAAATAAAAACAATATTAACTCTGTTTCTTTTATTTTGAGCAAAATATGACATTGTCTCTAATTAGAATAAAACTTTGGATAGTGTAGCAGAATACCCAACAAAGGTAATGAAAACAAAAGATGTGACAGCAAGTATATAAAAGCAGAATATTTTACCACTTTTTCACATCTGTGTTGACTGTTGATTTCTGTTTTAAGAGCCTTAGAAACTACTTGCAGGAATTTTGAAGAGGTTGCAACAAAGGTTTGGATATCCAGCATAAAAAAAGACTAATTAGATATGATTTGTGGTAAAGCAGTGTCTTCAGTAAGAAAAGAACATTTTCTGAAGATAATTAGTAGAGAAGAGCTTGCAAATGGTGTTTTATTACTTTATTTTTCTCTCTAAATTCTTTAGCTCATTCCCCTACAATGGGATCATATACAGTTGTGCTCATAATAGTAATACGACCTGACACAGCCTAATCATTGCAGTGGCAAACCTCCATCCATGATATATGTTAGACAACAAAAAAGAGGAAGGAATGGGACTTTGTGTGAGGCATGTCACTGAATTAATACCTTGTTGATATTAAGTGAATTATTTATTGATTACAAATCAAGTTAAAAAAGACTCTGTCCCCCGTCCTCCCTTGGACATGGATTGGGCGTCACTATTGGGCCACATTGTAAGTTATAGACTTTTTTTGAGAGATGCTTCTCCGTTTTAAAGGGTCTCCTATATTTATAGATATGTTATTGATTTAATTTCAGAGCATTTTACTCCTGATGATTGGCGTGAGCTATGAAACATGCGTTGAGTGTACATCGAACTGATACCCTGGCAGAATTTATGATTTCTTGGCCATTTTTCAGAGAATATGAATGACACAAAAACCTTTCTTGCACTCATGGTTAGTGTTTGGTTGAAGCCATTTATAATCAATCAACTGTGTTTACTCTTTTTTTAAGTAATAATGGCAACAGAAACTACCCAAATGACCCTGATCAAAAGTTTACATACCCCAGTTCTTAATACTGTGTTATGCCCCCTTTAACATCAATGACAGTTTGAAGTATTTTGTGGTATTTGTGGATGAGGCTCTTTATCTTCTCAGATGGTAAAGCTGCTCATTCTTCTGGGCAAAAAGTTAGTTGCGCTCTCTCCAGCCAATATCTTTCTCTTGTCACTCATGCTGCCATTCGTATCTTCACTATCACTCAGTTCCTGTAAATTCTTGGGATGTCTTGCATGAACTGCACGTTTGCGATCTCCCCAGAGTGGCTCAATGATATTGAGGTCAGGAGACTGAGATGGCCACTCCAGAACCTTCACTTTATTCTGCTGTAGCCAATGACAGGTCAACTTGGCCTTGTGTTTTGGATCATTGTAATGTTGGAATGTCCAAGTACGTCCCATGCACAGCTTCCTGGCTGATGAATGCAAATGTTCCTCCAGTATTTTTTGATAACATACTGCATTCATCTTGCCAACAATTTCAACCACATTTCCTGTGCCTTTGTAGCTCACACATCCTCAAAACATCAGCGAGTCAGTCACCTCCGTACCTTTGATCATAGGCCTTGTTGACTGCTCTCCAAATGTAGCGTTTATTGTTATGGCCAAAAATAAAAATTTTGGTCTCATCACTCCAAATGGCTTTGTGTCAGAAGGTTTGAGGCTTGTGTCTATGCTGTTTGGTGTATTGTAAGCAGGATACTTTATGGCATTTGCGTAGTAATGGCTTTCTTCTGGCGATTTCGACCATGCAGCCCATCTTTCTTCAAGTACCTCCTCATTGTGCATCTTGAAACAGCCACACCACGTGTTTTCATATTTAATGAAAATGTAAACTGGCAGTGTTACAGTGAAATATATGGCTATGAATGGAAGATGGAAATCAAGTTACCGATTGAAGCACTGGCAAATCTTCTTTCTTTTAGAGACCTAACAGATAATATTTCAGATTTTTCTTCCAGTGCTTGCTCTAGGGGTACATGGTATTCCAGCTTAACCAGTCAGGAATACAGTGCCTTGAAAAAGTATTAATTCCGCTTGAAGTTTTCCACATTTTATCATGTTAAAACCAAAAATGTAAATGTATTTTATTGGGATTTTATGTGATAGACCAACACAATGTGGCACATAATTGTGAACAAAAATGTTAAATGGTTTTCAATTTTTTTTTTACAAATAAATATCTGAAAAGTGTGGCGTGCATTTGTAGTCTGCCCCCCTGAGCCAATACTTTGTAGTACCACCTTTCAATGCAATTACAGCTGCAAATCTTTTTAGGTATGTCTCTACCAGCTTTGCACATCTAGAGTGACATTTTTGCCCAATCTTCCTTGCAAAATAGCCCAAGCTCTGTCAGATAGGGTTGCAAGTGTATGTGAACAGCAATTTTCAAGTCTTGCCACAGATTCTCATTTGGATTTAGGTTTGGACTTTGACTGGGCCATTCTAACACATGAATAGGCTTTGATCAAAACCATTTCATTGTAGCTCTGGCTGCATGTTTAGGGTCAGGAAGGTGTACCTCCATCCCAGTCTCAAGTCTTTTGCAGACTCTTTTGCACCCAAACCTATGTTTGACGTATAATAAATCTAATTTGAAACTGAAATAACACCCAGGAGAACCCAACTGAATAAATATCATTGGTAATAATTTAGAAATCCAACCTGACACAGGCTTTATGCTTCTGGGCAAGATGAACTATACCAATTCAACCTAAACAACAACTGCTCTGGAATCCTTTGCTGTATGTAAAGGTGTGTAGGAAGCAGCAGCTAATACGGCCATAGGAAAATGGTTGTGCGGAAAACCCCTTTAACCGCTTCCCGACCGCCTCATGTAGATATACGTCAACACAATGGCACGGGCAGGCAAAAGCACGTACCTGTACGTCCCCTTTAATTTGCCTGCCCGGGGGGCGCGCGCGCGACCCGGTCGGGAGCTCCGTGACCACGGCCGCGGGACCAGCGGACCCGATCGCCGCTGGTATCCCGCGATCGGGTTACGGAGCTGAAGAACGGGGAGAGGTCTATGTAAACAAACCTCTCTCCGCGCTTCCTACACTGACTGTCAGTGATCGGCGGTTCCCTGTCATCGGGAACGCCGATCAATGACGTCAAACGTACAGCCACGCCCCCCTACTGTAAAAAAAAAACACAACACGTCACACTGACTCCTCCCCGCCCCCTAGTGGTTAACCCCCTAACTACAACTGTCATTTACATAGGAATCAGTGCTATTTAAATAGCACTGATTGCTGTATAAATGACAAATGTCCCAAAAATGTGTCAAAAATGTCCGATGTGTCCGCCAAAATGTCGCAGTCACAATAAAAATCGCTGATCGCCGCCATTACTACTAAAAAAAAAAATATTAATAAAAATGCTATAAAAAACTATCCCCTATTTTGTAAACGCTATAACTTTTGCGCAAACTAATCAATAATCGCTAATTGCGATTTTTTTTACCAAAAATATGTAGAAGAATACGTATCGGCCTAAACTGAGGAAAAAAATTGTTTTTTTATATATTTTTTGGGGATATTTATTATAGCAAAAAGTAAAAAATATTGCATTTTTTTCAAAATTGTCGCTCTATTTTTGTTTATAGCGCAAAAAATAAAAACCGCAGGGGCGATCAAATACCACCAAAAGAAAGCTCTATTTGTGGGGAAAAAAGGACGCCAATTTTGTTTTGGAGCCACGTCGCATGACCGCGCAATTGTTAGTTAGAGCGACGCAGTGCCGAATTGCAAAAAGGGGCCTGGTCCTTTAGCTGCAAATTGGTCCGGGGCTGAAGTGGTTAAGTTGTGAATAAATTATGAAAGTATGTGAAAAAATAGCGATTTCCTTTTTACTGTTTTAATATTTTCAATCGTTATTTTTCTCTTATGGTTTTTCACATGTAAGTGGTTCTTCCTGCTAAAATCAATAGACTTGTGGTGTCACCTATATCCTTCCTGTATACAATAACTTCTCGAATGATCAGGATGTTTTTTTTTTTTGGTTTGTGGTGTGGTGGATAAAAAAATCCCAATGCATGTCAAGTTTAATGATCTTCACTTTTGCAGAAATTTCTTTTCTACATAACCTACGTGCGCCTTTCCATTATATTTCAAAAGATGTTAATACTTTATATCTTTTCTAGAACACAGTGTAAAGTTTTTACATAGTAATTATGTTTGCTTAGCGCAGCAGGGAGGAAGGAATGAAGCAAGAGTGAAATATTCTGCAAGCTGATAGCAACTGTCTCTGTCTTTTTTTTTCAATGATTGTGTCTGTTAATATTGAGACAGGTACACGGAGGTAATCATCTAAATACAAGGCTGCTGATAATGATGATACTATTTGGACACGTCATAGTCACACAAGGAAAGCTGGGATGGGGCAGAGAGTACGTCTAGAACCGTTAACTAGAAGATTGGGCAAAGTGTGTCCCTGCTTTTCTAGTATATAGCTCCCAACTGTCCCCGATTTGGAACAATGTCCCTCTGCCCCGCTCATTTGTCCCTCATTTTGGTCTGATCTGTATAGTTGTATATAAAATGCACCTTTTATCTTTCAAAAAGTGTTTCATGGTGCTAAACCTTTCATCCAATTGCCAAATTGCTGCATTTGTAAATGTGGTAAAAAAAAACACTTGTGGGTTTAACTAATCTTTTTTTTTTTTTTGTATAATTCTCCTTTAAGGGGGTGTGTCCTATGCCTTCATAGTTTTGCTAATAGGTGTCTCTTGTTTCCATCTCAAAAAGTTGGGAGGCGTGCTAGTAGTTTGGTTGAAGATGTATGTGTCTAGAGTGGGTGAACTGGTAGTACACGGTACTGTATACCACCAACAAAAAAGTCTTAGTCTGTGAGGCAAAGTTCAGTGGTCAGTAGGTTGTGACACAGAGTTGCCCTGTACCTGTAGAAATTAGTGAGCAGTATGTACTGGCAGGAAAGGGTAGTATGCAGTGGTAGAGCAGTCAGCGAGCAGTATGTATTATCAGTCAGTGAATAGTACTGTAGCGCCAGTCAGTGAGAAATATGTAGTTGCAGCCAGTGAGCAAAAGCATGGAATTTCTGCTGGCGAAAGCTCTGTCCTTAGCCACTTATCACACCGCTGGAAAGGGAGACTTGCAGGGCTGCTATCTCTGCTCTTCCATCTTCTGCTGCTGGATCAGCCATAGCAGCTACCTGTGTGAGAAGGGAAAAAGGTGGCCCCACCACCTCTGGATGCATCGGGAGAAGCTGGCGAAACATAATTCCATATAAACTCTGAGAAGAGAATGTTACAGCCCCCATCCCCTGCTGACAACTAACTCCCTATGAGCTGTGGAGGTGAGTGAGGGAAAACCAAGCACGCTGGGTGATCTCCCGATATGCTCCTGCACAGTAGAGAATCCCACAGGAGGTTACATGCCAGTTTAAAAGGCACACAACTGGCAGTGCAGTTTTTTATGCTTTTGCTGCGGCACCCCTGAGGACTATATTGTAGCACCGCGGTTGAGAACCCCTGCTTTAACCTGATGTGCACAATATGTAATTTCAGTGAACATTTAATGAAGAGTTTTACATTTCCTGTACAAATGTGTTAATGTGATTTTCCAAAATGAAAAGCCTCTGCAAATTTTACCAACTTACGAAAAGAACTAAAACTTGCGAATTATTAGCCATGTGGGAAGGGCTGGATGCTCATATTTCTGCATGGAAATCTTGTTTTTGAGTAATTTAGCAAATAAATCACTTCAGCTCCAGAAGGTTTTACCCCCTTCCTGACCAGGCCATTTTTTGCGATACGGCACTGCGTCGCTTTAACTGACAATTGCGTGGTCGTGCGATGCTGTACCCAAATAAAATTTATGACCTTTTTTTTCCCACAAATAGAGCTTTCTTTTGGTGGTATTTGATCACCTCTGCGGTTTTTATTTTTCGCACTATAAACAAAAAGAGACAGACAATTGTGAAAAAAATATATATATATTTTTTTACTTTCTGCTAAAAATCTAATTTTTTCATCAATTTAGCCCAATATGTGTTCTGCTACATATTTTTGGTAAAAAAAAAAATGATATATTGATTTGTTTGTGCAAAAGTTATAGCGTCTATGGGATATATTTATATATTTTTTCTTTTATTTATTGTTTTTACTAGTAATGGCGGCGATCAGCGATTTTTAGCGGGACTGTGACATTGCGGCAGACAAATCTGACACTAAGTGACACTTTTTGGGGACCAGTGACACCAATACAGTAGGAATCTGGAGCCCACATGAGTGCCCCCATAGCAAGTGGCTTGCTATGGGTGCATTCGATGAGGGGGAGGAGCCAGGAGTGCTAATGGGGAATACGAAAAGAGGAGGTTCTGGGCTGCTCTGTGCAAAACCATTGCACAGAGCAGGTAAGTATAACATGTTGTTTTAAGAAAGAAAGTAGCACAGGGGTTGAAGTTTTTAATGTTGAACTTAACTACTGTATATCTGAGCACCACCAACTAAAAATGCTGTTTAATAAATTTTCATTATTCAAAGCAAATTCTGCCATCCTTCCATGTTTCCAGGCATTTTTTTTGTTGAGAAATCACTTTGAAAAACACCCTCCTAGAATTTCTAGCCATGGACATCTTGAGTAAGGGCAGATGATTCATATAGCATTTACTTCCTGGAATTCATCTTCTCCTAGCTCTGGCACGGAAGCAAGAAAGTGTGCCCCTGCTCCCCTCCACCCAATGAAAGAAAAAAATGCACATGAAGACTCCTAGAATGTGTGACATCATTTTTGCCTGTGCCAAAAACCAGGAAGAAACTAAACAAATGTAAAAAAAAATAAAAAAAGTTTAAAGCAAGTGAATATACTCTACCTTCCTATCTATTTGCTAATTCCAGCAACATAAGGATTAAAAATAGTTAATTTTGATTGAGAGAGAGTTTAGTTTGCTTTAACTTTGCTGGAAAAAATGCTGTTTAACCGCTTCCCAACCAGCGAATGCCGATATACATCAGCAGAATGGCACTGGTGGGCAAAAGGGTGTACAGGTACGTCCCCTTTCATAAGCAGTGCTGCGGGCGCGCGCCGCGTTCTCCGTGACCGTGGCCACGGTTTCTGCGGACTCGATGTCCGCCGGACTCGTCGTGTTACGGAGAGGTAGAACGGGGAGATGCTTTTGTACACAAAGCATTTCCACGTTCTGCCTAGTGACAGGACAGAGATCGCTGCTCTCTGTCATTAAGAGCAGTGATCGCTGTCATGTGTGTTGTAGACCCCCCACAGTTAGATTCACTCCCTATGACACACTTAACCCCTGCATTGCCCCTAGTGGTTAACCCCTTCACTGCCAGTGTCATTTACACAGTAATCAATGCATTTTTATAGCACTGATAGCTGTATAAATGACAGTGGTCCCAAAATAGAGTCAAAAATGTCTGATGTGTCCGTCATAATGTCGCAGTCACAATAAAAAATCTCAGATCGCCGCCATTACGAATAAAAAAAAAAAAAATCATAATAAAAATGGCATAAAACTATCCCCTATTTTGTAGACGCTAGAACTTTTGCGCAAACCAATATACGCTTATTGCAATTTTTTTTTTTTTACCAAAAATATGTAGAAAAATACATGTCGGTCTAAACTGAGGAAAAAAATTGTTTTTTTATATATTTTTGGGGGATATTTATTAAAGCAAAAAGTAAAAAATAATGCGTTTTCTTTTTCAAAATTTACGCTTTTTTTGTTTATAGCGCAAAAAATAAAAAGAACAGAGGTGATCAAATACCACCAAAATAAAGCTCTATTTGTGGGAAAAAAAAGACTTCAATTTTGTTTGGTTACAGCGTCGCACGACCACGCAATTGTCAGTTAAAGCGACGCAGTGCCGACTCGCAAAAAGTGCTCTGGTCAGGAAGGGGGTAAATCCCTCTGGGGCTGAAGTGGTTAAGGCCTCCTTTAATGCTGGTCGGGGGTAAAAAACGGAAACAGAGACCATGTGGAAAGCACCCCCCCTGCATTACTCCTTGTTTACTCATCCCAGCTAGACTTATCATAGTTTTATGTTAAAATATGAGAATTCTATTTGGTGTTGGCCTTTATTAGTATCGCCTTTAATTCTGCATAAATCAGTAGTAGTAGTAAGGCCACTGAGGTTTTATCTCAAGGTTAAAGCATAATCTTTTTTTTTTTTTTTTTTTTTTCATTCAAAGGTTTATTAAGGATTAAACAGAATACAAATGATTCAACAGAAGTACATTAGCAAGATAAATATGAACAATGCAGTAGTGTGATTGTTTAATTACATCAATTGGTCACTATAGAACATTCTGCAGGTTTAAACTGTAATAATGTAATAATATAATAATATAATATCCGGCCATAGCTGACTAAATGGGGCTCGATTTGTGTTGCTTAGGGGCTAAAGCCGCTTCCCAAAAATCATTGGGTGAATGTACTTGGTGGTGGAAAGAAAGATTTAAGAATAGTTAGAGTGTTAAAGAGGGGAACTAGAAGTAATAGAAAGAGAGAGGCAGAGGGCTATCCTGTGCCAGTGACTGTATATAAATCTGATATACATATCTAGAGCTAGGTAATTCTTTCATTAGTATCCAGTAGCATTCATAAGGTTACAATGGAACAATGTTTCTGTCTATGCATCAGACAACATTGTTATGGATATCCGGCCTTACCAAACTACGTGGTTAGTGCTAAATATTCCGGGGTGAGTCTGTAGTTAAACCAGGGAGACCAGGTCTTGAGGTATCGTTCAGCCTTTTCCTCAGCTTGTGCTTTTGTGTCCTCCATCTCACAAATGTGAGAGATTTTATGGAGCCATTCCTTCACCGTTGGGATCGAAGTGGATTTCCAACGGAGTGGAATGATTGAGTTAGCTGCTATCAGCAGGTACTTGGATAGACAGTTTTTGTATTTGCTCATGGAGAAATTAGAAATGTGTAAAAGGCAGCTTGCTGCGTTCAGAACAAGCCTGGTCTCCGTGATCTGGTATATTAGATCTATCACTGCGTTCCAGAAGGGCACCAACTTTTCACAGTGCCACCAGATATGTATGAGAGTGCCTTTTTCTTTGCCGCACCTCCAACACATATCGCTAGACTGCGGAAACCATTTGTGAATCTTAACCGGAGTTGCATACCAATGAGTGAGAATCTTGTAAGCCGTTTCTTGTGCCCTTGTGCTGATAGAGCCTTTATGCGCCAATATGCAGGCGCTCTCCCATTGCGAATCTGTGATATCTATGCCCAAGGCGTCCGACCATCTCTCTCTGAACCTGTCGTGTGCGGGGGCGTCCTCCTGCTGTAGCCAGCCATAAGCCATTGAGGTAGTTTTGGGTATTTGTTCCCCTTTAAGGCACACCGACTCCATGACCGTTAGGCCTCTGGTGAAGTGTTCCTTCCTAGAGTGTTTGTGTGCATATGTGCGTATCTGAAAGTATGTCCAAAGAGGTAAAGAGGGTATGTCCTTCATGTCCGCATGACAGTGCCAGTCCAGAACTCTGGCAATATGTGTGGCATAATAGTATGATTTGTAGTCTGGGACGCCCAGGCCTCCCCGTGCTTTGGTTCTAGTGAGTAATGAGAATTTGATACGAGGTGTTTTGTGGGCCCAAATGAATCTCATTTGTGTAGCCTGGAGTGACCTGAGGAAATTTTGAGGTAATTTGATTGGTAGTGTGCGTAATAGGTATAACACCTTTGGCAGGATAACCATTTTGCATATGGCTGCTCTGCCAAACCATGAAAACAGCTTGGTGTGCCAGCGGCCAAGATCCTCTCCAATCGATTTGAGAAGTGGTGTAAAGTTGTGCGAGAAAATATCGGTCAGTTTAGGAGTCAGCCAGACTCCCAGATACCTGACTGCCTTGGTAACCCATTTAAAGGGATTATTGTCCATAGCGGCCCTGAGTGTGGTCCCTGGGAGCGTGACATTAAGGGCTTCTGACTTGGAGTAATTTATCTTGAGGTTGGACACATACCCGTATGAGTTAAACTCTTTCATGAGGGAGGGGATCGAGATGTGGGGATCTGTCAGGAAAAAGGCTAGATCGTCTGCGTAAGCAGCTATTTTGTACTCCCTTCCAGCTACCTTGAAACCGTGTATAGAGCTATTTGCCATGATCTTCCTTATGAATGGTTCTAGTGTGATGATAAAAAGTATAGGAGACAGGGGACACCCCTGTCTAGTTCCATTTTTAATGTCTACCTTATTTGAAAGGGTTCCATTGATTTTTAGTCTGGCTGAGGGGTTTTGGTAAAGGGAGGAGATCCAATTCAGCATTCCCGGGCCAAGACCTATGTGTTTACATGTTGCGAACATGTAATCCCAGGCTACTCGATCGAAGGCCTTCTCAGCGTCGGTGGACAGGAGAAGACCCTCGATCTTTCGCTCATGAGCCAAGTGGATCAGGTTAAGAGCTTTTGTGACATTATCCCTGGCCTCCCTTCCCGGCATGAAACCTGCCTGGCTTGGTCCAATCAATTTGTGCAATAAGGGTTTCAGTCTTGTAGCTAGGATTTTAGCCATGAGTTTTACGTCTAAGTTTAGTAGCGAAATAGGCCTGTAACTCGAGCATTGTGTCAGGTCTTTGTCGGGTTTTGGGATCACAGCTATGTTGGCCGACAAAAAGTCGGGGGATACTGGTCGTCCATCTGCCAGGGAGTTCAGGGCTGTTTGTAGATGGGGAGTCAGTATATCTGCAAAGGTCTTATAGTATATGGCAGTATAGCCGTCCAGACCCGGGCTCTTACTGATCTTTAGTTCTTTTATGGCCCACTTGATCTCTGATTGGTCTATGGGTTTGTCTAATTCAGAGGAGTCCTCCATCTGTAGAGACGGTAAGTTAGAGTCTTTAATTAAGTTCTTGATTATCTGGTGTCTGTGTCCCTTGAGGTCTGGGGGTCTATGTGGTGTGGGTAAATTATATAGGTTATTATAGTAGTCTTGGAAGTGTTGTGCTATTTTATTCGTTGTTCTATCTAAGTTTCCGTCCTTGTCACGGATGCCTAGAATTGTGTTGTTGGTGGTTAAGTCTTTTAATGCTCTCGCCAGCATGTGACCAGCCTTGTCTCCCTGTTCATAATACACCTTCCTCCTAAAGAAAAGAATGCGTTTGGTCCTATTTTCCAGCAGTTGTCTAAGTGCTTTCCTAGCTTCAAGGAGTTCTGTGGCTGAGTGTGTAGATAGGGACTGCTTGTGTAATGTTTCTAGAGCTCTGATTTTTTGTGATAATGCTTGGGTTTCAGCTTCTCTTTCTCTTTTCCTGCGAGCTCCTAAGCTCATCAAAAGTCCCCTAATGTTGCATTTGTGTGCCTCCCAAACAGTCAGTGGAGTCGCGTCAGGTGTAACGTTCAGGGCAAAGAAATCCTTTAGGGCTGTGTGTATTTGTGGGAGTAGAGTTGGGTCAGTCAGTAGAGAGGAGTTCAGTCTCCATTGTGGGGAGCTTCTGTTGTTTGTGGTTAGGTCAAAATCCAGTGAGATTGGGGCATGGTCGGAGATTGATTGAATACCTATGTTGGCCTCCGAGACTAAATGTAGGTCTCTTTGTGTTATAAATAGGTAGTCAATCCTGGAGTGGCGGTCATGCGGCACCGAGAAAAAGGAGAAGTCTTTATCATTTGGGTGTAGGTATCGCCAAGTGTCTACTAATTCTAATGTGTGCAGGAGTTTCTTTATCTGCTTTAAGATTTGAAATGTGATGTATGTTTTCCCTGAAGATGTATCCAGTAGTGGGTCTAAAGGGATGTTGAAGTCACCGCCCATAATTAAACGTCCTGTACTAAAGCCCATCAGGGTTTCCACTAGTTGTCTACAAAATGCTAAGTGACCAGTATTTGGGAAGTACACATTAGCTAGTGTAGTGGGGGTTCCTGCCAGGGTCCCTTTGAGGAAAATGTACCTCCCTCCCGTGTCAATTAACTTGTCTGTGACCTCAAAGGGAGCATCCTTGCTGAGCAAAATGGACACCCCTTTGGATTTGGAGGTGTCATTTGTAGAGTGGTGTGCCTCAGTGAAGTAGGAGTCGGTGAGCCTGGGAACATGATGCGTCTTAAAGTGAGTCTCTTGTAAAACAACAATTTTAGGCTTACCCTTTTTGAGTTCGCGGAGCAGGGTGGAGCGCTTCTCGGGGATGTTCAATCCCTGTACATTGTGAGACACCAATTTCGGTGTTCTGCCTAGTGCTGAGTAGGCCATTTGACAGGTCCAGAGAGAGACGGTAGCGTGAACCTGTAATCACAACTTTAAATATATATTAGGAACTGAGCCAGATATATGTCTAAATCTGATATGTCACAATAGGCAGCAGCGAGGATAGATTAGTGAAGGTAGAGGAGGTTAAGTGGGAAAGTAGAAGATAATAGGAGAAGGAGATATGGGATAAATGGTCCACCTACACAATCGAGTTGTTCAGGTGGGCCTGACAGTGACGTCCCAACGAGGACAATGATCCTCAGATGAGTGCGTAACTATTTGTGGGGAAACCTGGGAGACACACAACCAGAGATGGGGCTGTGAGTAACCAATAATATGAACAATAGGTTCTACAAACTAGTGGAGGGGGTCAGGCCTGGGCCCTCCAAATCGTATTAAGTAGCATTAAAAGGTTTTTAACTTTTCTGCCTAGCATATGAATACAGTGCCTATGGTTATGCTATTATCAACACAGTAAGATAACGGGGGGAGTGATCACGGATACCATACTGTTGGGTATGTTACACTTTACACCGGGGACGCGGCAGCGGGATACAAGCAAGCGCATGACAGGTGGAAGACATTGAGTGAGATCATGTAGAGAAAATGAAATGAAAAAATAAAAATAAAATAAATATGGGAAATAGTTACAATGAGATAAGTGAGTAAGTATGGATTTTTCCCTCTGTTGTTAGTTGTACGTCCAATTCTCTAGTGCCCAGGGCAGACAGAGTCAGAGGTATCCAGCTAGGCGAGCTACAACCTTCAATTGGGGCCTGCATGTGCAACTCGCCCATGTTGGTGAGGTAATGAGTCATGTCCCTGGGCTTTGCGATGGGTTCAGGTAAAAGCAGTATGGACAATATTATCTGCGCTGTAAATGTGTCCGGCTTGATGGGGGGTCTTCTGTGACCTGGTGGTTGGGGCGTGTTGTGCCCCTCTGAGCGGAGTAAGTTATTTCCAGGGCTGCTGCCCATGACAGTGCGGACATGGTTCCAAAGGGATGTGAAATAAAAGTAAATAGTACCTGTATTACGTGGGTCATCCGTTTGAGCAGACTGGGGTAGGGGCTGTGTGTAAAGCTTGAGTCATCCTCCAACATCTTCCAGACAGTTATAGTGCGATTGATCGGTGCTGGGTGTCCGCGGTGTAAGTCGGGGTCTGTTGAGATTAGTCCTCATAAGGCGCCCTCGAGGAATGGGGTCTGTTGCGGGGTGTACCCGGTCCACTTCCATCTTGGCGTGTCTGACGTGACTTCTTTGCTAGATGTTTTTCTGGTGTCGCCAGAGGCGAATGTGGTGGGCTTCTCTCTCTGGGCTGCAGTGCAAACTCGTGGTACCATTCGGGGAGGTCGATGCGTCCCAAGTGTAGGGCGTCGCAGAATTCCGGTAGTTCGTTCGGTGTGCGCAGGATGTGTTGTTTGCCGCCGTGCGTCACGAGGAGGGCAAAGGGGAAGCGCCATGTGTAGCGTAAATCCTTTTCTCTTAAGGCATCCAGTAGGGGGCGCAGAGCCCTGCGGTTCCGCAGCGTAATCTGCGATAGATCTTGGAAGAGTTTTATGTTTTCGCCATTGAAAACAATATGATCATTCCTCCTTGCCTTAAACATAATTTCCTCCTTCAGTGTGAATTTTTGCAAACAACATATAATGTCCCGTGGAGGTAATGTGTCAGGTCCCCTTGCTCTGAGTGCTCTGTGCGCACGGACGAATTCGATCTCCGTGTCCTCAGGCCTTTCCAGCAGACTGTTGAATACTCTCTGTAGCGCTGGGTTAATCTGTTCAGCCGTTACAGACTCGGGGATACCACGCACCCTGATATTACACCTCCTCCCCCTGTTGTCCAAGTCCTCCATGTGCCTATTCATTTCAATAAAGTGCATTGCATGTGAGGCTGCCACCCCTTCCAATCTGTGGATGTCCCTGTCTCTGCTTTTCCCTGCGGCTTCGGCAGAGGCCATCTTTTCTGTAAGGACTAGCAGGTTAGTCTTCAGGTCGGTGATGGCGGCCGAGAAAGAGGCTTTAATGTCGGCTGCGAAGCCCGACATGTCTGAGTAGGTAAGGGGGTGATCTGTACGGGTGTTCCTCCTACCGTTCTCCTCGCTTGCAGGCTGGGAGTCCTCAGACATGTCCTCCTCGTGGTGCACTGGCGCCATTTTCCCTCCCGCCGAGATCCGCTGGATCGCGGCCTGATTCTTGAAGAGTTCCGTGATATTCCTCCCCGCGGAAGCAGCGGTAGATCTGCGGGATCGTGTGTGTTGAGTAGAGCGGATCTGCTTGCTCATTATCAGCTTTTTTCGGCAGAAAAGGTGCTTAGGGCCTTAGGTCTGACGGAGCTCCTCTCTTATGCGACCATCTCCGCTGCGCGCCAAGCCACGCCCCTAAAGCATAATCTTTACTCTCCAAAAGCAGCACAATTAAACACTGAAAGTTTTCTGTATATTCCCATTTGCATTTCTAACTCTAAAAGGAATGTTATGTTCCTTTTCACATGTGAATTTACAGAAAAGAGGTTGCATAAATCACTCAGCTTTTCTGTTTAAATTAGTATAACAGAATGCATTCTAATTTAAACCACTCATACATACAAATGGGAAACATGATGAAATCTATTCAGCAGTTATCTGTCACTGAGCTTTGTGGCATTAGATATATATACATCTATCTATATCTATCGCTTACAATTTATATATTTAAATAAGCCTATACAAATAGGACCTGTAAACCCATGTTCCTTGTTCTGTAGGATTATGATTATACTAATAAACACCTATTGCAGTGCATTATTTTGGATAGCAAGTAATAGCACCAATAATTATACATAATATCTATGCTCATTTTTAGGTTAACTTTTATTTACATGATTGCGCACAAGTTGTTATATCAGACCTTCCTCCTATAATGTTTCTTTTATTTTTTAGCTGTTTGCCGAAGTAAAAAATATGGATAGTTGGCATCTGTTTGAGCAGGGGATTCGTACACCGAGCAAGCAAGAATCCCACACTTTGGAAGCTGTGAAATTGGTGGAGTTTCGGCTGAAACAAGCACTTTGTAAACTAATAATGCATCTTTTTGGAGAAGGTATGTGTTCTTCCACAAAAATGAACAGTGCTTATGAACAGTTGATGATGGTTGGACAGACTAACCGGTGAATGATTGTTCTTTCATTAGAACGTGTATATACTGTAGACCCATAAACATGCTTGCTGAATGTCATATGTCTGCAGGTTAAGGCGCTGTACGGAGAACACCAAAATAAATCAACCTTTATTCCCAAAATCTATCAGCTGATCAGTTGAGTACCTGTTACAGTCTCAAGGTCCCTACGGACATTTTAGTCATCTCCCTGTCTAACCAATCACTTTATGTCTGTAAACTAGTGAGTTATGTATACCTGTTACAGCTGACCTCTACTTAAGATCTGATTTATTAACACAATTTAATGTGGTAAAGCAATTATTCAAAAAAAAAAGTACTTTTAGAGTGTAATTCCTGATAAAAAGCTACAAAGCATTTCTGTACATGTTAAAGTGCCTACATTTATATAGCGTAACATAGCTTTGAGCTCTTTTTACCGCAATAAAGGCATATGATCACTGGATAACAGTGATGGCATCACCAGGGAGGGAGGTATGGGTTAGTAACAGGTAGAGCTGCACAGCTTGTGCTTTCACTAATATGTTGGTTGCCTGACTAACTAGTCAGTTTCTTTGAGAGTTAACACAGACACTAAAATTCATTAAGTCACGTCCTTACTGGCAGAGCATTAATAATAACTGCACTCTGTTGCCTGCTGACTCTAAAGATATCATGCATAGTACACACTGTCAGGGACCCAGCGCAGGACGAGCGGCCCGCTCTCCGGTGCGCATGCGCGGCGGCCCCGCTCTCCGGCGCATGCGCACTCGCGGCTCGGCGGTCCGGCGCTCGCGCATGCGCACTGGCGCCCGTTTGTGCGCCATGGCGCACAATTAGCGTCCACTGGGCGCCTATAAAAGCTGCCTGACGCACAGGCACTTTGCTGGTCTGTCTTTCCAGCTCAGTGCCTGTGTGTCTCCTGTGTTTACCAGATCTGATCCTGTATCCTGACCCCTTGGCTTGTTTAACGGACGTTTGCTGCTCTCTCCTGTGTTTGACCCCCTGCTTGCTCAACGGACTTTGCTGCCTGATCCTGTGTTTGACCCCCTGCTTGCTCAACGGACTTTGCTGCCTGATCCTGTGTTTGACCCCCTGCTTGCTCAACGGACTTTGCTGCCTGATCCTGTGTTTGACCCCCTGCTTGCTCAACGGACTTTGCTGCCTGATCCTGTGTTTGACCCCCTGCTTGCTCAACGGACTTTGCTGCCTGATCCTGTGTTTGACCCCCTGCTTGCTCAACGGACTTTGCTGCCTGATCCTGTGTCTCACTCCCTGCTTGCTTCCACGGACTGGCATTATACTTGTGTGTGACCCCCGGCCTGCTGTCCGGACTTACATCACTACTGACTGCTCAGTGACCTGTGTCAGTTCATCAGCCAGGTGTTTGGGCTCCTGCCTCTCCTCTCTGCCATCTGCCGGTCTGCCCAGGCCAGGTCCACATCTCTCCCAGGCATTCCACTGGTCCCACCTGCCGGAGGTGACCTGTGCCTCCTGGTGCCGTTTGTTCCCTGTTTCACCTCCAGGGGGCAGATTGCGCCGGGTCGCAAGGGTGAACCGCTCTCAGCATTTCGGTCTCGGTAAGTACATCTCTGATAGTACAGACCAGCCATGTCTGAGACCGACAGAGCGTGTTCACCCCTTGAGATCCTGTGTCAGCAGATGGCAGCACTTACTGAGGCTGTCCAAAAACTGCAGATGGGCTACGCTCAAGTTGACAGTCGCCTACAGCAATTAACTGGGCCATCTGCCCCTGCATCCGGCCACTCAGCCACCATCAGCGGGGTTCCTCCATCAGCAGCCTCCAGCAACCCCACAGTGGTTGTGGCTTCCCCTGAACCTAGGGTGCCTACACCCGAACGCTTCACGGGTGATCGAAAGAGATTTAGGGCGTTCAAAAATGCCTGCACCCTGTACCTAGCCCTACAGCCCAGGACCTTCTCCTCTGAAGTGGTGAAAGTGGGGTTCATCATCTCCCTCCTGGCCGAGGAACCCCAGGCTTGGGCCCATAGCCTGATGGAACAGAGAGACCCCGTATTGAACTCAGTTGACACTTTTTTTGAGAGTATGGGTCAGCTCTACGACGATCCCCAGAAGGGGGCCACCGCTGAAACCACCCTGCACCATCTCTCCCAAGGCCGGAGACCGGTTGAAGACTACACTGCTGAATTCAGAAAATGGTCAGCCGACACCGGCTGGAATGGGCCGGCCCTCAAGTATCAGTTCCGCCAAGGACTTTCTGACACCCTTAAAGATGAACTTGCCCGGATTGATGTCCCGGAATCTCTGGAGGACCTCATACAAGCAGTCACCAAGATTGACAGACGCCTGCGTGAACGCCGCGCTGAACGTTTCCAGACGCCTCGTCCCAGTTGGATGATACCCAAGCCGAGTCCTGCCCAGTCTTCTTATCATCCGCCACCTGTGCCCTCTTCTGGAATTGAGCCCATGCAGCTGGGCCTGGTTCGCGCCCCTCTGACCCCAGAGGAGCGTTTACACAGACGTCAGGCCAACCTGTGCCTCTATTGCGGGGGTTCCGGGCACTATCTTCGCACCTGCCCCATTAGGCCCAGTAAGTCCCTTCCCAGGTTTAATTTAAACTACCAGGTCTCCGGTCTATCTCACACTTACATTACCCTCTTTATCTCTTTGCAGTTAACGGGAAAGGAGGTCCGCCTCCCGGCCATAATTGATTCCGGGGCTTGCAGCTGCTTCTTGGATTCCTCTCTCGCTACTCGGCTCCAGCTTCCCCTGGTCCCCAAGAAGCAGTGCCTCCAGGTTCATCTAGCCGATGGATCCCTTCCGCGCTCCGGCTTGATCACTTTGGAAACCAACCCTATTCCTGTTACTACCGATTCCGGCCACAAGGAGCTCCTCCGCTTGGATATTATTCCATCTCCCATGTTTCCCATTATTCTGGGGCTCCCTTGGTTGCAGGCACATGAACCCCTGATTAACTGGCGGACGAAGGAGGTCTCCTTCCCTTCCCAATACTGTTCCCAAAACTGCTCCCCCGCAACCCTGGCGTCCTGTTCAGCTCTAGCACCAGCACCCGACAACCTGAAGCATGTCCCGCCTACCTACCTAGAATTTAGGGACGTTTTCGATAAACAACAGGCCGACCGCCTACCACCTCACCGACCCTACGACTGTCCCATAGACCTCTTACCCGGTGCCGCGGTTCCTTTTGGCCGTATTTTCCCTCTGTCCGAGACTGAGTTAGCCACTCTCAAGGCCTACATTGATGACAACCTGGCCAAAGGGTTCATCCGCCCTTCCTCGTCACCTGCTGGGGCCGGCATTTTCTTTGTCGAGAAAAAGGACGGTTCCCTGAGGCCCTGTATCGATTATAGAGAGATTAACAAAATTACCATTAAGAACAGGTACCCTCTTCCCCTCATCCCCGAACTGTTCCAACGGTTTCGGTCCGCTCAGGTCTTCTCTAAACTTGACCTCCGAGGGGCCTATAACCTCATACGGATCAGGGCGGGCGATGAGTGGAAGACCGCTTTTAGATCAAGGTTCGGGCACTACGAGTATCTCGTAATGCCATTCGGGCTCTGTAATGCCCCGGCAACATTCCAACACTTAGTGAATGACATTTTCCGGAGATACTTGGATGACTTCCTAGTAGTCTACCTGGATGATATACTCATCTTCTCGGCCTCTCTCGATCTCCACCGTACGCACGTTAAAATAGTCCTCACCATCCTCAGACAGCATAAACTTTACCTGAAAGCAGAAAAATGTGAGTTCGAGAAGTCCACGGTACAGTTCCTGGGGTTTGTTATCTCTACCAGTGGGGTTGCCATGGATCCACAGAAGGTACAGGCCATTCAAGATTGGCCGGCTCCCAAAGATAAAAAGGGAGTTCAGAGATTTATTGGGTTTGCCAACTTCTATAGGAGGTTTATCGTGGGCTTCTCCTCCATTGTGGCACCGATCACCCTACTCACCCACCAACACAGTCGGTTCAGTTGGTCTCCTGAGGCCCAGGCGGCCTTTGTCCAGTTGAAGTCCTTATTTTCATCCGCCCCGATCTTACGGCACCCAGATCCCGCATTGCCCTTTGTGTTGGAGGTGGATGCCTCTGAAACTGCCCTCGGAGCCATTCTCTCCCAGCGCCAGGGTGCCAAGGCCCTCCTTCACCCAGTGGCCTTTGCCTCCCGAAAGCTGAGCCCGCCAGAGAGAAATTATGATGTGGGGGATAGGGAACTGCTGGCCATTAAATTTGCCCTCGAGGAGTGGCGGTACCTCTTGGAGGGGGCATCTCACCCTGTTATGGTTTGGACCGACCATAAGAATCTTGAATATCTCAGGACAGCCAAACGGCTGAGACCCAGGCAGGCTAGGTGGGCCCTCTTCTTTTCAAGATTTAATTTCCTCATTGCCTACAGACCAGGTTCCAAGAACGGAAAGGCCGATGCGCTCTCCCGCATGTTCCTAGAATCTCCCCAAGAAACCAAACCCAGTACCATCCTGACTCCACAAAACTTCGGCCTACTGACTCAAATAGACCTCATGTCCACAATCAAAGCTGCGACCGAACACGACCAGGTCCCTACCAACCTCTCACTGGCCAAACACGATGACCTCCTGTGGTCTGGGGAGAAGATCTTCGTGCCCCCTGGGGTAAGACGCCTTGTGCTTGAAACCTTCCATGACCACAAATTGGCAGGCCACTTTGGTTCCAGGAAGACCTCAGAGCTTATTGCTCGTTCCTTTTGGTGGCCAGGCTGGAGGCAGGACTGTAAAGATTATGTCGCTTCTTGCGTCCCTTGCCAGCGCAGCAAGGGACCCAAGACCAAATCCTGGGGGCTACTGAGACCACTTCCCATTCCGGATCGCCCATGGGCAGAAGTCTCCATGGACTTTATCGTGGAGTTACCCCCTTCCAGGGGATACACCACCATTCTGGTCATTGTGGACCGGCTCTCTAAAATGGCTCATTTTATCCCTCTGGTAGGTACCCCGTCTGCCTCCACCACGGCTGACGTATTCTTCAAAGAGATCGTAAGACTTCATGGGGTGCCCAGGAGCATCACGTCCGACAGGGGTACCCAGTTTACTTCTAAGTTTTGGAAGGAATTATGCAAATCCCTTGAAATAAAGATCTGCTTGTCTTCTGCCTACCATCCCCAGAGCAACGGTCAAACGGAAAGGACCAACCAGACACTTGAACAGTACCTCCGTTGCTTCTGCTCTGATTCCCAAAATGACTGGTCCTCCCTCTTACCCTACGCTGAATTCGCGTATAATAACTCCATTCATTCCGCCACCAAGCAAACACCCTTTTGGGCCAACTCTGGTTTCCATCCTTCTTTTCTCCCAGAATCTCCCCCGGAAAACTCGGTTCCTGCAGCTCAAGACCGTGTAGAGTCTTTACAGATCAATTTTAAAAAATTGCAAAAATGCATGCAGGAGGCTCAAGAAGGGTACAGTAAGCACTTCAACAAGGGGAGGAAGGAGAACCCGGCTTTTGGGGTTAACGAAGAGGTCTGGCTGTCCTCCTCCAACCTGAAGCTACCTGTCCCCTCCCGGAAATTGGGGCCAAGGTTTATTGGCCCATTCAGGGTCAAAAGGATAGTGAACCCTGTGGCTTTTGAACTTGATTTACCTCCAAGTTACAGGATCCATCCTGTTTTTCATGCCTCCCTTTTGAAACCCACCACTCCCAGCCCTTTTCCTGGTAGAGAAGAACCACCTCCTCCTCCTGTTTTAGTCGAAGGCGAGAAGGAGTTTGAGGTAGAGGAGATCCTGAGTTGCAGGAAAAAGGGCAGGCAGCTCCAGTATCTGATCAAGTGGAAGGGTTATCCTCCCGAGGACAACTCATGGGAACCCTCAAGGAACTTGCACGCCCCACGTTTGATCCAGGCATTTCATCAGGCACATCCTGAATTGATGGCCAGTTTGGGTGTCCAGAGGCCACCCCTCGGGGGGGGGCACTGTCAGGGACCCAGCGCAGGACGAGCGGCCCGCTCTCCGGTGCGCATGCGCGGCGGCCCCGCTCTCCGGCGCATGCGCACTCGCGGCTCGGCGGTCCGGCGCTCGCGCATGCGCACTGGCGCCCGTTTGTGCGCCATGGCGCACAATTAGCGTCCACTGGGCGCCTATAAAAGCTGCCTGACGCACAGGCACTTTGCTGGTCTGTCTTTCCAGCTCAGTGCCTGTGTGTCTCCTGTGTTTACCAGATCTGATCCTGTATCCTGACCCCTTGGCTTGTTTAACGGACGTTTGCTGCTCTCTCCTGTGTTTGACCCCCTGCTTGCTCAACGGACTTTGCTGCCTGATCCTGTGTTTGACCCCCTGCTTGCTCAACGGACTTTGCTGCCTGATCCTGTGTTTGACCCCCTGCTTGCTCAACGGACTTTGCTGCCTGATCCTGTGTTTGACCCCCTGCTTGCTCAACGGACTTTGCTGCCTGATCCTGTGTTTGACCCCCTGCTTGCTCAACGGACTTTGCTGCCTGATCCTGTGTTTGACCCCCTGCTTGCTCAACGGACTTTGCTGCCTGATCCTGTGTCTCACTCCCTGCTTGCTTCCACGGACTGGCATTATACTTGTGTGTGACCCCCGGCCTGCTGTCCGGACTTACATCACTACTGACTGCTCAGTGACCTGTGTCAGTTCATCAGCCAGGTGTTTGGGCTCCTGCCTCTCCTCTCTGCCATCTGCCGGTCTGCCCAGGCCAGGTCCACATCTCTCCCAGGCATTCCACTGGTCCCACCTGCCGGAGGTGACCTGTGCCTCCTGGTGCCGTTTGTTCCCTGTTTCACCTCCAGGGGGCAGATTGCGCCGGGTCGCAAGGGTGAACCGCTCTCAGCATTTCGGTCTCGGTAAGTACATCTCTGATACACACACAGGAAGTGAAGTTACTGATTTCCTGTAAACAAAGAAAGTAAAGTGCACGAGGGCAATTGAGTTAAAGTTACCCCACAGCACACACAACTCACTCTCTAGTATCCATAGTTCTAGTCAGATCTGTGGCACATAATACACACCTTCCCCCTTCATGAGCCATCACTTAGATATGTGAACCAGTACACAAAACTCAATCCCTAAAATGAACACCTCCAGTTAAGTAGTCACCAGTTATGTCAGTTAGAGATTCTGTATGCCGGTGAGATATGTCCTCCTGTACTGTACATGCAGCTCACTGCATGGTAACAGAGGTAGGGGGGTTAGTGCTAAATTTCTTAAATTTTTCCAGGTGGATGTTAAGACCTTAGCTGATGTGGGCTCTGGTTGTAAAGTTCTTCAGGTGACCCTGTAGGTTCCCTTGAGTCATCCTTGTTAACCTGTTGGTTGCTCCTTGTGAGCCTGTTAGTTTTTGCTTGCTGTCCCCAACCCCTCGGTTAGATTGCTTTAGAGTGTCACAGTTTTTCAGAATACTATCCTATGCATTTTGTGATCCTCACCTATCATTGCTTGATACTAAACTGAGGCTTGCTGGGAGCTGGAGGTGTTAGGCCCCTTTCACACTGTGGCGTTTTTCGGGCGATACAGCGCTAAAAATAGCGCCTGAAAAAAAACGGCCCCATTCACTCTAGTGTGAAAGCCGGTGCGCTAGCAGGGCGGTCAAAAAAGTCCTGCTAGCAGCATCTTTGGAGCAGTGAAGGAGCGGTGTATTCACCGATCCTAAACTGCTCCTACCCATTGAAAACAATGGGGCAGCACGGCTTTACCGCCGGCAAAGTATAGCAGCCGCCTGCAAAGTATAGCTAGCGGGGGTTAAAACCGCACCGCTAGTGGCCGAATACCGCCGCTAAAACAACGGTAAAGCATCGCTAAATATAGCGCCGCTTTACCGCCGACGCCACTCCCACCCCAGTGTGAAAGGGGCCTTATACTGGGATGTCCTAACAGCTTTGCTTTTCCAGTGTCCAATTCTTGACAGTGTCCTAAAGGGGGTGACCGTAAAGCCCAGTGTTTCAGAATATTATCCTGTGCCTCATCCTGGGTGCGCAAAGCAAGTTTTAAAAATAAATATATGCCCCTTAAAGTGCATCAACAGTGCATCTGGAAAGTATTCAGAGGGCTTCTGATTAAATTCATTATTTTCTTCAAAATTCTACAAACCATGCCGCATAATAACGTAAAATATATTTTTTTAAATCTTTGCAAATTTATTAAAAATAAAAAATGAAAAAAAATCACACGTACATACAGCATCTCACAAAAGTGAGTACACCCCTCACATTTTTGTAAATATTTTATTACACCTTTTCATGTGACAACACTGAAGAAATGACACTTTGCTAGATGTAAAGTAGTGACTGTACAGCTTGTATAATAGTGTAAATTTGCTGTCCCCTCAAAATAATTCAACACACAGCCATTAATGTCTAAACCGCTGGCAACAAAAGTGAGTACTAAGTGAAAATGTCCAAATTGGGCTCAAAATGTCAATATTTTGTGTGGCCACCGTTATTTTCCAGCACTGCCTTAACCCTCTTGGGCATGGCGTTCACCAGAACTTCACAGGTTGCCACTAGAGCCCTCTTCCACTCTTCCATGACGACATCACGGAGCTGGTGGATGTTAGAGACCCTGGGCTCTGTCACCTTCCCCTTGAGGATGCCCAATAGGGTTTAGGTCTGGAGACATGCTTGGCCAGTCCACCGCCTTTACCCTCAGCTTCTTTAGCAAGGCAGTGGTCGTCTTGGAGGTGTGTTTGGGGTCGTTATCATGTTGGAGTACTGCCCTATGTCCCAGTCTCCGAAGGGAGGGGATCATGCTCTGCTTCAGTATGTCACAGTACATGTTGGTATTTATGGTTCCCTCAATGAACTGTATCTCCCCAGTGCCAGCAGCACTTATGCAGCCCCAGACCATGACACTCCCACCACCATGCTTGTCTTTGTACTCCTCACCTGGTTGCCACCACACACGCTTGACACTATCTTAACCAAATACATTTATCTTGGTCTAATCAGACCACAGGACATGGTTCCAGTAATCCATGTCCTTAGTCTGCTTGCCTTCAGCAAACTGTTTGTGGGCTTTCTTGTGCATCATCTTAAGAAGAGGCTTCCTTCTGGGACGACTGCCATGCAGACCAATTTGATGCAGTGTGTGGCGTATGGTCTGAGCACTGACAGGCTGTCCTACCCCTTCAACCTCTGCAGCACTCATATGTCTATTTCCCAAAAACAGCCTTTGGATATGACGCTGAGCACGTGCACTCAACTTCTTTGGTCAACCATGGCAAGGCCTGTTCTGAGTGGAGCCTGTCCTGTTAAACCGCTGTATGGTCTTGGCCACCGTGCTGCAGCTCAGTTTCAGGGTCTTGGCAATCTTCTTATAGCCTAGGCCATCTTTATGTAGAGCAACAATTATTTTTTTCAGATCCTCAGAGAATTCTTTGCCATAATGTGCCATGTTGAACTTCCAGTGAGCAGTATGAGAAAGTGACAGCGATGACACCAAATTTAACACACCTGCTCCCCATTCACACCCGACACCTTGCAACCTTGTCACATGACACTGGGAAGGGAAAATGGCTAATTGTGCCTAATTTTGACATTTTCACTTAGGGGTACACTCTTTTGTTGTCAGCTGTTTAGGCATTAAGGGCTGCGTGTTGAGTTAATTTGAGGGGACAGCAAAGTTACACTGTTATACAAGCTGTACACTCACTACTATACATTGTAGCAAAGTGTAATTTATTCAGTGTTGTCACATGAAAAGATATAATAAAATATTTACAAAAATGTGAGGAGTGTACTCTTTTGTGAGATACTGTAAGTATTCACAGCCTTTGCCATGACACTGAAAATTGAGCTCAGGTGCATACTGTTTCCACTAATCATCCTTGAGATGTTTCTAAAACTTGATTGGAGTCTGCCTGTGGTAAATTCAGTTGATGGACATGATTTGAAAAGGCACACACACTTGTCCATATAAGGTCCCTCGGTTAGCAGTGCATGTCAAAGCACAAACCAAACCATGAAATTTAAGGAATTGTCTGTAGACCTCAGAGACAGGATTTTAACGAGGCACAGATCCGGGGAAGGGTACAGAAAAATTTCTGCAGCATTTAGGGTCCCAATGAGCACAGTGGCCTCCATACGTAAATGGAAGACATTTGGAACCACCAGGACTCTTCCTAGAGAGGGCCACCCAGCCAAGCTTAGTGATCAGGGTAGCAGGACCTTAGTCAGGGAGGTGAGCAAGAACCCGATGGTCACTCTGACAGACCTCCAGCATTTCTCTGTGGAGAGAGGAAAACCTTCCAGAAGAACTACCTTCTCTGCAGCACTCCACCAATCAGGCCTGTATGGTAAAGTGGCCAGATTGAAGCCACTCCTCAGTTACAGGCATGACAGCCTGCCCGGAGTTTGCCAAAAGGCACCTGAAAGACTCTCAGACCATGAGAAACAAAATTCTATTGTCTGATGAAACAAAGATTGAACTCTTTGGCCTGAATGGCAAGCGTCATGTTTGGAGGAAACCAGACACCGCTCATCAACCTGGCCAATATCATCTCTACAGTTTTTCAAAGTGTTCTCTACTATTGATACTACCAACCAGTCCTATTTACATACTACAGATGGGTGAGAGTGCTTGGGACCTTTTATGCTCCCCCTCCTTCTTCTGTGTTTTATATCTCTTTTTTTAACATGATACAATCTTTGGCATTTCTTTTATAGATATCCCCCAAACTATGCATCTGCTCCTGATGAGTGGTAATGTAACCACGAAACGCGTAGAGCTTATCTACGATGCTACGTCACAGTTTCTATATTTACCGCCTGTACCAGAATACATCTCTACTATAATGAACCAATTCCTTATTACTAATATGTCTATATGATACCACTGCAATGCGGTCTACATGCCCTACGTCTATCATTATTTTTCAATCATGTTGAGATATTTGTTCCAAATCATGAACTGTTCAGACTTTATCCATCGAGATCTAATATTATACTGTATCATTTTACCTATTTGATACCTTTATTATTTCTACCCAACTATGTTGAGATAATTGTCATTTACTATGAACTGTTCAGATTTTACTCATTGAGACCTATTACCATAGCGTACCATGTTCATTGACTTGTTACTCTATTTTCAATGCTGTATCATGTTCATTGACTTGTTACTTGATTTTTGATGTGCATGCTCACCCTTTGTAATAAATAATTATATTTATTTTAATTGGTTCAGTTCTGAGTTAGTAATGTGCTTCACACAAAGTCCCACAAACTGTTCTCTTTTGTTCAAATTATCGGGGATGGAGGTATATAATTTATTATTGCCTCATATAAAGTCCCAGCCTGGCTCTAGCTCAGTCTTAGCCCATGTTTAGCTTCATACAGTGGGAATGTTTTTCAAAGGCAGGAACTGGGAGACTAGTCAGGATTGAGGTGAAGATGGACGCAGCAATGTACAAAGACATCCATGCGTTAAAACATGCTCCAGAGCGCTCTGAACCTCAGACTGGGGCGAAGGTTCATCTTCCAACAGGACAACGATCCTAAGCACACAGCCAAGATATCAAAGGAGTGGCTACAGGACAACTCTGTGAATGTTCTTGAGTGGCCCAGCCAGAGTCCAGACTTGAACACGATTGAACATCTCTGGAGAGGTCTGAAAATAATTGCTGTGCACCGACGCTCCCCACCTGACCTGATGGAGCTTAAGAGGTCCTGCAAGGAAGAATGGGATAAACTGCCCAAAAATAGGTGTGCCAAGCTTGTAGCATCATACTCAAAAAGACTTGAGGCTGTAATTGGTGGCAAATGTTTTTGAACAAAGTATTGAGCAAAGGCTGTAAATACTTATGTACATATTATTTTTTTTGTTTTTTATTTAATACATTTACAAAGATCTCAAACAAACTTCTTTCTTGTTGTCATTATGGGGTATTGTTTAATTATGAGGAAAAAAAATATTCAATTTTGGAATAAGGCTGTAACATAAAATGTGGATACAGTGAAGTGCTGTGAATACTTTCCAGATGTACCGTATAAGCAAAACTTTTTTTGTTTTGGATATAATGGGGAAGAGTTGGAACCCCTTTATTTCTCCTTATGTTGTGTTTTGGGGACAGAGTTTTATCACATAGGAAGTGAGCAAAAATCTGCAAGGGAAACAGACAAAAAAGTGTCAAAGATCCTAGTGTTTCTCTAACTTAACATAACTTTTGTCTGTGTTACTTTTAGAAAGATTTCCCCCTCACTTCCTGTCCTAGAGACAACCTTTATACTTAAGCAAAAATGGAGGAATCTCTGCAGTGGCGCTTCTGATGGCAGTCAAACCTGACAGGAGTTCTAATCTTTCTCCACTCTGTCAAAAAAACAAACAAAAAAACATTTGGTTATACAGTAGATACTCTTTAAGACTGCATTGTTCTTTCATGTTTAATAAAGTGTTCTGTTTTGCACAGCTCAGAAACAGGGTGGTTGGCTCCCTGCTGTTGGTAGAAAAGGATTCAGAGACATTCTGTAACTTGAAGCCACAAGGCCTTTGTGGCTGCTCCGTATCCCCTGTAAATGTTGATGATCCTATTCCATCCTTGGACTGTAAATTTTTCCTAGTTCATAAAATCTGCCAGAGGATGAAATGAAAACTAGTGAATGGGATATAGCTTTAGTATAGTGAGGTAAAAAAGAGATCTTCACATTTAACCTAATATAATAAAGAAAATAGCCCAGTGAGGCCGCTGCCAGTGAATCTGAAATTGGGAGAAAATAATATCACGAGCCTGCCAGCGGTATTCAGATGAATTGTTTGTACCCAGAATATAATAACGGTAAAAAGTGGTGCTACTTCTGTATTCCAACAATGTGTTTATAATGAAGGACAAAGTCTACAATATATTCAAAATATTCTTACCATGTACAACCAAGATACATTAATAGTGTGTCACGTAATCCCATCCTTCCTATTCTATATTCTATCAGTGATGGCCTGTCCATAAGGGGCACATGGGTGCCTCCCTCCCATCCATGCGTCCGGCCCCCTAATCTACATGCAGGGCGCCGGATGTATGGATTGCAATGGGGGAGGGGGGGGGTGTGGGTTTGAAGCACGTCATTAGAGGCAGAGGCTCTAACAGGCTTCAAAAAAAGATTAGGCTCGGGGTGCAGAGCATTGCGCTCCGAGCCCACCCAGCTTTGTGACAATAGCAAATTCATATTTGCTATTGTAACACTGATTCTGTGATTCTGACCCATTTCCCGATTGTCCGAAAGGAGAAGCTACCCTATTGGCTGAGGAGGAGGCTGTGATGCTGAGAAGGAAACACAGGGGAAGCCGGCCACCCGTCGCCCTGAAGGAAGTGCTGCCCGGGGTAAGTGTTTCGGGTGACCGACCCTGTTGGGGGGTGGGGAGGGTTTAGGCTGTAAACTGTTTGTCACCCCCCCAAGAAGATATATCACTGACCGCCGCTGTATTCTATACATAGTAAAAAGCAATCCTTAACAGGAGCCACAGGCAGATGAAATACAGTAAAACAAATGGCAACTGCTCAAATCAATTTAAAACTAGCTTTTTAACCACTTAAGCCCCGGACCATTTGGCTGGCCAAAGACCAGAGCACTTTTTGCGATTAGGGACTGTTTTTTTTTTATTTTTTTTTTGTTTTTTTTTTTTTTTTTTTTTTTTTTTTTTTTTTTTGTTTTTTTTTTTTTTTTTTTTTTTTTTTTTTTTTTTTATTTTTTTTTTTTTTTTTATTTTTTTTTTTTTTTTTTTTTTTTGTTTTTTTTTTTTTTTTTTTTTTTTTTTTTTTTTTTTTTTTTTTTTTTTTTTTTTTTTTTTTTATTTTGTTTTTTTTTTTTTTTTTTTTTTTTTTTTTTTTTTTTTTTTTTTTATTTTTTTTTTTTTTTTTTTTTTTTTTTTTTTTTATTTTTTTTTGTTTTTTTTTTTTTTTTTTTTTTTTTTTTTATTTTTTTTTTTTTTTTTTTTTTTTTTTTTTTTTTTTTTTTTTTTTTTTTTTTTTTTTTTTTTTTTTTTTTTTTTTTTTTTTTTTTTTTTTTTTTTTTTTTTTTTTTTTTTTTTTTTTTTTTTTTTTTTTTTTTTTTTTTCTTTTTTTTTTTTTTTTTTTTTTTTTTTTTTTTTTTTATTTTTTTTTTTTTTATTTTTTATTTTTTTTTTTTTTTTTTTTTTTTTTTTTTTTTTTTTTTTTTTTTTTTTTGTTTTTTTTTTTTTTTTTTTTTTTTTTTTTTTTTTTTTTTTTTTTTTTTTTTTTTTTTTTTTTTTTTTTTTTTTTTTTTTTTTTTTTTTTGTTTTTTTTTTTTTTTTTTTTTTTTTTATTTTTTTTTTTTTTTTTTTTTTTTTTTTTTTTTTTTTTTTTTTTTTTTTTTTTTTTTTTTTTTTTTATTTTTTCTTTTTTTTATTTTTTTTTTTTTTTTTTTTTTTTTTTTTTTTTTTTTTTTTTTTTTTTTTTTTTTTTTTTTTTTTTTTTTTTTTTTTTTTTTTTTTTTGTTTTTTTTTTTTGTTTTTTTTTTTTTTTTTTATTTTTTTTTTTCATCGCTTTAACTGACAATTGCACGGTCGTGCGACATGGCTTCCAAACAAAATTAATGTCCTTTTTTCCCCCACAAATAGAGCTTTCTTTTGGGGGTATTTGATCACATCTGCGGTTTTTATTTTTTGCGCTATAAATAAAAAAATAGCGACAGTTTTTTATTTCTCCAATTTTTTGGCAAAAAAAATCTCAATAAGCATTTATTGATTGATTGGTTTGCACAAAAAAAAATAGCGTCTACAAAATAGGGGATAGTTTTATGGGATTTTTATTAATATTTTTTTTTACTAGTAATGGTGGTGATCTGCGATTTTTATTGTGACTGCGACATTATGGCAGACAGATCGGACACATTTATACAGCGATCAGTGCGATTAAAAATACATTGATTACTGTGTAAATGTGACTGGCAGTGAAGGGGTTAACCACTAGGTGGCACTGTAGGGGTTGAATGAATGAATAATTTGTATAGCGCTACAATGCGAACTGAATCGCCTCAAGTGTAAGTGTTAAGTGTATCCTAGGGAGTGATTCTAACCGTGGGGGGAGGGGCTATGTGTTACACGACACTGATCACCGCTCCCGATTACAGGGAGCTGTGATGAGTGTCACTAGGCAGAACGGGAAAATGCTTGTTTACATCAGCATTTCCCCATTCTTCCTCTACGTGAGACGATCACACTCACGGAGCTCGTGGCGTGCGCTGCCGGCGGCGCGCACACAATGACATGGCGGCAAATTTAAAGGGACGTACCTGTACGCCCATTTGCCTGTCCATGCCATTGTGTCGACGTATATGTACATGCGGCATTTGGCAAGCGGTTAAAGTAAGTTGTACATGAAAAGGGCATTTCACTGTGTAAAAACAGTATAAAAAATTCCCAGCACTAACAAAATAATTGTTAAAACAGTGTAGAATTTGTGTTTTTACCTGCTAGCTAGTATACATGCTATTACTTCTCTCCCCCTCCCTCCCTGTCAGCTCAGGAGTCAGCATTATTAAATCCTATAATCCCAAAGTGAAGCCCTAGTTAAAATCATTGTAAAATCATGTAATCCTCTGTAAAAGGATTATATAATGTGCAGTGTGTGTCTTTTGCGTAACATTATTGTGGAAAATACCTTATTTACAGGGCCGCTGGGCGCTCACGTGACCCGCCAGAGCTCTTCTTTCCCGTTCCGAGCACTGCATTGGGAAGGGTCAAGATCTCCGCTGACATCAGCTGAGAGGAAAGTAGGAGAGCTTGGGCGGGTCACATGAGCGCCCAGCGGCCCTGTAAATAAGGTATTTTCCACAATAATGTTACGCAAAAGACACACACTGCACATTATATAATCCTTTTACAGAGGATTACATGATTTTACAAGGACTTTAATCACTTAAGGACCGCCCGCCGATGGGCAGGTTGGCCTTATTACGCGAAACGACGTACCCGTACATAATTTTTCATGCACGAGACACAGCGGGGGAGCCGTTGTGCAGGTCCAGCGGCCGCAGTGTCTGACGTCCACCTGCGATTTTTCCTCAGAGTGGCAGAACGGAGATCTGCCAATGTAAACAAAGCAGATCCCCGTTCTGACTGGAGCGTACAGTGAGATCGGCTGTTCCTAGTCATCAGGAACAGTGATCTCTCTGTATTCCCAGTTAATCGACTCCACCCACATTTAGAAACACCTCCCTAGGACACATCTAACCCCTTGATCGTCCCCTAGTCTTAACCCTTTCCCTGTCAGTGTCATTTATACAGTGATCAGTGGATATTTTTAGCTCTAATCACTGTAATAATGTCACTGGTCACAAAAAAGTGTCCGATCTGTCCGCCGCAATGTTGCAGTCCCACTACAAATCGATAATCACCGCCATTACTAGTAAAAAAAATAATAATAATAAAAAAATGCCATAAATCTATCTATTTTGTAAACGCCATAACTTTTGTGCAAACCAATCAATATATATATATTACCAAAAATATGTAGCAGCATACATATTGGCCTAAATTGTTCTTTTTTTTTTTTTTTTGATATGTATTATAGCAAAATGTAAAAAATATTGTTTTTTTTTTTTTTTTCAAAATTGTCTGTCTTTTTTTGGTCATAGCGTAAAATATAAAAACTGCAGCGGTGATCAAATACCACCAAAAGAAAGCTCTATTTGTGGGGAAAAAAAGGACATAAATTTTGTTTGGGTACAGCGTCGCACTACCACGCAATTGCCAGTTAAAATAACACAGCGCCATATCGCAAAAAATAGCCTGGTCATTAGGGGGTAAATCCTTCCAGGGCTGAAGTGGTTAACTAGGGCTTATTTTTTTGGGGTAGCAGCCATACTGGAAATTCACGCTAGGTATTATTTTATTTGGGAAATATGGCCTGTCCCAAGATGGGAGCACATTTAGATTTGGATTAGAGCAATAGTTTGTCTACCAGGGCAATTTTATAAAAAACATTTGCACACATGTTAAAATCTTATTTTTTTTGCTAGAAACTACACTAAATGCCCAGTTTATTTTTAATTTTCTGAGAGCAGAGACCCTGGACTGAATGACGGCAACTGCAATTTTTTATGTTGTGCAATATTTGCATAGCTATTTATCAGCTATTTATTTTCAGAAAAAATACAGTAAAATTAATGTTAGTGCAAACAAACATTATAATATGCCAATATAAAAGATGGGATTGCATTGAGTAAACTGATACCAAACATGCCAGGCCTTAAAATTGTATGTGTCCGTGAAAGCACAAAATAAACCACGGTACCCAAAATTCTCCATAGGCTCCACTTTTAAAACATTTACAAGTTGTCATTTTGGAGTTCACCATGGATTTTGTCCCTAGCACTTAACATTATTGATCTCCCTCTGGCAGTCACAGCAATTTGTCATATGTATGGTACAATTATGTTTACATACACATGCGCACCCTGTGCTGTGCTTTTACGCTAGGGAGTGTGCAGGGGTGCTTTTCATTTTTTTTGATTATTTTTATTTATTTTAATAATGATATTTTCTCAGCACATCTTTTTTATTATTTTGGCTATCACAAGGGGGACAATAAGTCCTCTATGTTATAGAATGGGCAGGTGCTTAATAGCGGCTTCCCTGGCTACAGTGACGTGTCTTCTGTGTTCATTAGTCGCAGGGGGGATTTGGGAATAGATGATATCCGATTACCTCCTGCTATCACTGATAGGCTGCTTTCACACTGAGGCGCTTTACAGGCGCTATAGCACTAAAAATAGCACCTGCATAGCGCCTGTAAAGTGCCTCTCTCACTCCAATGTGAAAGCCAGAGTGCTTTCACACTGGAGCGGTGCGCTGGCAGGACGGTAAAAAAAAAAAAAGTTGCATCTTTGCAGCGATGTAGAAGTGGTGTATACAAATTAAAAATATTGGCGCTTTACCGCCAACGCCCCAGTGTGAAAGTAGCCGTACAAACATTTACTGGTTTCCCACCAGCGAGGGTTGGGGGAGCCACACATTCATAGCCTTGTAAAAGTGATTTCAAGAGGCACCCAGATCACTTTTACCTGAAAACCCTTCCCTGGCTCTTAAAAGCAACACCAAGCTCACATGAAATTGCTTTAACCCCTTGGATACCAGAACATTTATAAACTTGCCTTGCTAGACAAGGGGTTAAGAGCCACACTTCCTAGATGGTCCTTGATGAGGCAGTGTGACTTCCACATATATTTGCAAATATAGGCAAGAAAAACCTCTGTGTTTAGCACAAATTATTAAAACACTGCAATTTCTTTTTTTTTTTTTTGCTTAATAACTGGAAAATATTGTATTGTGTTTGACATGTAACACTGTCTGTGTTCCTGCTACAAAATGGAAGCACAGCCACATATACAGTGTGACTGGGTTTCTGGTTTGAATTCACTTTTAGGCTGCTTTCACACTGGGGCGGTTTGCAGGCGTTATTGCGCTAAGAATAGCGCCTGCAAACCGACCCGAAACAGCTGTTGCTGTTCCTTCAGTGTGAAAGCCCGAGGGCTTTCGCACTGAAGCTGTGCGCTTGCAGGACGCTCAAAAATGTCCTGCAAGCCGCATCTTTGTCTCGCTATAGGAGCGGTATATTTACCGCTCCTATAGCGCCCGGTCCCATTGAAAACAATGGGGGAGCGCGCCGAACCCGCCCGCAAAACGCAGCTGCAGCGGCGGTTTGCGGGCGGTATTGACCCTTTTTCGGCCGCTCGCGGGGGGTAAAACCACCCCGCTAGCGGCCGAAATGCGCCGTTAAAACGCCGGTAAAGCGGCGCTAAATATATATATAATATAATATAAATATAGCGCCGCTTTACCACCAGCGCCCCCACCGCTCCAGTGTGAAAGCAGCCTTACTGTTCCTCCAACCACAAACCACAACAATAAACCACTTTTTTCACCACACAGACAATCCACGAGTGCTCATTACTTTTGTATTCTTCCTTTATTAGTGTTCTGGTGCTTTGAGCCCATCAGCGCATTGTGTGTGCTGTCTGCACTACTCTCTTAGACCCCTTTCACAATGAGGCGTTTTTCAGGTGCTTTTTGGCTAAAAATAGTGCCTGTAAGACCACTTTCACACTGGGGCACTTTGCAGGTGCTATAATGCTAAAACTAGCGCCTGCAAAGCGTCCTGAAAGAGCTGCTGCTGTCTCTGCAATGTGAGGGCTTTCACACTGGAGCAGTATGCTGGCAGGACGCTAAAAAAATTCCTGCAAGCAGCATCTTTGGAGCGGTGTATACACCGCCCCTAAAGCACCCCTGCCCATTAAAATGAATTGGCAGCGTCGGCAAAGCGCCGCTGCAGTGACGCTTTGCGGGTCGTTTTAACCCTTTTTTATTTAACCCTCACACCGAGGTGTCAGCGGTAAAGCGCCGTTATTTTTAGCGGCTTTTTACCGTAGTTTTTGTGGAGGTGCTAGCGGGGTGCTTTTAACCCCCGCCAGTGGCCGAAAACCTCCACAAAAACTATGGTAAAGCGCCGCTAAAAATAGCGGCACTTTACCGCTGACTCCTTTGTGTGAAAGCAGCCTTCTACATATAGGATACTGTCATCACTGTCATACTCTTTGGACTGCTCTCCTGCACATACTACCTATTGTCATATGCTCCGCACTGCATTCTGTGCGTACTGCGTCCCCTCAATATCTTCTGTACTCCTCTTCTATACATAATACCTATATGCACACTTTTTTTTCTGTATATTCCACCCCCCTTATACTCTCTGTCTCCTTTTCTACAAATACTCCCTGCCACCATACCTTCAACAACCTTCTTCTGTACATACTAACCACTGTCATATCCTTCTCACTCCTGTCTTGTGCAAGCTGCCCCCAACATACACTTGACAGGATGTTGCTAAGAGAGGCCTAGTTGTTGCTGCTCACCTCCACCATCACAAGAGTGCGCTCTTTCTCTGATTCCGACCCCCTCATGCTCTTTCTCTCCATTGATGCAGTAGCTCTGAGCTCAGCATTTGAGAGCTCACTCCTGTGATGGTGGAGGTGAGCAGTAATGACAAGGCCTCTCTAAGCAACATCCTAGCATCATCCTGGGAGTATTCCAGTTAGGCTTCAGGAGGTACGTAAATGGGCTACACCTAAGGGCATTATTCAACTTTTTTTTTTTGCATAAAGATTTTATTGAGAAGGTACAAATTTAGTACATACATCAATGGCTTCATGAGCCTAGAACAGTATAACATGTACAATTCAGTTGAACAAAAACATATTAAAACATGTCTAAATATCTCTAAGTTGTGTGATGCTTGTTAGACGGGGTAATAACCTGTAAGAGTGTACGCCCTCTAAGAGGGGTATAAGACAAAGAACACTAGAGGAGAGCTGAGATTATTAGAGAGGAAGGGAGAGAAGGAAGAAAGAAGAAAAAAAAGGGGGGGGGGGGGGTGAGGAGAGGGTGGGGGGGGGGGGAACTAAGGGGGAGGGGGGTAATGCAGATGAGGAGAGGGGGTGAGTTAGTCACCAGCTACCCTCTCCAGCTTCTAGTAAGAGCCTTATGACGTGTCACAGTTGGGCGCAAGCCCCTATCAGTCTTTAAGGACAGGGGTAGAATCCTCCCGGTTGGGAGTGCATTTGTAATGCCTATAAGATCTTGGTATGGTTGGGATTTTTTGAAGGTTATCCATGCGTCCCATGTAGCCGTGAATTTGGAGATATTATCCATGGCTGTATAGATCAGCTCCTCCATCTCAGCAACACAATTTATCTGATTAAGCCACTCAGGAATGGAGGGGGGAGATGTAGACCACCAATGGACTGGTATACACATCCTCGCAGCATTAACCATGTGCATGGAAACCGACTTATATAATTTTTGGGAAATTTTAGATAGATGCAAGAGATACTGTGCAGGGCAGAAGTCTAGCGGAAGTAGGGACACTTTTTTAATTAGATCATGTACTTTATGCCAAAAGGGTTGAATTGCCGGGCAATCCCACCAAATATGCAGGAATGTGCCCGGCTATTTGCCACATCGCCAGCAGAAGTCAGGGATGGAGGTGGCAAATTTATGTATTAAGTCGGGGTTCTGTACCAGCGGTTTTCAATTTATATCCATTCTCCTGAACGGATACATTTAGGGGCCCCTTTATGAATATACAAATGTATGCGGTCCCAGGTCTCTGCGTCAATCTCCAAGCCCAGGGCAGTCTCCTAATAGAAAAAACAAGAAAGAGAGGCGCCTCTGGGTGCAGACTGTATAACAGTTTAATGTTTTGTGCAAAAGACAAAGTTAAAATACACTCAAATTTGATTGGTGAGTGTTGAGCAAAAAGAGTGTCCTGTGTGGTTGAAGTCAATCGCTGGGGCTGGATCTCTGCAGGGGCTTCTCGTCCACAAGCTTGGGCTGATGTTTTTCCTGGCTGTCCGTGGTGGATGGGGTGCCAAAACGAGGCTTGGGACTCAAGCGTGCGGTCCAGTCGAGCGGCGATGACGTCACCCGCGTTTCCTGAGCTGGCTGGGCCGTGTGTCATGTGACGGCTGCGCTCCTTTGTCAAGCTCCTTGACAAAGTGCTTGACAAAGGAGCGCGGCCGTCACATGACACACGGCCCAGCCAGCTCAGGAAACGCGTCGCATGCTGTGACGTCATCGCCGCTCGCCTGGACCGCACGCTTAAGTCCCAAGCGAGAAGCCCCTGCAGAGATCCAGCCCCAGCGATTGACTTCAACCACACAGGACACTCTTTTTGCTCAACACTCACCAATTAAATGTGAGTGTATTTTAACTTTGTCTTTTGCACAAAACATTAAACTGTTATACAGTCTGCACCCAGAGGCGCCTCTCTTTCTTGTTTTTTCTTCTAGTGTACCGGGAATAACAGTTTCTGTTCCCACTGGATGGCTGCCATTGCTACGGACTTAGTTTAGTACACCCCATCACTCCTCCCGGTCATATCCCCTCCCTGGTCATCTATTTATTTTTATCATTTATTTTTATTGTGAAATGTCATTTTTAGCATTTTTTATTTTTATTTTCATTTTATGCATCCTCTCCCTTCGGTTATCTGTACCATCATCATTCCTTTTCCTCTAGAGAACCTTGTCAAAACTCTTATGCCCAAATGTCAAAAGTTTGAGTATGCTGACATACACTGGCTCTTGTATCACCAGCAGCTGCCTTTGTATGCATGTGTATACGTTTGTATACATATAGATGTTTTTTCCAACCACTGAAAAACAGTTTTTTGAATCACCGTGTTTTTGTTGCGCCATTTACTTGTATAAACAGTCTCCTAATAGGTACATTCTGAGCGTAGGAGTGTTGAAAGATCACCAAATAGCGATGGATAGAGCATGGCAATGGCATGGCATTGGGGGGGCCGAGCGAGAGCAGAGTGACTCCATGGTTGTGGGGATCTTTGTAAAGCCTTGTTTGCGGGACGGGTCATCTAAGTAGTGTTTAAGCTGGATATAAGGCCAGAATGGAAATGTGCCATTATTCAACTATTTATAATATCTACAGATGCCCCTTATCTGCATAGGAAGATTTTTTGGTAAAGTAAGCAAACTCTTTAGGTCTTTCATACATATACTACTGCGGCATACCATCAACACTCCTCTCCTGCATATACTGCCTACTGTCATAGCCTTAGTACTGCTCTCCTGTACCAACTGCTGATCGTCATAACATCTGAAATGTTCTACTACACATTCTATCCACTATCATACACTCTTGCAAATAACTACCCCACTTTTAACTTTTAACATTCCTTTTCTTTACATTCTGCCTGCCATTATACCCTCTGCACACCTCTTGTGTACATATTGACAATCATCATATCCTCTGTGCTCCTCTTCTATATATGCGGAACACTGCCATATCTTCATACTGACTGCATTCCACGTGTGGACATACTGCCTGCTGCCATACCCTATGCACTCCTCTTCTGCACATTCGGCCCTTTAAAACACTTTTCAGTGGTAGCTATTTATTTAGTTTTCTTTCTACAAAAAAATGATACATGTGCAAGGCCTATACATAGTTGGTGGTAGAGCTAAAGGAGAGTCTACATCAGATTGCATGGTGTATGGTCTGCTTAAAGTGACACTAAACTGTCTCCTTATTCTCCAAAAACAATCAATACACATCTACTATTTAATGGCCCTGTAATCCATTTTATTGTGTTTTTCTGCCTCCTTGTTATGTCCTCTGTGAGCTGCGGAACCTCTCTTTTTCCTCCTCACATGCCTTTGCTTAAAACAAGCAGTGCATGTTAGTTGCAGTCAAGAGCAAGAGAGGGTGGCTACGTTCCTACATACAGTGAGATCATGGGGAATGAATGTAGCCACCTTCTAACAGGAAGTCAGGTCAAAGCAGAAAAAAAAAAAAAGAGATTTGGAGGAGGCTGAGAGAAATTAAAGGTGTGTTTTTAACCACTTCAGCCCCGGAAAAATTTACCCCCTTTTTGACCAGAGCACTTTTTGCGATTCGGCACTGCGTCACTTTAACTGACAATTGCGCGGTCGTGCGACGTGGCTCCCAAACAAAATTGACGTCCTTTTTTTCCCATAAATAGAGCTTTATTTTGGTGGTATTTGATCACCCCTGCGGTTTTTATTTTTTGCACTATAAACAAAAAAAGAGCGACAATTTTGAAAAAAACACATTATTTTTTTACTTTTTGCTATAATAAATATCCCCCAAAAATATATAAAAAAACATTTTTCATGATACATATTCTTCTACATATTTTTGTTAAAAAAAATCGCAATAAGCGATTATTGATTGGTTTGCGCAAAAGTTATAGCGTTTACAAAATAGGAGATAGTTTTATGGCGATCAAAAAGAAATGTTTTTGTGATATCATTCATATTCTCTGAAAAATGGGCAAGAAATCATCAATTCTGCCAGGGTATGTAAACTTATGAGCACAACTGTGTGTGTATATATGTATATGTATATATATATATATATATATATATATATATACACACACACACACACACACACACACACACACACACACACACACACACACACACACACACACACACACACACACACACACACACACACACACACACACAGTGCCTTAAAGTATTCATACCCCTTGAAATTTTCCACATTTTGTCATAAACGGAAATTACGTAAATGTCATTTTGTTGGGATTTTATGTGATAGACCAACACAAAGTGGTACATAATTGTGAAGTGGAAGGAAAATGATTAATGGTTTTCAAAATGTTTTACAAATAAATATGTGAAGAATTGTGGTGTGCATTTGTATTCAGCACCCTTGAGTCAATACTTTGTAGAACCACCTTTCGCTGCAATTACAACTGTAAGTCTTTTTGGGTATGTCTCTACCAGCTTTGCACATCTAGAGAGTCCAAATATAACACGCACAAGCTCATCCTTAGTCCCGAGCGGTGCTCTGGGATTCATTGGGGCCGCAAAAGATATATATATATATATATATATATATATATATATATATATATATATATATATATATATACACACACACAAATAACACGCCCGATCTCATCTCTTCACCACACAGCCACAAAGACAAGAGAATTCTTGTTGGGCAGTGTATTAGTGCTTGGACAAACACACAAAGACCAATGGTTCAAAGAATGTTAGGCAAAATGGTCGGCCCTCACGCATGTTCACTTCATCAAATCTGGCCCTCTTTGAAAAAAGTTTGGACACCCTGATCTATACCATTCCATTGTAACTCTGGCTGTATGTTTAGGGTCGTTGTCCTGCTGGAAGGTAAACCTCCACCCCAGTCTCATGTCTTTTGCAGACTCTAACAGGTTTTCTTCTAAGATTTCCCTGTATTTGGCTCCATCCATTTTCCCATCAACTCTGACCAGCTTCTTAATTAGGTGACTTCTGAAGGCAAATGGTTCCACTAGATTTTAGTTAGGGGTATCGGTGTAATGGGGGCTGAATACAAATGCACGCTGCACTTTTCAGATATTTATTTACATTTTTTGAAAACCATTCATCATTTTACTTTCACTTCATAAATATGTGCTACTTTGTGTTGGTCTAGCACATAAAATCCTAATAAAATAAATGTACATTTATGGTTGTAACATGACAAAATGTGGAGAATTTAATAGAGTATGAATACTTTTTGAAGGCACTGTATATACCAAGTAAAATAGGTATTGAACATGTAACCATGTTACTAGCACTGCATTAACATAATATCTATGCTTATTTTTAGATTAACATTTATTTAAATGATTTTGCACAAGTTGTTATATCAGACCTTCCTCCTATAATGTTTCTTTTATTTTGTAGCTGTTTTCTAAAGTACAAAATATGGATACTTGCCAGCTGTTTGAGCAGGGGATTTGAACCAAGTATTAAATAAATTTCAGCATGTTCAATACTTTTTTTCTGGTGTCATTCCATTTTATTCCACATAACTTAATTTCTGAACTTATTTGTTTTGGTTTCTTTGTATGTATGGATTGCATGGGTTGTTACCGACATGTGATGAAAATTTTATGTCAAGAGGCACCTTTTTTCCCCCGTCAACTCGATCTGAAAATCGGACGACATATCATCCGTTTTTATTTTTTTTTGCATGCTAGTCACATATCGAAAATGGAGAGGTTACTAAAGTTAAGAAAATTCTCGTACGGCAGAATAAAAAATCGGAAGTAATGTTTTGTTGTAGCGTATTTTTATTGTATTTTCGGACGTCAACTGTACTGATTAAACGAAAATCGTACAATCTGGTATCCTACGAGAACATTTTTTGTGTTGGTCTGATCAGATAATATCGTATAAATATCTCGAAAGCTCTGTACTAACGATCTCATTATTTTACGATCGATTCGAAAGCGATATTTTTTGTCTGATTTTTCGGATCGTGTGTACGGTCCATTAGGCTGGGTTCACATTTGAGTTCGCAGTGGCTCACAGCAGAAGTTGGGTGCGTCTTTATTCACCATTTAAGGTCCGATTTTCAAATTTTGGGCTGAATTCAAACCTGAAACGGACCAAAAACCGCACAGGACTCCTGTGCAATTCACACTGGAGCCGCTGTGTAGATGTGTGAATCGGCTCCTTTGAGAGCCCATCACAATGTCTTGCAATGCAAATTGAATGTGGGGAAACCCGTATCCACTTCACAATAGTGTGAACCCAGCCTCAGAAATATTTTTACCTAGAAAAATGGTGACATGTTCAATACTTATTTTACTCATGGTATATATATATTTTGTTTTTTTTTGCATAATCTAAAGTCAAAAGAGGAGCACATATACAGTGAAGGGATTGTATATTTATTTATCTTCACTAAGACAGACTGATGCTTTCATTACTTTTGACAATTATATTTATTTGTAAAATGAACATATTTTTAAATATTTTTTTTTTTGCTGTACCCTCGCTTCAAGTGTAACATTGATGCACAATAAGAAGCAGTATATATTTGGTTATTTCTGTGGTTTCAAAATATGCTGTAGATGCACGATGACATTTTAGACAACTGTGTTTTTATTAAGATAGACTTCGTTATCCTGATACCAAAGTATGGAGGATAATAAATGCCTACAGTGCAAGCAAAGTCTGTAAAGACAGCATATTCTGTCATGTGCAGCTCTAAATACAAGAATACTCTTAGTGGTTACCAGTCGTTCCCATTTACTGAGAATGACAGAACTTCCTGCTATCTTCATGATCTTTCCTTATTTTCCTCCCTGTCTGGTAGCTGCAAAAACCTGACACATGATTGATTTGCTTCCACAGACTGTCTACATTTCATAAAATGTTCTTCCGATTACAGTAGACTGGGGCATTTTTTTCATGTATCAAGAATTATCAGCTAGGAAAGAAAGCGATTAAACTTTTATGCTGTTTGTTTTCTTAGATACCCAATGTTGGAGAAAAACCTTTAAATAATGTATTTTATATTCATCCTTAGGACTGGAGATTAGATGGGTAGACTGCTACTTCCCATTTACACACCCATCTTTCGAGATGGAGATCAAGTTTCAGGGGAAATGGATGGAAGTTCTAGGATGTGGTGTCATGGAACAGGAGCTGGTGAATTCAGGTAACAAAAAATGTGTGTGTGTGTGTGTGTGTGTGTATATATATATATATATATATATATAAAAATTCTAAATAATCACTTTAAGCTTAATACACAGCTGAAATACATAGGATCCAGGGCTAGGCTGATGAATAGGCTTTAAAGGTAACCTGCTACCTATTATGCTGAAGAGGACGTTTATAGCTTATATTATCCTATAGCCATCCAACAAGAGAAAGCAGGACTGCACACTGAGTATCAACCTAATAAGTCATGTGTCTCTATGATTAAGCCTTTGGGAGGGTGAAAGGCATCAGAGGGAATGGCATATGGGAGGACACTAGCTGAAGCCAATCCTCACATGACGTATTAGGCTGATACTCAGTGTGCGACTCCACTTTTTCTTGTTTGATGGCTGTGCTATGGAGGCTCATCTTGGAGTACCAGCCATTGGTTATAGTTTTGGAGTCCAGGTTGATACGTACAGTGGCTTTGAGCGGTACATTTTTTGTATGGGATTATATTATCCAGTGTTGTACACTTACTAGCCAACAAACAATTCAGTCTGCAGCCCGTAACCAGCTTTAAATGTGCACAGTTTGTAGCGCAGCATTGTTTACTGTTAATATGTTTCTATGTTAAAGGTGAAATTTGGGGTATAGAAAAAAAAATAAATCATGCTCACCTCTGTGCTGCATCATTGATGTGATTCTGTAGCTTTCCTATGTTGGCTCTAAGAGCGAGAACTGAGCGATCACATGAATGCTGATCACCTAGTTCTCTGTCTTTTTGGAACGGAGAACTGTGACTTTCAGTCACTGCTCTCTACTCTGCTCCTCCAGTGCTCACTGGAGCTCTGGGCTGAAAAGGAGTGGGCGCAGCTGGCTTTGGCTCTCTGTCCTTACACTCAGCCTAAACATTGCAAGAATTCTCAGATGCACGACATCGCTCCAAACCTACACCTCTTAACATCCACAGATCATCTGGGAGCCAGCTCCTGTATCCTGTCTCCACCCCAACTTGAATAAGTATGAAGTCTAGAGTTAGCTAATTTTTTGATACTTTATTATGTTAACGATAAAGTGGCTGCATAAATATAGTTGCTACTTAAAATAAAAACTCCCTATACACATTTCACCCCAGTGGACTTGCTCAGAAGGATATCCTTGGAGATGAGTGTGATTCTCTTCTTATATTACAAGAGCTTTGTTAAAGTGGAAGTAAACCCTCCTATCGTTTTCAGCTAAGGAAGCTGCCATCTTTGCCTCTGTTTAATCTTCAACTGCCACGGTGCTGCACATGTGATCCGTTATGACACCAGCCATTGGATGGTTTGACTGTTTGGTTGAGAGCACAGCCAATGTGCAGTTAGCATTCACGGCATGCCTTTTTTTTTTTAAACTGTTAAATCGATGGGTTTACTTCCGCTTTAAGTACGTGAATCTCTGGATTATGGATGACTGCCAGCTCCGTTGGAGGATGGCACCAGAAGTATGGTTGTCTTCTCTGCTCAAGAAAGAAGAATGAAAGCACATTGCAAAGCAAGAGTCCTAAATGACTCAGAGCCATGCCCCTCTGTCTCCCTCAAAGGCCTGCTGTTTAAAAGATTACACATCTAGGTGAATACACTAGAAAATAAAAATAATTATTATTTGAATGAAGACATTACTGGATTTCAGCTTTCATTAAACTACAGCTATATTCCAGCTAAAACAATGCAGTCAGATGGGCTTTTGCACTGCAAGATTCAGAAATAATATTTATAAAATTTAAATTAATTTAATTTATTGGTTGCTCTTTTAAAAATTGGTATTTGTGTAACATCTGTCAGAAATATTTTTTTCTGAGTGACTTAAAATGGGAAAGTGGTGCAGAATCCATTCAGCAAATATATTAGCAGGCCTTTTGGATTTTTGGGGGATTTGTGCACAAAAACAAAATTTAAAGACTTAATATACTTTTATACTATTGTACAAATGTTTAAAAATTCATGGTCCTCCAAATATCATACTGGCAGCTTCATTTTACATCCACACAAAGTTGACATACTGTAAATGTGCGTACTCATGTTGATGGTCATGGTTGTGGCATATACCTTTTTCTTGGGGGGTAAGGGACTGATGTAGATTTATTTATTTTTTTTGTAAAAACTTCTACAGAGAAGTGTCAGTACTGTATTAATGACTGAAATAAAATAATATAGTAATGGAAACAGCATGTTTACCAGAACAAAAAATAATTAAAAAATACAATAAATCAGACCTCCAGCTATTTATTTTAGGGGGTTAAAAAATAAATTATTTAATTAAACATGAAGTTCTACTTTAATTGGATCCAAGAATTCTTGTAAACACGTTTTGTTTTTCTACTAGTGAATTAAGGTGTCACTTTGACCTGCAATGCAATGTTGCCCAATCGAAAGGGATTTCAGTGAATCCTTAAACAGCAGTTTTTGAAGTTTATTAAATGTTAATGAAGATAAATTCTGAAAACTTTGGCCTACAACATATTTCAGTCCACAGTCAGGAAGATAGTTTTCAAAGGGAGGAAAGGAAAATGGAATTAAAGCTGTTTCTATTTTTATTACCTCTCCTACAGCAATACAATGTCTCCAAACTCCGTCGCCAGTGCCATATTATTTTCCTTGTTTTCTTCCGGGTTCAGCATCCTCCCACTGCCTCTTCAGCCAACAGGTACAAACAGTGCAGTGTCCTTAGCTGCAACTAGATCTTTATCTAGGGACTTACTGTCAGTGTGAGTGAGGGATGGAGTGGCGGCTCTGATGCAGGAAGAAGCCTGCCCACAAGCTCATGAACTGAATGCAGTGAAGGTGAGGTAGGACAGAGCAAGAATGGGTTTTACCTCCGTAAGAATGAAGGAAAAATGGGGAACTGTTGAATGTACAACCTGTACATTGCATGACCTGTGCCACCCTTTAAAGGATAAGTCCAGCCAAAGCTCGTTTGGCTGGGCTTCTCCTATGGATCACAGGAGTGCAATCCGTTATGTACTCCTGTGACCCGTTTTTAGCAGAGAGCGTGCTGAATTTTGCTCTCTGTTGACGTCACAGAAATCAGTCCAGGCACCACATCATTGCGACAATAAAGTCTGTATCGGCCTAGTGCCTGGACTGACACCCCACTCAGCCTATCAGTGAGCCACTGAGAGCCTGAGATGGCTGCTCTGCCCCCTCCACAGCTCAGCGCTCCAATGAGTGCGGAGGGAGAAGAGCAGAGAGCTGTGACTGACAGTCTGCAGCTCTCTGCTCATGGAGCTCTGAAAACTGAGCTCAGTTTTCAGTTTAGAGGCTCCAGGGGACAGATGCAGCATCGGACCCATGCTGCATCCACCTAGGTAAGTATGAATGTGCAAAGAAAACCCCCAATAAAACATACTTCTCTTTTAATAACACTCATACCATCCATATTCCTGTCTTTTTTAACAGGATGACATCCACCCAGGGGCGTACCTAGAGCATTTGGCACCCGGGGCGGATCCTATATATGGCACCCCCAACCCCACCTTAAAATGTAAAAACACCCCACTGTGCCCCCTGCATGCCTCTGCATCCCTCAATATCTTTTTTGTCACTACTGTGTACCCCCTCTCCACAACTTCCCCTCTGAACCCCTTTGCATTACACAGCACCCTGCACCTCTGGACCCCTTTACATTATGCAGCACCCTGCACCTCTGGACCCCTTTACATTATACAGGACCCTGCACCTCTGGACCCCTTTACATTATACAACCCTTGTACCCCTGGACCCCTTTACATAACACTGCACCCTGAACCTCTGGACCCGTTTACATAACACAGCACCCTGAACCTCTGGACCCCTTTACATTACACAGCACCCTGAACCTCTGGACCCTTTTACATTAGACAGCACCCTGAACCTCTGGACCCCTTTACATTACACAGCCCTTGTACTGCTGCACCCCTTTACATTACACAGCCCCCCACAGCTCTGGACCCCTACAGTGCAGACCCCCCCTACAGTGCAGACCCCCATTTACAGTGCAGACCCCCCCATCTACAGTGAAGACCCCCCTTTACAGTGCAGACCCCCCTACAGTGCAGATCCCCTACAGTAAAGACCCCTTCCCCCTACAATGCAGACCCCCCTACAGTACAGAGCCCCTTACAGTACAGACCCCCTTACAGTACAGAATCCTCCCCTACAGTACAGAATCCTCCCCTACAGTACAGAATCCTCCCCTACAGTACAGACCCCTCCCCCCTACAGTACAGACCCCTCCCCCCTACAGTACAGACCTCCCTACAGTACAGACCCCCCCCCCCTACAGTGCAGACCTCTCCCCCTACAGTGCAGACCTCCCCCTACAGTACAGAACCCCCTACAGTGTACAGACCCCCCTACAGTACAGAACTCCCCTACAGTGCACAGACCCCACTACAGCACAGAACCCCCCCCTACAGTACAGAACCCCCCTACAGTGCACATTCCTCCCTACAGTGCACAGACCCCCCCTACAGTGCACAGACCCCCCCTACAGTACAAGACCCCCCCTACAGTGCAGACCCCCCCTACAGTAAAGACCCCCACCCCTTCAGACCCATAATGTACCTCAGAAACCACACATGGAGAGCCCGAGGCAGTGGCATTGCGGGGGGAGGTGCGAGACATCTGTCGGCAGTGACCTGGGACTCGGCGCAACGATCACCTTCTCTTAGTGGTCACGGCTCTGATCAGTCTCGGCAGCGCCGCGGCTATTACAGCCGAGCAGAGTGAAGCCACCTCCCCTTCCTCCTTTATGTCTACACAGTGCTGTGCATGCAGGAGGAGGGGGAGGCGGCTTCACTCTGCTCGACTATGACAGCCGCTGCCGAGACTGATGAGAACTGCGACCACAGAGAGAAGGGGATAGCGCCGGGTCACTGCCGACAGGTGCCCCCCCCCCCCCCCCGCAATGCCACTGCCTCAGGCACTCAGTGTGGTCTGTCACGAGCGGTGCCGCTGCATAACCCGGCGCTGTCTCCTCTTCAGTCGCGGATGGGGGAGGGCGCTGATCTGACACCCCCCCAGTGTGTGGCACCCGGGGCGGCCCACCCCCCACTTAGTACGCCTCTGCATCCACATGATACCTTTACACCCGTGCAACATATGTGTCAGCTTACTGTCACAATGTTAAAAGGACAGAAATATGGGTGGCATTACAATGAGTGTCATTAGGCTGTGTTCACACGAGCCAAAGCAATGAAAAATGATCTGCGGTGGATTGCAGGAGTGCAGCTAAGCGGCTGCTATAAGTTGTTCAGTAGGCCAAATGGAAGTTTATAATGGTGTTAATGCACCACAACCATGAGTCAAGTGTTTGGCTTATAGTTGTGGCGCAATGCAATTGACTTGAATGGCTGAGTTTGATAGATTCCATCAACATGCCATGTTAAGTTTTCTGTGGCCTTAAAGTAAAGTGCCATTGCCATGTGAGCTAGATTTTAGATGGGTGGTTACTTTCATTAAAAACTCCTTTTCAAAAATTATCAAACGATCCAGAGATATATGCATTTCAACCATATCTTAAGCTGTAAAACTGAGCTTGGCCTGCCCCATGCTGCCACCTCCCTAGTAGTCTTTTAATGGGATGGGCAGTATCCCAGGTCTACAGGAAGGCTCAGTAAATGTAAACGTTGATTTTTGCATAAAACTTTATCTGTTTCTGAGAATCCACTGATTTTGCATTTTTTTTATTATATGCTCAGTGCAAATTGAACATGTGTGTTACAAGCTTGCTTTAAATTGTATGTAAAGCTTAAACTTTTTGGGGATAGAGTTTGGAAAGGTTAACTATTTTGTCAGTTTTTGGTTGCAATCCGTGTCCCTCCTTGGAAGAAGAATCATTGTTTTCATCTGTCCAATATCTTCATGGCTGAAAATAAAATTTTAAGTTTTTACCAGAATGGGAATTCAGGGGAAGTTTCCAATGGGGACCTTAGCTCCAGTGACAGATGTCTAGGAGTGGATTTCCCTCACCTTAGATGGCAAAAACATAGTGTTTTGACCATTCCCTACTTCCAAAATAATGTGGGCTTTAGCAACATTTAAATGGCACATGCAGCAATCCCATTAAAATCTTTATTTAATACAGTCTGAAGCTCAGTGGTAGTCAAATGACTTAAAAAGCTGCTTCAAGCTTTCTAAATGCTCTAAATCTGTCTGCTAGTCATGCTGCTCTTCAGACCAATGTTTTTTTTCCTAAACATATGTGATAAAAGCTTTTATTGATGTGAATGTACAGTATGTAAAGCACTGCGAAAAGTGACGGTATAAATACCTGTAATAAAAAAAGGTGCTGTCATTGGCCCTAGTGATTCTAGACCTTCATTTTAGTCACTGATATGCAGCGTCCTTTGCAGTATATCTATTGTATAGCTCTTCATAACTGAGCATTTGGCTTGTTAAAGTGATTGTAAAGACTCGTTTTTTTTTTTGTTTTTTAATAACAATCCTGTTATACTTACCTGCCCTGTGCAGTGGATTTGCACAGAGCCGCCCAGATCCTGTCGGGTCCCTCTTCACTGCTCCTTCCTGTTGAGTTCCCCCACAGAAAACGGCTTGCTATGGGGCACCCGTGCTGCAGCTCTGTGTGTCCATTCAGACACGGAGCTGTGGTTCGACCCCACCCCCTCTGTCTCCTGATTGGCTAACTGGCCTTGATTGACAGCAGCAGGAGCCAATGGTGCCATTGTGTCTCAGCCAATCAGGAGGGAGAGTCCCGGACAGCCGAGGGAGTCGTGGACATGGCTGAATAGACATAGGGGCTCAAGTAATTATTACGGGGGGGGGGGGGGGTTGCTGTACACAGAAGGCTTTTTATCGTAATGCATACATACTTCTGCATTTACAACCCCTTTAAGTATTAAAGCTCTGCCTCACCAAAATGATCTTGCACCTGAGTATAGGGGACATTTTATATTTATGGTTACCATACCTAATATGCCAGATCAGGAATCATCTATGCATTGTATCTGTTGAGACATTAGTAATTCGGGAGTGTAACTTAAAAAGAAAAAAAAAGCTAAACCAAGGAATGCTGTAGCAGAAATGTTTTATATTTGTTCTATATTCAGGCAGGTAGACATGTACCAGGTCTATTTTTCACTCTGGGAAGTAAATAAACCAAGTCCTATCTTTGAAGGGATAACTACTTTGGACCCCGATGTCTGACCGGGTGCTATCTCTAGACATACTGACATAGGCACACAATTATATAATAGCACCTTTACCAGTTCTAGTTCACTTTTTTCACAGTTGATTTAGAATCATAAAGGATTACAAATACCAATTAAAATTTTAATCAGTCTAATACATTTACACAGTTCTTGACTTCCCAGCAGTTTTGTGCAGTTTATTGTCCATAATAAATGTCACCATGTGCCTTTATCTGTGTTTGCTTATGAAAGGTACTGATTGATCTCAAACATGGACATATAAGCTTTGTAGTTCTAACATTTTCTGTGGATCATGTCATGATTTGCATTAAATGCTGGGACAACTAATCGTCCAGGTGTTTCGTAGGCACAGATTTACTCTTTAATATATGCAAATATTTAAATGAAATATAAGTTGTGGGTTTGAAATTGACTTTACAATTTATGGAGTATACATATGCATGTGCACATATCTTTTTTTTTTCTTCTAAACAGAATAAACTGAAACAGATGGTGATAAGAAATTATTTGTATATTTATGCCATACCTAAAAAAATGCACTGTATGCCATTTCATTTTATGCTGTGCCCAAACTATGCTACTGATTAAGTTCACAATCACCCTGCAGTCAATAAAATTGATCTCATGTCTTATTCATGTTGTGACCCAAGTCAGTGTGGGATACCATCTGTTTCCACTTGCCTTGACCTGCAGAGGTTCCCTGTTTTTATACCTGGCTACTTCTGGTTGGCATCATTCTCCTTCAACCAGGAAGCCAAAACAGTAAATGCAACAGAGTCAAGCTGCAGGATCATCAAATGCTAAGTATAAATTCTGCTTAACGTGGGAGTAAACTACCATGCACAATTTTAACCTATAGGTAAGCCTACGTTAAGGCTTAGCTATAGGTGCTGTCAATATCTCCTAAACGTGCACGATTTAGGAGATATTTTCTGTACACGCAGCCGGTGACATCACCGCCGCATCCGCTCTGAAGGAACGGCATGCCTGTGCCGTTCCTTCAGAGTCCTGCACTGTAAATGGCGGGTCCGCGAACCCGGAAAGGAAGACCAGGTGAAGATGAAAGTGCAATTAGCGGTGATAGCGTGTAGCTGGAGGGTTTCGTTCTAAGGTAAGTTTTACATAATGTGCTAGTATGCAATGCATACTAGCACATTATGCCATTGCCTTTGCCTTTGCAGGTTAAAAAACAGGCTATATTTGGGGCGTGGCCTGGACATGGCGGATTGAGGTTGCAAGGTGTCTGAGCTCCCGCTGCCAGACCCAGCAAACACAGTCGTTATGCCAGCAGAACCGCTAATTTTTACACCGCCATGAGCTACCGCAAGAAGGGAAAGTATAAGGGTGCCGCCAAACCAATCCCGGCTTCCCAGATCGACAGATTTCTCAAGGGAAAAGCCAAACTATCGCCAGAGGCCCGCACTGAGCAGACACGTGGGGAGGCCCAATCTACGTAACTTCCAGCCGGCATGGCGTCCCCGCAAGCATCAGGCTCGCAGCCCCTGACTGGACTACCAGCCCTACTGAACCCGAACTCGCTGAGCCAGGGGGGATCCGGCCCCCTTCACAACAAATGTCACGTCACGATCACAATCTCTTTGCCGTAATAAAATGTCATGTCACGTCACGATCACGTGACTTCATCCCCTGATGAAGTCACGTGATCATGACGAACACGCGTCGGGAATACTGACACACCGGAAGTGACGTGGACGAGCTCGCCGCTCGTATTGTATATGCCTGTTTGTTACTATTATATGTGAGTACCGCTGTCTGTTACTTTATAAATAAATACTTTTATACCAAAATATACTACACTATATGGGCATTCCTGTTCCTATTCCCCACATCCTTCCATGACCCACTGGTAAGGTCAATACGTTGCAGACACCTCCAGGGACATCTCTAGGGATTTAAAAGTGGACGCTGACTGCAAGGAAAACACACATACCAACAGAGCCGGAGATGCAATTCTGAGGCGACCACCGGGGATCTCTACACCAAAGGCCTATATATTTTTCACGCTGTTATCTTACAGCCGTAAGGTAAGGGGAAACCCACACTTCACATAGGATAACAAAGTCACCTAACACACCAATATCACATCGCATGAAGCAATCACCAGCACTTGCACCTTTATTTTTATGCATACAGTCACGCTATATGCTACACCGTTCATCTACCAAAGAAAAAAAAAAAACAAGGAATTTTTACACGGACACCCCATTATTATTTTTCACTGACATGATCGGTGCTTTGGATTGAATATATTGCTTATCTTATGGACTATCGATCACCGTCATTAATATTATATTATCACTTTAATATTTTTTAGGCGATTTTATGTGATTTTTTATGCTTCACTTCCATGCGATTTTATGCGATTTTATGAGCTATTCTACTGGAATTTATTTATGATCACTCTGTATCAGACACCATGTCTTCCTTAGTGGTCTGATCACTTCACCTGAGCACTTTGGCACTTTACTATATATTTTTAGCTCTGCAGACTTATACTCTCTACGATCAGCAATCTTTATCGTTTATCTATTACTATTATCACCCTAACTTGGGTCTTTTGAGTCCATTTGATTTTATGTTATTGGACAATTATACCAGATAACTTGTGGTTAATTTATACCAGGATATTTGATTACCTGACCCTCTCACCTCTTTGCCGTAATCACTGCACTTTTGCACTTTATTTAGTCATACAGCGCATCACTACCTTTCTTGATATTCTTTACAAGAGAGGAGGCCACAGTTGGATCCCTGGCGTCTCGTGTCTCGAAGCTGGAAAGGGAACAACAGAGACACCAGGAACAACTGGCGGAGATGCAACTTCATGCGGAGGACCTCGAGAACCGCAGCCGTCATCAAAACCTGAGGTTCCGGAAGCGACGGGAGCCAGAAATCTAGCGGAGACGGTGCGGGCAATTGCCCACAAGCTACTAGCACAAGACTGCCCTGCAATATTGGAGTCCGACAGGGTGCATAGGACGCTAGGCCCACGGCCCACGGAAATAGATCGCCCCCAAGATGTGCAAGCTACACCGCTACAGCCACAAAGAGCTTATTCTACAAGCTGCCAGGCTCAAGGGACCGGTGGACTTTGATGGGGCACAGATATCGGTCAACCCGGATGTATCCCGCTCCACGCTAATCAGGAGAGCAATGCTGAAACCGTTGCTGGAGCGCCTTTGCAGAGCAGAATTGACGTACAGATGGGGATTTCCCCTGCAGCTTACCATCCGGAAAGGAACTGCATCCTTTACACTCTGGCGGCATGCTGATCTGCCCGACCTCTTCAGGTTCCTGGGAATGGAGCCGTTCTCGCTGCGGGACTGGCTGAGCCCCCTCTCGTATAGAGAACCGCGCCCGCCAAACCAGGGGAACAACAGAGGCCTCCCGCGCAGATCCTCGAGAAGGAGGCAGAGGGAACCCACTCCGATCGGGAGGGGGGACCCGAAGCAGTGAGACACACAGAGAAGACACGTGAGTGATGGGCTCGGGCCACCTTTGTATCGAGATTGGAAGTGTATGTGCCAAGTTTGAGCCTAGGCCGGTGAGTGTCATCGCCTACAGTACTTTGCCTGCCTGACATTCCCCTCTCCCGGTGGTGCGCCCCCCCGCCCCCCTTCGTTCCGGTTCTCACCCTCCCTCCCCACGGCCACTATATGCGGGAAGAAACCCCCTTATCAGCTGCCGATAGAGCCCCTAGACCCCCTGCACCACCATCGAACACTCCGGAAACACTGACCAACTCCTGCCCCGATCCGCTCTGTAGGGGATCCACGCTGGCCAGAGACAGGCCAGGGCCCTAGAAACAGCAGGAGAAGGATCCCGGCGGGAGACCCAGGAGATCGGAGGTAACAAACAGGACGATGGAGTATCCGGTCTCCCGCAGCAAGGGAGCAGAACCGCTCCCGTGTGAATCAACGAACTGATCCGGGGAGATCCAGTCATGCCGGGAGGCATTCATATTCATTTTGGGGTATGGTGTGGGGGAGGGGGGAGGGTAGGTTATTGAACTGGACTGTATTGCACAATTTTAACAGAGCAGCTGGGACCGGCCACCTCCAGAAACAGTTAGTGGGATCCGGAGCGGAACACCGTCTTGGTGTTCCTCTCTGCCCACAAGTCTTCAGATCACAGTTCCTCCCGACAATGTACTCCGGGGAGGACTGACTGGAGGTGGGTTGGGGGAGTCCGGTTCCGGCGGGGGAGGCGGGACATGTAAGGGATGTTTCTTTTAGGGGGAGGAGGGAATGTCTAATGGAAGGCACTGTATTTGTCTCTGGTATAGCTTGGTTTTGTTAGTACGGTATTGAATGTGCCTGTAGCCCACACTGCAATTTAATATGTCACTGGCCATGGATGGATGTCCGCCCGCAGCACGCATTGTCCCCACTTTACAGAAACTTTTGCAGGCAACCACTGACCCCGCCCAGGCTCCAGGTTGGGAGGGTCGTGGGGGGAGGTGGGAGGAGGGTGGACATCTCAGAATCCATTGCGGTTAATGTTTAATAGCATTGTAAGGTTCAAGGTTGTAATGCTGATAAGTTTAATCCTAGACTCATGCTGGGTTGTATGGGTCTGGTTGGGGAGTTCTGGACCTCCGAAGTGTCCAGTCACTCTCCCACATAGGTAGTCACCCCGCTGGGGCTCTGCTGTTGAGAGCCCTAAGGGCGAAGAGATAGCGTTTTAGTTTTAGGGGCCGTTGTCCCACGGACCCCTCTAATTTCCTTTCTACTTCCATCTCATATCCCCCCTTTTTTTCTCTTTCTTTCCTTCTCTCTTTCCCTCTCTCAGTCCACACCTCCCCACCTCCCCTCTCTCCCAGCGCACCGCCCTTACCTCCGGATTTCCCTTGTCTCTTCTCCCCTCTCCTACCCTTCCACCCCCTTTTTCCCTTTGTCCTGATACCCCTCCTCCAGCTCGACACAGGTCACGGGGACCATGAACACCCTCAGATTAATGTCCATAAATACGAATGGCCTGAACACCCCCGAGAAACGTTCATTGGTCCTTTCCAACCTGAGACATTCGAAAGCACACGTGTGCTTTCTCCAAGAAACTCACTTTAGAGCTGATAAAGTACCAAAATTCCAAGACCGCTACTTCCCGATTGTTTATCATGGTTGCTCCTCTGAGTCCAAGTCCAAAGGGGTCAGTATCCTGATCCTAGCCATGACACCGTGGAAGCTGCGGGACCAGTGGGAGAATGGGAAGGGAAGAGCCCTGTTTGTGAAGGGGACGCAGGGTAACACAGTGGTGACGTTAGTTAAGCTATACGGGACAGTTGGGTTTCCTGGAGCCAACACTGTCAAAACTGCAGGAATTTGCAGAGGGGGAGGTGATCTTAGGGGGCGACCTGAATTTAACGTTAGATCCCTACCTAGACTCTTCCAGGCAGGTGTCATAGATTTCCTACCTGGCCCTCAAACGCCTAAATAGAAACCTCTACTCATTCCACCTGGTGGATGTGTGGAGAGTGCTGAATCCCACCCAAAGGGATTACTCTTTTTACTCCCACCCCCATGATTCTTACACTAGAATCAACCTTATAATGCTACCCCAGTCTTTGCTATCAAAAGTCCAATCAGCCTCCATAGATTCCATTAGGTTCTCAGACCACGCCCCGGTCTTCGCAGACATAGACATTTTAGAAGCGGGTCATAGGCAGTGGCAATGGAAACAAAATTAATCTTTAATCCAGACCCCAGAGGTGGTAGAAGAGATCTCGAGGGAGTTGAGAAACTTCTTTAACTCCAATGTGGACACAGGCAGCGCACCACTGATGTTGTGTGAAGCACATAAGTGTACCATTAGAGGGATCCTTATAAAAATTGGCACTCGAATTAAGATAGCTAGGGCCAAACAGACAGAAGACCTCCTGGGCAAGATCAGGTCAGTGGAAACCCTACACAAACAGACATTGGCTGTACAGGCTCTACAGGATCTGACGGACCTGAGGAACCAACTGAGAGAGCTAGCTATGTTCGGAGCTAAGGCGGTCATAGCGAAATGCAGACGCACCTTCTATGAACATAGCAATAAATGCGGCAAGCTACTAGCGAGGGCCTTGCGGACCCAAAGAGCGCAAGCCTTCATTCCGGAGCTTAGGAAGGAAGGGGGAGCCAAGGCCCATACCACAGAAGAGATTGCAGACCAGTTCTGCAAGTACTATTCCTCTCTGTACAACCTACCTCGTCAACACTCAGAGAGGGGGAAATCCTTAGAAAGAGCAGCTATAAAAAACTATATCCAAAAATCAGGCCTCCCACAACTCCCGGAAGAGGCTTTAGGTATTCTAGAAGAGCCACTCTCGGGGGATGAGATAACGCTAGCCATTGCTAGAATGCAAACGGGCAAGGCCCCCGGACCTAACGGATACTCACTGGGGTACTACAAAACCTTCAGCGCCATTCTAATGCCCCATTTCTTAGCAGCGTATAACGAGGCGGGGGAGGGTGGGACCCCACCAGAGGATTCACTAAGGGCCTTTATCGCAGTCATTCCCAAAGAGGGCAAGGACCCCCTGCTGTGCCAGAACTACAGGCCAATTTCCCTCCTCAACGTGGATCTGAAGATCTTCACTAAGGCACTATCAATGAGGCTGTCAGAATGGATCCCAGCGTTAGTCCACTCGGACCAAGTAGGGTTTGTGGCGTCTGGAGAGGCTAGAGATAACACTGCTAAGGCAATAAATCTCATCCACACGGCTAAATCAAGGGGCACCCCGTTAGTACTGCTCTCAACCGACGCCGAAAAGGTTTTCGATGGCCTTTCATTACGGAAACCCTCCGCCATATTGGATCTCTCTTTAGAGCCCTTTCTACTCACGGTTAGAAACAATCCTAACATAAACGGCATCGACCTGGGAGACTCACTTTCGCCAAAAATAGCTGCCTTTGCAGACGACTTTCTCTTTTTTTATGACTAATCCCCTTATCTCGGTGCCCAACTTAATGGCGGAACTGGAACTATATGGAAGATTGTCAACTTCCATAAATCAGAGGCCCTGAATGTCTCAGTGCCCAACCCTACATACACCTTACTGCGAGCAGACTTCCCTTTTAAGTGGGCGAACACTCACATAAAGTACCTAAGAATCAATTTACCTAACAAAATTGAGAAAATATTCTCCCTCAACTTCCCCCCCCCTCCTGCAGAATATTAACAGGGACCTTCAGAAGTGGAACACCGGTTTGTTCTCCTGGTTCGGAAGGTGTTGCATAATAAAAATGAACGTCATGCCCCGTATCTTGTACTACCTTCAAGCTCTCCCAATTAAGATACCGAGCACTTTCCTAAGAGCACTAAACCGAGCACTCGTCAGGTTCGTTTGGGTAGGCAAGCCACCGAGACTAGCCCAGTCCATCCTACGATTACCAAAAATGCTAGGGGGTATAGTCTTCCCAGATGTTTCCCTGTACCACGTAGCCTGTCATTTAACAAGGATCATTGATTGGTGTCGCCATGGGACACTCAAGCAATGGATCCAAATAGAACAGCGCCTGACGGGAGTGGATTTACAGGGACTGCCTTGGTGCCAGAAGGGTTACCTGGAGCAGGTAACAAAACATCCCACGGTGGGAGAGACATGGAGATTAGCTCAGAAGGCCACTAGGGAACTACTGGGGATATCCCTACCTTCCCCATTGACCCCAGTATTGGGAAACCCGGACTTTAAACCGGGACTCAACGACCCCAGGTTTCAGGACCTACGGATAAACGGGAAACACCAAATACGACACTTCATTAAAAAGGGAAGATGGATGTCTAGAGATGAAATATTAGAGGACCCCTTTTTGAGTAACCTCCCCTTCTGGCAAAAGGTTCAATTAGCGCATTTTATCAGGGCACAGCCTCACCCGAGGCTATTCCTGAGAAACCTTACACCATTTGAGCAGTTATGCTCAGATCAAGAGCCCATAAGACATACAGTCTCACTGACTTACAAGACCTTGAATACCCCTCCTCGCGACTTTAAACTGCCGTATATAACAAAATGGGATTGAGACCTGGGGATAGAGTTCACGGAGAAGCAAGTGGAGAGGATACTCTTCACGAACAAAACGTCAGGGGGCGCGAACCAGCAGGAATCCGGATACAAAGTCCTCACGCGCTGGTACTATAACCCAGTAAGGATACATAAAATGTTTCCCCAGAGCTCGGACCGGTGTTGGAGATGTGGAGAGGAGGCAGGTAGCCTCCTACACATCTTCTGGTCTTGTAGACTCCTGACTCCATATTGGACAGAAGTCCACCGCATCTTACAGAAATTTGTGGAGAGGGATCTGCCCATGACCGCGGGGTTCTTCTTAATACACCACCATGAGATACCAGGTAAAGTTTATAGGAAATCCATCATCCTTTCACTGGTCACGGCAGCAAAAAGTTGCATTCCCCTTATGTGGAAACAGACGGACCCCCCAGGAGTAGCAATGTGGTTGAAAAAAGTAGCAGACATCCATAGAATGGAGGACCTGGTGGCCACTGATAAGGGCCTTCTCTATCTATACCCTCCCCTCTCTTTCTTCTTCCCTCTCTTATAAAGAAAAGTTAGATGACCCACGGGTAGACTTTGAAACAAACAAAAAAAAAAAAAACAGAACTAACCAACGATACAGAACATCATTACGAGGGTTAGAAGGGGCTCCTTACCCTCCTCATTATCTAGTTTGATATCAGGGAAACCTCGACCCAAGACCCAACGAGTCATAACTGTCTACAGCTGTTTAAGTCGAGGGATACAGATGTTGAAATTAACAAACGGTAAATGTCCTTTGTATCAAAGTTTATATAACTGACTGTTAACTTATTTCACAAATAAAGAATTTATTAAAAAAAAAACAGTTTACTACCGCTTAAATGCAGTGGGGACAATACCTAATCAAAAATGATTTCTCCATGTCCATTTTGTCAGTTTGGTATTTAATCTGTAATAAGTATATTTCTTACTCATGTTTGTGTTCTTAATATTACCAGCCGGTTTTGCTTGATTCTGGTCGTTTGCTGCCAGCCCTGATTTTTGTCTGTGCTTTAATTTAATTTGCCCTGACCATTGTTAGTTTAATGCAATATGTTTCTGCATATTGACTGTTGCTCTTAACAATGGGACAAAGGTTAAGGCCATGAATTGGAAGCATCAAACTGAAATCCATACCTCCTTGCAGTTTCCTGATAAAAGCTGTTTTTTCCTTGTGATCAGCACTTAAGGGCAAACCAAGTTTATCATTGTTAGTATAGAGAGTCCATGCTATAGCTATGGCAGTCATGCTGCTTTCCCCTATTTAGCGCTTTTATCATGTTAACACTTTTTTATAGCCTCCTATTGTCTAAAGTACCTGGAAACAGGTATTATTCCTTCCCCTCTTCTGCTATAATAGATCATGTATTTGCATTAAAACAAAGCTGTCGTAAAATACTACTATACAATTTATCTTATCCTCCAAAATGAACTACCTTTCTAAAGTCTTTGCTGCCTTTGATGGAGTTTATAGAATACCAATCTATCTTAACCCCTTATTCATTACTAAGGTGTACTTGAAATATTTGTTTTTAAAGGGCTGTCCTTATTTTGTCTGAACCACCTATTTCTGGGGTCACTTTTAGTTCTATTTTATGTTTATTTTATTCTTTTTAGGACTATAACTTTTTATTTCTAGGTTTCCTCCTCTGCATGGGTGACATGCTGTGTACATCTAGTCTGTGTACATCTAGTCTCTACCTTAGAGTTTCTATCTTGATGCTTTCCTGTAACTCATACTGCATAAAAAAAAAATAGTAGGCCTCATAAATATCTAAACTGAAATGTACTAACATGTCATGTTACCACCATCTCTGTTGAGATCTCTGTTCTATTTTATTATCTTATTATTGCATATTAAATGCTAAATGAAGAATATGTACGAAACAAAGCCCAGTGTTGTCTTTGTGTCAGACATCTGTTGTATTGAGCCCTTGTAGATCACCAACTTGGGGTTCTTGGAGTTGGAGTATAAAGCTGTGTACACGATTGGATTATCCGACAGGAAATGTGTGATTACAGGCTGTTGGCAGAAAATCCGACCGTTTGTACGCTCCATCGGACAATTGTTGTCAGATTTTCCACGGACAAATGTTGGATGGCAGGCTTTAAAATTATCTGCAGACAAATGTCTGTTGTCAGATTTTCCGAGCAGGTACACAAGTCCGTCGGACAAAAAGTACAAACGCGCATGCTCGGAAGCAAGGACAAGCCTGAAGCAGTCAGTCTTGTAGACTAGCGTTCATAACGCAGAATTAACAATCATGACGTGGCAAATTATGAAATCTTGAAATGCAGCGCACAATTCTCTTCTTCTTTAATGAGATAATAAAGCTGCTTTGCTGGTGATACTGATGGAGTTATTGCAAACAAATTTCAAAGGCTTTTTTTTTTTCTGGTGATATCAAGAAGAATATTATTGTGCTTGTTATTTATTTTATATTTTTTTACCACAACACCATTATCCTGTTTTTTTTAAGATCAAAGATACAACTATGTTGGTGTCCCTTGTTAATTTTACATTGTATTTTTTAAAATGTAACTGCCTACTCCCAAACTCATTTGAAGTAAAACACACAGCCGAGTATTATTCTCCACAATTTTTTTTTATTGTGCATTAAAAAAAAAAAGAAAACAAATAAAATTATACATGCTATCTGCAAATAGAACTTAACCAAAAAGTGCATTCTATGCATCCAAAAATATAGAAAATATACCAAATCAAATCATTATTCAACAAAAAAAAAAAATAAAAGCCTTGTGCATGTGTCCTGCTTCTTAATATAGTGGGTTAACCATGCCAAGAGTTGGTGAAAGCAGGGGGCCATCACCTGGAGATAATTCCGAAAATCATCTGGATTATTCTCCTGGATCTCCCGCAGTAAAAGCATATGACATAATTGGTCACGATTAATAAAGCAACCAATTTTTGGTCCAAGAAATCCTCCTCCTTCTGTTCCTGGACTGGACTTGGGTCAAACAATAACTCCAAGGCCAATAATAAATAAGACGTTATCTCCTCTGATTCCGCAACATGGCTGGTTGGCGAACGGCTGTTCAGAAACAAAATAAAAAGTACGAATCAACATTTACCAAACTTCTACTAACACGAAATTAGCAGAAGGAGCACAAAGGGTGGAGCCTGACAATTGAACTTCCTCTTTTTCGGCTCATAGTATGTCACTACGTTTGTGTTTGTTGGCCGTCAATTTTGTACCGTGTGTATGCAAAACAAAATCCAAGCACACACCTTCGGACAAAAGTCAGAGGTTTTGTCTGCGGAAAATCATGTGTACGAGGCTTAAGCCCCAGCCTGCTTCTTTACCAGAGTCCCTGATGGTGGGGATGGACTTGCAGCGAGCTGGAACCAGGTTGTGGCCCCCAGGTACGCTCAGCTGAGGATGCAGAGACCACCCGCGTGTGTAAAGACAAGCTGAGGTCAGGGCTGGTAGCAAACAAGCACAGTTGTTAAACAAAGCCGGGGTGGTACATGGGTAGCCAGATTTAGTATAACAAGTAAAACGCAATGTATGAACTTGCCATGGCAATACTATTGGTGCTTTTTTAAACCATGGTGATGTGCTTTATAGATGTTCTTTGTGCTCCACAATCTTTGGGACTCTAAAGTGGTAAATGGAGTAAAAAAAAGCCAAAAGGAGAGCCAGGAGAGAGGCTAGTCACTTGACCTGTCTAAGTCTCATAACCAGCTTTCCATCAATTCTCTTATGAATTATGTTAGCAGAGAGAACCCTATAGGGTATCCATAAGACAGTTTATGAATGTGCAGGCTGCGGTAAGTAGTGGTCCTGTGAATTAGAACATTTTCATCATAAATGAGCACCTTAAGTGTCATACACTATGTTAGGCTATATCCCTGTTGTATAAATCATGCCTAATATGATGTCCACCACACACTGAGGCACATCACTCCATGCTAAGACTGCAATTCATATTTTATTTAGAAAATGCCTGTGGTTTGTAATCTGCATATCACTGCACAGAGCACTCTCAGATAGGAGGAGTACCATTTCATGTGACCTGTCAAAGTTATGTAGGAGATTTCTTCCTACTAGCATTTTTTCCCCTTTTCAATAAAAAAAGGGGGGAAATGGGGCTTGGCTTCCTTCCGTTTAGGCTAGGTTCACACCTAGCGTATTGTGAACACACATTTTCTAGCACTTTTTTTTGTGTGCACTTTTGTGCCATATGCACCATGCCCTAAATGCCCATTTTTGATAGGCTGCCTAATGCATGACAACCATGCCAAAGAAGCTCATGTACCTTTTTGGGCATCAAGCGTTACAAAAAAAACAATTAACTACACACTTTAGTGCATTTATCATGCATGAAAATGCACGTCTGCATGCTACATTTGGGGTGCCATCAACAATGATGTGTTCTGTGAATGTATACAAAAAATTGGAATTTTGCATGCATTCATGGAACTTTGAGATGTGAATGGAACTTAAAGAGGAAGTAAAGCCTCTTTTAAAAAAAAATAAAAAAAGGAACCTGCAAGGCAAAGGCATAATGAGCTAGTATGCATAGCATACTAGCTCATTATGCATAACTTACCTGAGAACGAAGCCCCCAAAGCGACCCTCGTCCATGTCCTCCGCCGGCGCTATTAATCGCGGAGTGACTTCCGGGTTTCGCCACTCCATCGTAATTCGCTGGAGCGGCGATGACGTCACTCCCGCGCATGCGCACGAGAGCGGCATATCGCCGTGATCTTGGCATGCTCAGTGCGCCTGCGCACCGCTGTCTACGGTGCATGCGCCGTAGACAGCGATGCCTCTTTTTTTCTAAATATCTCCTAAACCATGTAGGTTTAGGAGATATTTATTGGAAATTTGCCCTAAGCTCCCTTTGCTCCAGTACACTTAAAGTGGTTGTAAACCCTTACAAACCACTTTGACCTACAGGTAAGCCTAAATTAAGGCTTACCTGTAGGTCAAAGTGGTTTGTAAGGGTTTACAACCACTTTAAGTGTACTGGAGCAAAGGAAGCTTAGGGCAAATTTGTAAAGTGGACATCCATGCTTTTTATATGGCAGCGTTTTTTTTGGATTCACAGTTTTCAGAATGCATGAGAGCCAGCTTTGTCACCATGTGTATGATCACGGTCCTCAAAGGGATGCTGGTACTGATACTTGGATGTAATAGCCCAACTTGTTTATCAGCCAGTTTAAATTGCTTACCTTCCCTTATTTGGAGGGATTGTTTCTAATTAGTAACTATAAAAGCCTCCGTTCTTTTTTTCCCCTCAGTTGGCCCTCTTTTTGGACAGATGTGTAGGCCTCTATAGTACTTAACTGCAAAAAGTGTTACAACGTTCATCTAAATCCTTTTATTACTTATTACATTCTTATTTAAAAAAAAGCCAGTGTAAAGGAAACATAATACGTTGTAAAATGAATAAAGGTTACATAACTTCTGAAGCAAAGTCCAAGACTTGGTAAATACTCCAGAAGCTTGTGGCAAGGGGGTTCTATGTCATTTTCTAGAAAAAAAAAAACGGATTTTTACTTGTAAACAAAGAATTCTGGAAGAAGGCCAGGTCTTTTAGTGGTGAAAGCATGGAATAAACATGCAGCACATTTAGAATGAGAGCTTTTTAGTGTTGGATACAGTGGAGAAGGGTTAGAATATTTGTTTTTTATTGCTGTCTGTGTCCCTGCTGGGGAGATTCACCTGAGAGGGGATTGTCCTCACTTTGGAGAGATTTCCTCTCACTTCCAGTGTCTTTAGGGCTGGAAGTTAAGATAAATCTCCCAAAAATACTACTTGCCCAACATTTTATATATTTTCGATTTAATCTTTTAGTGATTTTGGCCACTTAATAGAACTTAAAGCAGAGCTAAACGTACCTTTCCTTCAATGGTCCCTGTCCCTGGCCAGCACCAGCATCTTCTCCTGGGTGCTGGTTTTTGGCCATCTTCATTGGCTGGCGTGGTATGATGTCACTACTGTGCATGCGTAGGACGCTTCCAACCCATCAGACAGGGACCGTGTCAGTGATGTATGCTGAGCTGTGCATGCGCAACTCCATTTACATTTTATTGCAGAATAGACATTGCATATCTCTTCTGCAGTAGAAAACCCTGCCTGCTGGCTGTTTGTAACAGTGGAACTTTAGTTCGCTTTAATTGTACTACTAACACTCATTGATTCTGACTCTCAACACTACATGCATACTGCAATTGTGTTTCTGATGGAGGTGGTAAGAAGTTAATGAGGATACATAAAGGAGGTCCACATTGTAAACAAGGTGAATGAATAAATTAAAGCTGTCAAAGTTATGTGAATATTTATTTGAGAATTTTCTTTCTCATGCATAACAGCTAACGGCAATACATAATTAATAGTCTTTGATGTGATGTCTCATTTTTTATGAACTCTTCAGACACAATTAGGTTATGAGAAGACATGTTTATATAAGACAGCAGTAAACTCTACTTAAAGAATTTCACACAATAATTTAAATGTTAAACAACAAGACCATATATCTACAACATTGCATTGTTATTTTCTTGTGCTGTGCATTTTATTTGTAGTTTACCTTCAATAATTACATTATCAGCTGTGATTCATCTGACAACAGATTTTTTTCAAATGAAAACATATCTGAATAAAATGATTGGCTAAGCCCACAATTGCTTTTTTTATCACTATGTTATTATTACACCGACTTTTTAAAATAATAACGTGATAGTAAAAAAGGTTTGTGTAAAAAGTTTAGTGTAGCATGACACTTTTGGTAGGTTAAGTGTAAAGCTACATTCACCCCGGTGCTTTTGGCGGTGTGAATTGTATCAGCAAGAATATGCTGATTCCTGCTGCGGCTCTGAGCAGCTAGGTGCGGCTGCTGACCTCATTCATTATAATTGCAGCTGCAGGTATTCCTGGCTGTTCTCACGAATACCTGCAGCTATGTGCTGGATGTACATAGAGTAGCGATCACCGCAGGTTATCGATGGATGTGCAGAGAGCCATGAATAGCTTTCAGTGTAAATGTGAAAAGTTTCTTGCTTTTTCAATCTGACTATTTAGACTGCTGCAGGATTCATCACATATCTGTTACTTACACACTATGGCTTAGTGAATGAGCAGATAGACATACTCTTAGCTGGTTAGCCAAGTGCCTGCACAAGAGCAGCCACTTTTTAGACTTAGATAAATGTAAGTGATGGTAGGACAACCTAATACCACAGAAAAAAAAATGGGACTTTAATTATGCCTCTAATAATGAAAACAACAAGCCATTTAAAATTATACACATTTTTTATTACAAGTTTCTATGTTAAAAAAGCCCATAAAAACACAATGAGTTCAATATACTGGTCAACTCGTTTTACGGGATTTCCCGGTTCATCGGGACCCTTTGAAATCTTGAAATCTGTTCATATTGCTTTGTGAAGGTGTGCATTGGACTGTAAGATGACAGAAACATTTACGTACAAGTCATAGTGATAAATAGCATACTCATTACATACAAGGTGTAACACATGACAGTATAATAAAAAAGAAAATAATGTGTATGTTAATTACCTCCCTTTAGTTCACCCAGCGACATGCGCACATTCCAGTGTTTGGGGGTAAATAAGTCCCACCTGACCCATTGGCGGAACCCTCAGACACATCACATATAAACTAAAAAGAACAAAAAAAGGAGCAAAAAGGACAAGGGAGTAGGAAAAAGAGACAGAAATAAAGAAGAGGGGACGGCATGCTAAGGATACTAAATGAATATACCATTGAACTCCCCAGAGTAAACATTCCTCCCCTTTTCCCATCTTAGCCTTAGATAAATTCATGTGATGGTAGGACAACCCAATACCCCAGAAAATAAATGTGACTTTAATTATGCCTCTAATAATGAAAACAACAAGCCACATTATGATTGACAGATGTTGTAAAATTCTGCATTTGCTGTTGTGATTGAACCGTCCCACACTCCGCTTGAGTGCTTCCATCATTATACCGCTTCCTCCAGTCTAAACATAGATATCAGATATTATAGCCGCATATTACAACCAGGAACTAGACGGGACTAGCTCAGCTGCAAAACTAGAACTGTTTATTGAACAAGAATACAGGCTTTTTATACACTTGAAAAGTAGGTTAGTCCCCACATGATCAATAACCCAAATATTTACCCAAAACATCAGACACTGTTTTAGATAACGAGGTAAGGCTAACTCATGGCTAATCCCCCTCTAGCAACTACTAGCTGACAATGATATATTTAACATGCTAATTAACTCAGCACTTGCCCAGACTACCCGGCAACAAGGCTAAAACAAAGTGCATTACACATTATCCTAAGTATAAACACAGAACACCTTATTAAACAGACAATAGCAGAAGACCCCAGTTGCAGACTGTCCGACTCCTACATTGGATGTTTCTTGAGGGATATTGTTGATAAATATTACTGTCCCATTTAAAGTAATCCAAACCACATTGCTTCCCCTTCACCTGGTCTACCACCTTCCTCCCATATTTAGGTATAAAACTAACTGGAAACCCAACGTCACTATACCAAGCCAACTATGTCCCCATGCTGACGCAACTGTCATCTCTTTTGGACACCTGGAAACCCTTGTGTGTTTGCTGGTTAGGTCGGGTAACAGCTGTCAAGATGTCCCTGCTCCCTAAACTTCTATATTTATATAGAGTCCTCCCAATTAACGTCCCCTCCTACTTTCACAGGATTATTCAATCTAGAATCTTCAAATATATCTGGGGCCCCACTAAACCCAGGGTTCCAAGAACTATTCTCCTTCGACACAAGCTGCACGGGGGCCTGGGTATCCCAAGTTTTGCGAAGTATTATCACGCAGCCCAATTGGCCCAACTTACTCTATTACACGCACGCACGGAAACTCCAAAATGGGTCTCCCTCGAAGCTATAGACCTCTACCCTCTGACAGTTGATAACATACTATGGTTACCCCCTCCCATTAGAAGACATGTAACCAACCCAATCACCTGTCACTCTCTAAGACTATGGGACAGACTATGTAAGCGATTTAGACTGATCTCCCCACATAACCCCCTACTGTCCTTTCTACACCACCCTTCCTTCTACCCTGCTTACTCTGAACCCAGCACTTTTTCATGTTGGTCTCAAGCGGGCATAACTAGAATATGTGACCTCACCACTAACTCCACCTTTAAAACATTCACGGACCTTCAGTCCTGCGCCAAACTCCCACCCTCGGAATCCTTCCGCTATCTCCAAGTGATCCACTTTGCCAAAACTGTGGTCGGTCTCCGTACTGGCTTGAATACCCAATCTTTATATGAAAAAATTTGCACGGCAGACCCCCACGCCCCAGGCATCATATCCAACCTATATAACCATTTCTCCACACCAACTGCTGACCTCCCCCATTAGGCTGCACAGTGGTCCAAAGACCTACGAATATCCCTTACCCCTGAAGAGTGGTCTGATATTTGGGCCACTACCAAATCTTCCTCCCAAAATGTGATAGCACTAGAAACGAACTACAAGGTATTAATGCGTTGGTACCTACTTCCAGCTAGAATATCCAAGTTTGTACCGAACTATCCATCGCACTGGATGTAGCGAACGTGGATGCAGCGAACGTGGCACTCACCTCCACATTTGGTGGTCATGTCAGATAGTTCAACAATTTTGGACAGCTGTCTTTCAAATGATCTCCACAATACTGCATGAAACGGTACTCCCAGATCCTGCCATGGCCCTAATAAATCATATTCAGGGAGAATATACCAGGAACCAGATCAACCTCCTCCTCCAGTTGACCACTGCTGCCAAACAAACCATTGCTAAAGCCTGGAAAACCCTGAAACTCCACATAGCAGAAATGAAGAACAGAGTAACCCAAGCCATGATCCACAGCAAAATTGAGGCCACCATACTAGACCGGGTCCCTCGACACACCAAAATATGGACCCCCTGGGTGGATAATTTTCTGCCCCCAGACTTTGATCACAATCTCCTTACCCCATGATTTTCTATTTATCTCTACCACTGTATATAGCAGTTCCCCCGACCACACCGCAGCCTCACCGACACCGATCCCCTCCCCTCCCTCATGCTTTCCTCTCCTTTCTTTCCTTACTGTCTTTCCCTTCCCTGTTCCCCCCTCCCTCCTGTTCACTTACCTTTCCAACAAGAACAAGCCTTTATGGCTATGTTTCCACTTAGTAGACACCCTGTCTTAGTTCTAGGGACCTCCCCTGCTGATACAAGCTGACCTCATTGTGATAATTCACCCCCACATACCTATCAGCAACCAATAATAGCACTTATGTTATTTTTTCTCTAATGTTTTGTAATGGATATACTTTGCATGTAACGGGAATGATGTTTATTCACAGTTTATGACTACTTCTTGTTGTACTCTATGTTCTGTACTAATAAAAAATTTGAAAAGAAATAGGGGCATGGAGAGCAGAGACAGGTCTCTAAGATAAGCTAGTTTCCACAAGCCACCCCCCCCCCCGCCCAAAGTGACTCCCGTCACAGTGGTCGATGCGCTTTTGAGGCCCGTTTTCCAGTGTGTTTTTATCATGTTAATGTTGCTAGGATGATAAGCTGTGAATATGTAGAATGTAGCTTCTACACACTACACCTTGTATAAATTCCACCTATGTAAAAAAATAAAAAGATCCTCAAACATAAAGAAATAGGGGATTTCCAAGAATATTGGAAACATGAGGCTGCGAGCAAACACAAATTGTGTATATAATATATATATATATATATATATATTTTTTTTTTTTTACTAGATTGTTAATTATTTACTATATTACACACATATAACCATATTTGCTAAGACAAAGGGAAACTGTTTTTGGTATACGGTGTAAAAAAAGTACTCAAAGGTTTCATGTACATATAGCCTATTTTGACCGCCAGCCATGGGAAAATGCAAAATGCGGCGAAAACGTTCCCATCCTGAACGTGATTCTTCCGTGTTCAGGAGAGGAAGATTTAAGCTCCCCTTAACGCAGCAGCTCCTAACCTCTGCTAAAAGCCTATTTGTACATGGACAGATAAGCTTTTAACCACTTCAGCCCCGGACCAATTGGCAGCCAAAGGACCAGGCCCCTTTTTGCGATTCGGCACTGCGTCGCTTTAACTGACAATTGCGCGGTCGTGCGACGTGGCTCCAAAACAAAATTGGCGTCCTTTTTTCCCCACAAATAGAGCTTTATTTTGGTGGTATTTGATCGCCCCTGCGGTTTTTATTTTTTGCGCTATAAACAAAAATAGAGCGACAATTTTGAAAACAATGCAATATTTTTTGCTTTTTGCTATAATAAATATCCCCAAAAAATATATAAAAAAAACATTTTTTTTCCTCAGTTTAGGCCGATACGTATTCTACATATTTTTGGTAAAAAAAAAATTGCAATTAGCGATTATTGATTGGTTTGCGCAAAAGTTATAGCGTTTACAAAATAAGGGGTAGTTTTATAGCATTTTTATTATTTTTTTTTTTTTACTAGTAATGGCGGCGATCAGCAATTTTTATTGTGACTGCGACATTATGGCGGACGCATCGGACATTTTTGACACATTTTTGGGACCATTGTCATTTATACAGCAATCAATGCTATTTAAATGCATTGATTCCTGTATAAATGACAGTTGTAGTGAAAGAGTTAACCACTAGGGGGAGGGGAGGGGTTATGGGCTGTGACGTGTGTGTTTTTTTACATCAGGGGGCGGGGCTGACGTCTGACGTCAATGATCGGCTTTCCCGATGACCGGGAACAGCCAATCAATGACAGGCAGAGTAGGAAGCGCGGGGAGAGGTTTGTTTACACATACCTCTCCCCGTTCTTCAGCTCCGTGACCCGATCACGGGACACCAGCGGCGATCGGGTCCGCTGGTCCCGCGGCCGGGGTCACGGAGCTCCCGACAGGTACGTGATTTTGCCTGCCCGTGCCATTCTGCCGCAGTATATCTGCGTGAGGCGGTCGGGAAGCGGTTAAGGAGTTGAGTTTAGGAGCTTTGGCAAAAAAGACGGCAAAAGCTCCTAAACTCCAGTTAGGAGCTGTAGTGTACACGAGCCCTTAGCATAACTGATCTGTCTAATTCCTGGTAATGCTGCAAAAAAGAAAGATGATAAACAGAATGCAGTAGCCACAATGGCCTCCGGATCAGGCATTCACATTTTACCCTTTACTAGACTTAAAGTGTTTGTTAACCCTAGAAAAAAAAAATAACAGATCTTGTTCCCTCAAAGCATGTTATACAGCATAGTGCCTGTGCTGTGTCATTTGGCCCCCTGTATACCCTAAAAAAACCTGTCTGATCCTGCCTGGCTATACCCTCCCTTCTGCAAACAGACCACGATAATCATGGCTGCTGAGCACTGACATTGTGGTCCATTTGCGTGCCTCTGTCATTCGCAGCCCTGTTATCTGCAGCTCTCCTGTGTCTGTCTCCTCTGTCCTTCCCCCCCTCCTCTCCTCTACCTGCGCCCGCAACCCCCCCCTCTTCTGCTCCTCTCATATCTATCATAAATCTTCTTATCCCCTCTGTATCATGTGCCTGTGTAATGTAAAAACTCTGCCGATCTGTACCCGTATAAACGGCTCCCAGCACCCAGCTTATTGCGGCACTCTCTCTTTTCTCTCTCCCTCCTCCCCAGCTGATGTCAGCTGGACTTCTCGGCCTCACCCACTGCAGCTGTGAGCCTGAGAAACAAGGGAGCTGACAGTTACAGATCGGCAGATTTTTTACATTACACAGGCACATGGACACATGTTATTATGATACAGAAGGGATAAGAAGATTTTATTACAGTGGGTTAAAGAGGAAGTAAACCCTGATGGGTTTACTTCGTCTTTGTTTCCCTGCAAAGGTAAAGCATAATGGACTACTATGCATTGGATAGTAGTCCATTATGCGTCACTTACCTGACACAGGAGCCAGCGATGTATCGATGTTTGCCTTCACTTGCGGTGCGCCTGCGCTGTTGTCTATGGTGCGCATGCACCATAGACATCGGTGTCCAATTTTTGTAAAATATTTCCTTAACCGTGTAGGTTAAGGAGATATTTCTTGGACCTACAGGTAAGCCTTAATCTAGGCCAAAGTAATGTAGGTCAAAGTGGTTTGTAAGGGTTTACAACCACTTCAATAACCACTTTAATGTTTTAGGAAGAATGAAAGATGATGGCCTAAGCAAGCTCACAATAAAGATCAAAAAATCCAGTTTAGTCTGCAGATATGCATTTAATACATCTGAGTATATTTAAGCACCTAATGCTATGAAAATTAATAAAATATTGTTTTGAATACCATTGCACTGTTCTGTTTGTGATGTGATCTTTCTTCAATAAAATTATTTACTTATTTTGAAGATCCGTGGTATGCTGGCAATTATTTACACTAGACCAGTAGGAATAGATGAATGTATTTTTATCCCAGTCCCTCACATTTCATGGCAGACTACCTAAAATGCAGTATATTGGTGGAGATTCAGTAATTAGCTCCTAGATACAGTTTGGGTAGTTGAAGAATTTGCAAGACAGTTCTAGGTCACTCACCTTTCCATATGAAAGGGGAGAAGACCATGTGGAGTCTTTGAATATCCTTATGTCTCAATAGAATTGGAACAGTCTGTAAAGGAATTTATAAAAACGCATTTTAATTATGTGGTGCCTTCCTAACACCTATATGGGAAGCTCCCTTCGGGACTGCAATTCAATGTAAACTGCAAGTAAATACATATATATTATCTATGTTCTTAGGTATAAGAAGCCCTAAATGGTCCTGCCTACTCAAGTCTTGCCAAAGGATGAGGGGGGGGGGTGGTATTTACACTAAAAATAGGTTTACCCTTATCTAGGTTTATGGGAATACCAGAAAAAATTCTAAGTTCTATCTGCTTCAATATTGTCAGGTCTTGGTTCCTGGGGCTAGATAGAAACAGAACAATGTCATCAACAAACACAGTTAAACTATTTTCGCACTGGCCCACCCCCAGACCCCAAAACAGGGTTGAGGATTCAGGGGAATGAACCAGTGGCTCTATGGATAATTTAAGAATAGAGGAGATTAGGGTACTTCTTGTTGTGTCCCCTTTTGTACTGTAGTCTAAATGGAGAAAACAGGGATCCTCACATATAGATTTAAGCAGTTGTGGTCTATTACATAGTTTAAAGAAAACTGCCCATGAAACTCCATATACGGTGCAGCACTAGCCATTGGTAGTTAACATTGTCGAAAGGCTTTCTCTGCATCAAAGGCTAGCAGTTCCAATAGAACGCAGAAAACAAGTTGACCAGCAGAACCTCTCCAGCACTACCATCAGATTTCGGACCATTATCACCACAGCTCTACCCATTCCAAAAACAGTCTGGACTGAAGAGATCAGCTTTGATAAAATTGTAGCAAGTCTATTAGCCACCATTTCTTCTGGTGAATGATTTGTTGTTCTCCACATTATAATTTGAGGTCCATCCTAGTGGTGATTAGCTGTCTGGGTCCTGGTACAATACATAAGAAATCAGAGAAATGTAACCACATGTTAATCCTTACATATTTATAGCAAACTGTTGCTTTAAAAAACTGTGATTCTTAGTTTGTATATATTGCAATACATGTTTAAGCTGGCCAACTATGTCAACGCGGCCTCTCTCTGACCAGTCCCTACTCTACCTTGCACATTGCCAATCTCTGTTTTTCACAAAAGTCCTAAATGTAGATAATGAGAAGTTGATTTAACAAAGGACCCAAAAAACGCTTGTTCATTTACTGTTTTAAAGAACATGATGCAAGCTTAGGCTGGCCATACATGGTCGAATTTCGAAAGATCTCTCTTTTGAAAATCAGACATTTTTTGCATTTTGTGATCCGATGGTGCCACCATTGATTTCGAAATTCGACCAACCAAGCCTTCAATTTCACCTCCTGTTGCTACATAAAATATTTTTTGTGGCTGGGAATCTTCTTTTCTTTCCGGGAATTTTCGTTTCTTGCACATGTGCATTTCCTTTCCGATTACAGTTTGCACACAATTCTCCCATCATTGATTCGAAAATATTTTTTTTCAAAAAAATGTCAAAATGCCCAATTACTCAAATTATAATTTTTTTTTCAAATTCTTTATTTAAGAAGGATGAACATGCGGAAATACAGAGACAACCCCAATGGTATGCAAAAAAGTATCAATGAGCTCCCCCAAAACATAATCAATGATACAGAAATCACAGTATTATAATGAAGGTCTTCTATCTGTAGGGAGTAGCACCTATTTACAGATGATTAGGGAGGTTCCGCATCCCGCATGGCCAATTTTTCACGGCAAGCACCATTTTGTCTTTAGAAGAAAGAACAGAACCGAATTGACCCCAAGGTCATAACAACCTTAGAGATGTAATAGAGTAGCAACAGAAAAAGGGAAGAGAGGGAAAGGAAGAGGGGAAAGAGGGAGCGAGAGGAAAAATAAAAGGGGGGGTTTCCCTTTTCCCTCCTTTTTTTTGGGGGGGGGGGTGGGAAGATATATACCTCCGACCAGTCACACAATCCCCACCCGGGGAGCTTCCAGATTTGTCGCGCCACGGGGTAACTAAGCCGTCAGCTCGCCATATTCCTCAGAGTAGACGAGTTGCTCGCTGAGGCGTTTCTCCGTGGCCACCAAGTCCTCCATTGCGTTGATCTCCGCTACTTTTTGTGATTTGGCAATATAGGAAGGTCTAAAGTCCGGAGGTTGAGCTATCAGTAGTTGATAGGTCAGTAAAATGGCGTATCTCAATAGAGACTGCTCCAGACTCAACAGTTCAAAGGGGGTTAGTTGCCTCCTGAAAGCCACCAGGGAGGGCAGAGAGCCAATAAATGAGTTAGCTATATTTTTGGCCAAAAAGAGAGCCCCGCTAGGGCTGGATCATCTATAATTTGTTACCTATTCTTCCACTGGCCATTGATGAGAAAGTGTTGGACCTGTGACCTTTCGACCTTTTTCAACTCAAGAAATCTAGGGTCATTGTGTCCTGTATTGAAGGCCAGGTTGCCAACAATGGGAGTGAGTGGAGAAAAGAGCAGTGCGACAGAGAAGTCGTGGAAGGCCTTCTGGGTAATCTGCCATGTTTTTCTCCCACCGTGGGATGATTTAATATCCAGTGTGGCAAGGGCTTCTGGCACCAGGGCAGCGACTCCAACCGGACCCCCAGTAGGGTGTGCTCTATTTGTACCCATTGCTTCAGAGTTCCATGTCGACACAGTCCAGAATTCGAGTTAGGTGGCACGCCATATAATAAAGTTTGGCATCCAGCAAGGTGATACCGCCCTTCAACTTGGGAAGTCGAAGGATGGTCTGCGCCAAGCGGGGGGGTTTCTGGGCCCAGACAAATGCGACAGAAGCTCTGTTTACCGCCCTGGGGAAAGAGGCAGGGATCCGTATAGGGGGTGCCTGGAAGTGATTCAGCAGCCGAGGCGTGATGTTCATTTTCACTATGCCACAGCGCCCAAACCAGAAGAACAACCCATGCTGCCGATCCTGAAGGTCTTTGTTGTGGCAAAAGTATGTGAACGTTTGCTTTTTAGTAACTGGTCTACTTTACGTGGAACTACCTGAGCATCGGAGAGGTTACCTGACATCCTTAGATGTATTTATCAAAACTGAGGTCTGTACATATAAAATGTTGCTTGTGCAATACTCAAGATTTAATTTCCAAGCACCAGGAAATGTTTATGTCCAGACTAGCATGGACTAAGTAGAGACTTATATATACACTGGTGTGTATATATAATATAATCTAAGCTCTGAAAAGAGTATCAGTCAAATGGAAATTAAGGCACCACTTCTTCTCAGAACCCCTATTAAAGGATTCTTATATCTGCCAGACCATACATTTTAAATTGTTGCAAATTCCCTACAGACCTCAAAGTAACTCATCCGCCTGTGGTTCTTACAGTTTAAATTATTTTTTAAAAGCACGGGGTGGTGGAAGTCTATTTGCTGTATGTCTGTGTGCAGTAGATGTCACTATCCAGATACATATTCACGTATGCACTAATGAAGAATGTAGCTTCTATGGCCGTGATATAGGAAGGAAATCAGACTGAGATATGTTTGTTATGCATAAAATGATTTTATGGGAATGTATACCAGACAGCAGTATGATTACTATACAGTAAATAGCACCAATAGTGACCATTTGAGCCATGTAGAGACTTGTCACAAACTGACTAGACTACCACACTGTAGTAGATAGTAAAACATAAACACAGTTGTGGACAAAGTTGTATTGTTTATGTACAAAAAATGGTTTTATATATTTATAACAAATATATGGGTGCTATAGAATGGCAGTTGTCACAATTAGCATTCACTTGCCAAAAAATCATGCAAGCCGACTGTCATAAAATAATTGAAATCCTTGCATTTTGCATGGCAGTGTTCCACAGTCTGCTGGACCTGGACTTTTATATTTAAATAGTTGCCTAGCCATTTTGCTTGAAGACATTAAACACACTGGCTTGAAGACATTAAACAAGTATTCTGAAAGTCACAAAGAAGTCAGAACTCATTATATGCATACTTGTTCTGGGCTAAGTGACCCAAAAACGCCATGATACAAAAGGATCAGCATGAAAAGCCAGGCAGCTAGCATCTTCTGAAGCTATATACTGTGTATCTATAGTGTCGGATTTCTGTTAAAGGTCTGGGTGTGGCAGATAACCAATTAGGAAAAATATTATGGCTGTTAGTGCCTAGATTTTTAGTTAACCACTTCACCCCCCAGAAGATTTGGCTGCTTAATGACCAGGCCATTTTTTGCGATATGGCACTGCATTGCTTTAACTGACAGTTGCGCAGTCGTGTGATGTCCTCTTTTTCCCCACAAATAGAGCTTTCTTTTGGTGGTATTTGATAATCTCTGCGTTTGCGCTATAAACAAAACAAAAAACGACAATTGTGAGAAAAAACACACTATTTTGTACTTTTGCTATAATAAATATCCCAATTTACTATGTAAAAAAGCAATTTTTTTTCCTCGGTTTAGGCCGATATGCATTCTTCTACATATCTTTGGTAATAAAAATCGCAATAAGCGTATATTGATTGGTTTGCACAAAAGTTTTCATTATTTTTAATTTTTTTTACTAGTAATGGCGGTGAGCAGCGATTTTTATCGGGACTGTGACATTATGGCGGACAGATCGGACACTTTTGACACATTTTACTGTGTAAATGTCACTGGCAGGGAAAGGGTTAACACTAGTGGCGATCAAGGGGTTAACTGTGTTCCCTAGGGAGTAATTCTAACTGTGGCGGGTGGGGACTGACTGGGTGAGGAGAGCGATCATTGTTCATACTAAGTATGAACAACAGATCGCTCTCCTCACCCCTGACATCATGGAGATCTGTCTGTTTACATTGACAGATGTCCGTTCTGTCTCTGGAACGATCGCGGGTGCCCGGCGGTGATCACGACCGCTGGGCATGCGCATCGGCTCCACACGCGTGCCCGCTAGTGGTCAAAAGGGGAGCCAACCTGCCGCAGTACAACTGCGTCGGCTGGCCGGGAAGGGGTTAACTATTTCAGCTAATGCACCAGTATACACATTATGGACTATTGCAATTTTTACATTTTTGACCTCAGCCTGTTTAATTGGTGATAAATTTACTATTACTTAAAGCATAAGTTCACCTTTGGGAACATGTTACATGTTCCACCCGTTTTTAGGGTTACACATGTAACATGTTGCCACTCCTGCTCCCCGATCCGTGCTGTCACTATTTGAAAACCGCACGACTTTTGCAGGGCTCCACCCACAAGGCTGTGTCATTCATTCAGAGTTCTGTGAATGAATGAACTACAAGTACCGACATCCTCTGCAGCTACCAGGGTGCTGTCTTTGAGAAACTGCTTACACTGACAGTTTAAACTGACAGTCTGTAGGAGTCCTGCTTTGCACCAGCTGCTGATCACGGGTGCAATGCTTTACAGGCTCCTACAAAAAAAAAAAAAGTAAATGCACATTTTTTTACCTGCAGTTTATATTTTTTTAAGTAAACTTAACCTTTAGCCTGGGTTCTGACTAGTGCGGTGCGAATTAATGGCCCTGCGTGACTGCGCACTGAAATGTCGGCTGTTCTGCGGTTTGTTCGCGTTTTAGGTGCGAATCAGCTGCTAACATAAATTTGCAACTCATTGTACTACTTCTGAGGGGGAAATCCACGCCAAATTTTTATAAAAAAAAAACGGCATGGGTTCCCCCTCCAGAGGCATACCAGGCCCTTAGGTCTGGTATGGATTTTAAGGGTACCCCCCTACGCCGAAAAAACGGCATGGGGGTCCCCCAAAATCCATACCAGACCTTTATCCGAGCACGCAGCCTGGCAGGTCAGGAAAGGGGGTGGGGACGAGCGAGCGCCCCCCCCTCCTGAACCGTACCAGGCTGCATGCCCTCAACATGGGGGGTGGTTGCTTTGGGGAAGGGGGCGCCCTGCGGCCCCCCCACCCCAAAGCACCTTTTCTACATGTTGATGAGGACAAGGGCCTCTTCCCGACAACCCTGGCCGCTGGTTGTCGGGGTCTGTGGGCGGGGGGCTTATCGGAATTCGGGAGCCCCCTTTAATAAGGGGGCCCCCAGATCCCGGCCCCCCACCCTATGTGAATGAGTATGGGGTACGATGTACCCCTACCCATTCACCTAAGGTGTAAATGTGTAAAAAAAAAAAAACACACAATTTTGAAAAATATTTTATTGCACAGCTCCGGGGGTCTTCTTCCGTCTTGGGGAGTCTTCTCGCCGGACTCCTCCGCTCTCTTCTGCTCTTTTACCTAGCTCTTTCACGAGCGGAAGAGCCTGACTCTCTTCTTCGCCGTCGTCTGGGTGTCTCGTTCCGCCTTCCGGGGTCTTCAGGGGTCTCTTCTGTTCTTGCCGCTGTCGTCGCCTTCTGCGCCGCCGCCTTCTTCTTAAGATGTTTACTCGTCGCTCTCTCTGGCTGGAATGGCATAGACGCACTGTGTTGTAACTTATGTAGGGACAAGGGGGCAGGGTCACATGCTCATGTCACAGCATGGATGAAAAACTGATGAGCATGGATGAAAAACTGATGAGCATGGATGAAAAACTGATGAGCATGGATGAAAAACTGATGAGCGCGGATGAAAAACTAGTGAGCACCAATGGAAAACTGATGAGTGCGGATGAAAAACTGGTAAGCGCGGATGAAAAACTGGTAAGCGCGCATGAAAAACTGATGAGCATGGATGAAAAACTAGTGAGCACTGATAAACAACTGGTGAGCGCGGATGAACAACTGATGAGCACGGATGAAAAACTGATGAGCAAGGATGAAGAACTGATGAGCATGGATGAAAAACTAGTGAGCACGGATGAAAAACTGATGAGCACGGATGAAAAACTGATGAGCACGGATGAAAAACTGATGAGCACGGATGAAAAACTAGTGAGCACGGATGAAAAACTAGTGAGCACGGATGAAAAACTGATGAGCATGGATGAAAAACTGATGAGCACTGATGAAAAACTGGTGAAAAACAGTTGAAAGACGGATGAAAAACTGGTGAGCGCGGATGAAAAACTGATGAGCATGGATGAAAAACTGGTGAGCGCAGATGAAAAACTGACGAGCGCGGATGAAAAACCGACGAGCGCGGATGAAAAACTGATGTATAGCGCGGATGAAAAACTGATGTATAGCGCGGATGAAAAACTGATGTATAGCGCGGATGAAAAACTGATGTATAGCGCGGATGAAAAACTGATGAGCACTACTGAAAAACTGATGATTACTACTGAAAAACTGATGAGCATGGATGAAAAACTGATGAGCATGGATGAAAAACTAGTGAGCACCGATGAAAAACTGGTGAGCACTGCTGAAAAACTGATGAGCATGGATGAAAAACTAGTGAGCACCGATAAAAAACTGGTGAGCGCGGATGAAAAACTGGTGAGCGCGGATGAAAAACTGGTGAGCATGAAAAACAGTTGAGAAACGGATGAAAAACTGATGAGCATCCAAAACTTCATCCGTTTTGACGTGACTGAACTGATGACATGAACATGTGTGAAAGGGGCCTTAAAGCGGTCCTGCACACATTTCATTTAGTAAATCTCTTTGCCTTCCAAATCAGGCAAAGAGTACTAAATGAAGTGTATTTTTTTTTTCCACTTACCTTGTAATCGCTGACTTCCTCTCCTCTGTCTCTGCGGCGGTGGGCGGGGTCTCTGCGTCGATCGTCGTCACGCCGCACTGTCTCCTGGGATCTGGTGTCATTGATCCCCAGGAGTCAGTGCGGACATCTTCCGAAATCTTGCGAGATTTCGGCCACTTCTTCCGAAATCTCGTGAGATGTTGGCCACATCTTCCGAAATCTCGCGAGATGTCGGCCACATCTTCCGAAATCTCGCGAGATGTCGGCAGATGTGCCGACATCTCGCGAGATTTCGGAGAACGTGAGCTGCACTTCGCCGTTACTGCGCACGCGCCAGATCGGCGCAGTAACGGCAGTGCATGCTGGGCCATCTGAAGTGCCTGTGGGGTTTCACATGCCCACAGGCAAGATGGCGCCCAGCAGGAAGGATGTCTCTAAGTTATTTTACAGGACGAAAACCGGCAGCAATGACTTAGTGAACATGAACACGTGAGTACTTAAATAACATCTTGCAATCCATTGCATTGCACAAAAAATAAATAAAAAATACAGAGTGCAGAACCGCTTTAAAACCCAACTCTGAGCAACATCACAATACAGTGGATTGTGCACAGATTACTTTTCTCACCAGTGTTGTTTGCAAATGGTGCAGGCATCTTTTTTTTGTGTGTTTCTTGCACATAGTTCAGTCCATTGAAATTTGTGGGCTGCAGAAACGCATGAAAAAGTGTATGCTTGGCCGCACCCTCGTGGTAGGAACAGAGTCTTAGAGCTAAGCATATGTAAATGATCGTTTTTTGAAAATGCATTTAGTATCTTGCTTGGATGTGCTCTTCTTTTGTCTTGTTCTTTGTGGAAATAAGTGCTCAGAAATCTTGGCAATGACTTGCTTTCGGTTGATGTCAAACATAAATGACAGCACTTGATACTTGTCATGAGCCATTACATTCACTTAATCTTATACATTGAAATAATAATATGATAGATATTAATTAAGTGATTATCATCGAGTAAACTCTGTAGGCAGACAATTCACAGTGCTGTATGCTGTCTTAAACAAATGAAAAATTTAATAACATAACAAAATGTAATGGATTTGCTTAACCACTTACAGACCGGAAGATTTGCCTGCTTAATGACCAGGCCATTTTTTCCGATACGGCACTGCGTCACTTTAGCGGACAATTGCGCAATCGTGCAACGTTGTACCCAAACAAAATTTACGTCCTTTTTTTCCCACAAATAGAGCTTTCTTTTGGTGGAATTTGATCACTTCTGCGGTTTTTATTTGTTGCGCTATAAACAAAAAAATAGTGACAATTTGGAAAAAATAATATATATATTTTTAACTTTTTGCTATAATAAATATCCCCAAAAATGTTTTTAAAAATCAAATTTCTTCATCAGTTTTGGCCAATATATATTCTTCTACATATTTTTGGTAAAAAAACATTGCAATAAGTGTATATTAATTGGTTTGCGCAAAAGTTATAGCGTCTACAAACTATGAAATAGATTTATACCATTTTTATTATTATTATTTTGTTTTTACTAATAATAGCGGTGATCAGCGATTTTAAGCGGTACTGCAATATTGCGGCATTCAGACACTTTGGACACATTTTTGGGACCACTGACATCTATACAGCGATCAGCGCTATAAAAATGCACTATTTACTGTATAAATGTCACTGGCAGGGAAGGGGTTAACACTAGGGGGCGATCAAGGGGTTAAATGTGGGGGGGATGGAACTGACTAGAGGAGGAGACAGATCATTGTTCTTAGCTGTAGGAGCAGACTAGCTGTCTCTTCGCTCCTCACAGAACAGGGATTTGTGTGTTTACACACACACACACACACACACACGTCCCTGTTCTGGCTCTCGTGGCCGGCGGTCAAACAGACAAGCAGTCCGTTTACATCTGACCGCCCAGAGAGGAGAGTGGGCTGTGTCTGTGTTCGCTCTGCATAAGCGGAGTGGACACAGACCAGCCATCTTCCTGCTGAACAGGAATCAAAGGACAGACCTGCTGAGCAAGCGGACACCTGGCAGAGTCTGCCCCATGAAAAAGGGGCATAAGAGTCAGATATATTTTTTTACATATATTTGAACTTCTGTAGAATATTTTTACAGCAGTAGTATCTTGATATTTTCTGCTATGGGCTCTAAATTTGTTGCTATGTTTTTTGGTAAATTTTGTAAGGTGCAGGGCTTTGAGGTCTGTTAACAAGTTTGGTTGTTATTATGCACAATACCACGTAATAATTCAGTCTCCAAAGTTGGCATTATGCTTAGAGACCGCATTCAGTATATGTATTATATATACTACATACATATACTATGTATGTAGTATATGCATTAACTCTTCAATGTCCGGTCTCCAGAGTATGTGTCAACTCCTCATTAACCAGCACATACTGGCTCATGTCATATCCCCTGCTTCCTCTCCTGCATATACTGCCCACTGTCTCATCCAGCATTTCTCTCCTGCCCATATTACATACTAAAACACTTCTTCGGTTGTGGGATGTCTCTTTTCTGGGATGGGCACACTTTTGCTTGTGTGTTGATAAATATAAATAAGGTTATGTGAAAGAGGAAAAAAAAGGTTATATACTGAATTGCATGCATTACCCACATAATGGTATCAACTACACATGTTTCAAAGTAGTGCTTCTTCAAAATTTTACTTAAGTCAGAATTGCAACTCAGGCCTTGAAATGCATGCAGGAATCAGCCAATCTGCTCACTACATTGGTTTTGCATCCCAACATACCTGTTCTGCTCCACTCCTTTTGCCAGTTTTATGGTGATCTTAAAAATCCTTTTGCTCACCTGTTCTAACTCCCTAAATGTTATCCAAAACTAAAAAACGAAGGCAGAACTATCACTGAAACCTCCCTCCTCATAAAATTGGATAAAAAAAACCCCTGTGTGGAAAAAAGCTTAAAAAAATATTTATCTCCCTTCTCGCTTTCATCTGTACTTAGGTGAGATCCTGGGAACAATGAGGATTTTAATCTTGTGAGAAGACTATCCTGCACTGTGCTGGAGCATCTTCTCATTGGATATAGAATTATGACCATTCCTATGAGCTCAGAAGGATTGTGATATTTCAGGAATTCAGACACTTTGATAAATGTGCTGGCATACCAATGTGGTGCATGCCACCTCCTGGACTTATCTCCATTATTTGCATCTGACAGGTATATGGTGCTCCCGGAGGAGACACTCAAGGTTTTTAGAGGAGAGAAGTGCACACACAACAGCTATGCCAAGCCCTATTCACAGAGGGGTTTGTATTTTGTTAATGAGTTCACATATTACAAAGGCTTCTGTGAATGGGCAGGAGGAGGGAAGGTGTGGTCATAACAGCTGCATCAACTCTGCACTTAAAGGAGCAAGGTCTAATGTTGGAGCTCCAAAAGCTATCTTCCTGGAGTGCAATAAACCTGTCAGATGTGGACTTAACATGGAATGCCTGCACTTTATTTTACAAAGTATATGAATTCATAGAGTTTAGCTTTAAATGGACATTTCTTAAAACAGATGCTGATGTCATGTGCAGTCCTCTTTTTCCAGCTTTTATTTAGCTTTTACCTGCAAGAGTCATTCGATTGAACTGAGTATATTTATGTGTTCTTGCTTTTAGTTATGATGTTCTGTTGCTCAAAACAATGAATATTAATTTCAACGGTACAGTATATTACATTTTATGTATTGGTATTATTTTGACAGTAGTGTACCCCTAGGCTGATAACACAGGGGCAACATTGCTGCTGACGATCCTGCCACTGACAAATTGTCAAATTTGCCAGCAGCAGGATCACAAAGAGTCTTCTTTTTTGTCCTTATGCAATTGTTCCTTTTGTAACTAAGGCAGCAAGATGTTGCTCCCATCGCTAGCGATCAAGACTCAGCAGCATTTGGCCAGTAAAAGAACCACATCTCGCCAATGTGGCTGCAGGGGGAGTGATTCCATAAGGACACCTTTTTTAGTGAACCTGCCACTGGTAAGAATCGCCAGAATCGTCCTGCATGTCATCAGCCGTAAGAATCATGCATACACGTGTTAACGATTTATTGATAAACTTACATAGAAATGTTTCAACATACTAATGACTCAGTATTACAATGAAACGTTTGAGAAATCTTCAAGTGTTCCTGAATAATGTAAACATGCGTCCTGAGTGTTCAGAAAGGGAGGAATGTCATATTCCTGTACTTAGTCCAAGACACTGATCGTCTCAGAGGATAGTGTTACTTTTTAGACTACATTTCATTACTTACCACCTTCTTTCTAACCTTCAAAATTTAGGAATTACCTGCTAATTAATACAGTTGTGACTCACACGCCATCTGCCAGTGCCAGGAACTTTCTGAAGTCAGTACTAGGAAATTGCAGTCCCCTACTGCAAGTCACCCCCACTAAGCAGGTGGTGTTATCGTCTTAATGACACTGACTGAGTGAAGGAGGGTAATAGTACTGACACAGATAGACATATACAAATGCTTCGTTTAAATATGCCCCTGGAATCTAGAGCAGACAGGAATATTAAGTACTTCATCTTAGCACTTGTGAAGTCAGAATATGTTATTCAAAAAGGAAATCTGCTTAAAAATGGCTCTATATGTCCATACATACCGTACGATGCTTGTCATTTCACATAATAACCTGTTCAGCAAGGTTATCCTAAGCATTGCATGATTACCTTATATCATGTTTTTACTGGCAGGGCTTTATTACCTCTAATGCTAATGGAGAGACCCAGGTCCCAGAAGACAGCAGGGACCAGTCAGTATGCGCAGCGCGACTTACGCATGCACAGTAGGGAACCAGGCTTAATTTCCTGACTCCCTTAGGCCCCTTTCACACTGGGGCGGGGAGCCGCGGTGACGATAAAGCAGCGCTATATTACCGTCGTTTTAACCGCGGTATTCGGCCGCTCGCGGTGCGGTTTTACCCCCCGTGAGCGGCCGAAAAGGGGTTAATCACCCCCCGCAGAGCGGCGCTTTGCGGCGGTATTGCTGCGGTTTTACCGCGGTTTCCCATTCAAATCAATGGGAAGGAGCGGTATAGAAGTGGTGAACACACCGCTCCTATACCGCTCCAAAGATGCTGCTAGCAGGACTTTTTTTGCCGTCCTGCTAGCGCACCGATCCAGTGTGAAAGCCCGCTGGCTTTCACACTGGAGTTAAAGGGGCCGGATTTTTTCAGGCGGTGAACAGGCGCTATTTTTAGCGCTGTACCGCCTGAAAAACGCCCCAGTGTGAAAGGGGCCTTACTGAAAATGCCGTGCCTCCACCTGGGAGCCGAGGGACAGCTCGGCTTCGGGCGAGGAAATCGCGGGCGCCCTGGACAGGTAAGTGTCCATATTTTAAAAGTCAGCAGCTGCAGTATTTGTAGCTGCTGACTTTTATTTATTTTTTCTCGGCGGAACTCCGCTTGAAGCAGGAAATGCCTCTGAAGTGAAGAAAAATCCCCTGATAATAGATGTAAATTGTAGAATTTCCCATCATTTTCTGTCTTAGTGACAAATATAGAAGGGCAAGCTACCCAGTGTGAAGTGTGCAAGATCAAGGTAGTACTTTAAACACCAGTTCACTTGGCAAAATCATACTTTGTACAACTTTCCTGGCCTACTTTTATTTAAAGGAAGTTCAAAACAACATATGGGCTACACTTATTCCGCATACACACAATTGGAAATTTCGCCAGCAAAAGTCTGATGAGAGCTTTTGGTTGGAAAATGCGACCGTGTGTATGCTCCATCGGACTTTTGCTGGGGTAATTCCAGCCAGCAAAAGATTGAGAGCAGGTTCTCAATTTTTCGGTCAGAAAAAGTTTTGATCGGAAATTGCAATCGTCTGTACCAATTCTGACGCGCAAAATTCCTACGCTTGCTCGTAAACAATTTGACGCATGCTTCAGTGAACTTTTGTGTGACCGTGTGTATGCAAGCCAAGCTTGAGCGGAATTCCATCAGAAAAAACATCCAAGATTTTTCCAATGGAAAATCCGCTCACGTGTACACGGCATTATGGGAGTTTTTCAGAATTTCTCTGCCACAAATGAATGTGCATCTTGCTTATGGCTTTCACTTACAGTACTGCTGCTCTGGTCTCAATCCTCAGCCCTTCAAACAGTACTCATGCTCACACAGACTGCTGTGCATAGTTTCCCTGACTCCCAGTTGTCTTGACTCGCACCCTGACTCCTGGGCAGAAACTCCTGCCTCCCACACAGAGTTCTTGGGACGGGAGGAGCCAGAAACAATTTCAAACACCTAACTTATAAGAGCTGGCTACAAGAAAATCAACGAATCAGGATTGGAGACTCCATCCCTCCCAGTTCTCTACAGAGCCTCCAGACTCCAGAACCCATTGCAGGACTTACTAATCCCAGAGGAAACTGAACAATCCATTTCCTCTTTACCAAACATGCATCCTGAAGCCTGTATAGATGACAACCTTGAACCACACTTAACCCTCCTCACATCATCAACAGAGTTTCGTACTGTCACAGGACATATACAGCAATAAAAGGTCTTGTTCATGTTTCTCCATCTTTGGTACAGGTAAATGCACATGCTTCACATAAAATTGTGTGGTGAAATATGTGGCATTATAGTCAATTTCCCACATGAAGCATTTTAGCAGCATTTTAGTAAAAATGGGTTTGGCCTGAAGATGAATGGGATGGCATAAAAAAGGACACAATACATATGTCTTGCAAGCATATTAATATAGAGGGTACCCTCTCTCTGGAAAAATGGCTGCCAAAGTTCATTAAAGCATGTGAATATTTTTATTATACCCAATGGCACTTGAGCATGGTTGATACCATAATATTAATTCCTCAAATGCAAAAAAATATTTTATACAATGAAAAGAATCAAACATTAGTAATAGTATTTATTTTCTATGCATGATTGTTCTCAGCTCCATAGCGTAGTGGTATGCCCTGCTACGTTCAAAAGTTCACGGGTTTGAATCCCACCAATGGTATCACCTCCTGAAAACGTACGTGGTACTCAGCAGCATAATTGGCAAATGCACATCAGTTTGGTTTATTCCAGAATTTTAGCTCTTCAAATGTATGCAATGGTGTGTAATTATTCAATAATATTATGGTGTGGAATAAAAAAAAAAACAGCTATTCAAAAATCAAGGAAAGAAAACGACGTAGGGAATTCCACGCCAAAATAAAAATAGGTGTTCCCCCCCAAAATCCATACCAGACCCTTATCTGAGCATGCAACCTGGCAGGCCGCAAAAAAAGAGGGGGGACGAGTGAGTGCCCCCCCTCCTGAAACATACCAGACCACATGCCCTCAACATGGGAAGGGTGCATTGGGGTCCCCCCCAAAACACCTTGTCCCCATGTTGATGGGGACAAGGGCCTCATTCCCACACAACCCTTGCCCGGTGGTTGGGGGGGTCTGCGGGGGGGCTTATCGGAATCTGGAAGCCCCCTTTAATAAAGGGGCCCCCAGATCCCACCCTCCATGTAAATCTGTATTGGGTACCCACCGACGCTGCGGCCAGCCGATCTGTCTGCTTCCATAGCGCACATATCATGTATAACTATGGGGCGTGGTTGCTGCATGATGTCATCAGGAGGCCCCACCCCCTTGTGACATCAGTGACCTATCATGCCCCATGCTGTAAAGTCACAAGGGGCAGGGTCTCGGAGTGACCTCACCCGCCCCATCGCAGCATCGGAGGAGGTTTGTTTTTTGAATGTTCAGCGGGAGCGGCGGAGGAGAAAGACCGGAGGATGGACCGGAGGAAGAAACGAGGGAGGATGGAGGAAGAAGCCGAGGAAGATGGAGGAAGTAGCGGGGGAAGAAGCAGCTGGAGGAAGATGGAGAAGACCACAGGAAGAAGCGGGGAAAGAAGAAGACATTTTTAATAAAGATATTGTCAAAAAACGGCTATTGTCTTTTGTCACATTTCACTGCTTTTTTTTTGGTGAATGTGATACCCATTCACATAGGGGGGGCGGGATCTGGGGGGCCTCTTGTTAAAGAGGGCTTCCAGATTCCGATAAACCACCCGCCCGCAGACCCGCAGACCCCCACAACCACCGGGCAAGGGTTTTGTGGGAATGAGGCCCTTGTCACCATCAACATGGGGACAAGGTGTTTTGGGGGCGACCCCAAAGTGCCCTCCCCATGTTAAGGGCATGTGGCCTGGTACGGTTCAGGAGGGGGGATGCTCTCTCGTCCCCTCCCCTCTTTTCCTGCGGCCTGCCAGGTTGCGTGCTCAGATAAGGGTCTGGTATGGATTTTGGGGGGAACACCTACGCCATTAATATCCATACTAGACCTGGAGATGGATGGAGAAATCTCACTGTTTGAGTCACAAACTGCAGAAAACAAAAACAAATGAGTTAATAAAAGCATGCACACTTCTCATTTCATTGTATTTCATTATGTAAGGTTGTCTTTGAAAGAACATGCACTGAAACTGCAAAGCAAAGAGGTCACAGTATTTTAGGCAAAAGGCTGTTAATTAAAATGTTTCCTTGGCATTCTAGGTTTGAAACCAGGGTGTGAAAATTGTCAACTGCAGTTACTAAATGAGAATTAGTGAGCTCAAATTAGTTTATTGTTGCTGAATTAGGAGGAATAGTGTAGATACAGACATATAGTGATGATATAATTATATTCAAAAACAAAAATAAACTTTGTATACATTTGTGTTCTTATTTTTTTTATTGTTATTGTTGCTAGCATTAGTATTATCTATTTACAGCTGCAGGGCTTATAGGGAAGGATCAGAACCTCTATCAGTTGAACAGTTTTTTTTTTTTTCTTTTTCTTTGTAGAGTGAGGAATAGAGAAAACTATTGTCAAGTTTTTATTGCTGTTTGTGCCCCTGTTGGCAGGAAATGCTTGTTTCCATGCTTGGGCCCCAGGACAAGAAATGTGGGGCAGTGACACGTATGGCAATAACAACCTGACAGAGGGCCTAACTTCTTCCCCCTTCTAGGTTGGATTCACACCTACTGTATTTTCTGGCGTATAATGCCCCGTACACACGGTCGGAGAATCCGACCACAAAATCTGTCGGATTTTTTCCGACGGATTTTGTCCAACACTGGTGTTGCATACACACGGTCGGACAAAGTTGTCGGAAAATCCGATCATCCTGAATGTGGTGACGTTCGTTGCATACGATGGGACTACATAGAGGCTAGTAGCCAATAGCTTTGGTCTTGTAATGTGATCTGAGCATGCGTGGCACTTTGTCCGTCGGAATTCGCTACACACGATCGGAAAAAGTTCGATAGTTGTCGGAAAATTTGAGAGCAGGATCTCAAACTTTTTCAGTCGGAAATTCCGATGGAAAAAGTCCGATGGAGCCCACACACTGTCGGAATTTCCGACAACATGGTCCAATAGGTCATTTTCCGTCGAAGAATCCGACCGTGTGTACGGGGCATTGGAATACCTTTTACACCGAAATTACACAGCCAAAAAGTGGGGGTCGCCTTATACGCCGGGTGAAAAAATCGCCAGATGGATATCAGTCCGCCGGGTGCTCTGTAAAATTGTAATATGTGTACAGTATGCGCCGTTCAGCCAATCCCGGCGGGTGATGCACTCTGATGAATACAGAGCCTGCTAAGCCTGCTCGGATTGGGTAACAACCTCTGCCAATCCGAGCAGGCTACATGAGTCAGAGCGGCACGGGCTGATGTATCCATCAACAGATTAGTAAAATACAATGCCTGCCGTGATTGGCTCAGCGATGCACACTGTCTGCACACTGTATTCTGAAGTGTACCTGGCGCTACTGTACTAACAGCATCATATACTGTGTGTACTTGGTGCGCTACATATTAACAAAGCATCCTGTACTGCACATCCATATCTTCCCTAAAATACCGGTATGATTTATGGTGCTTTGGAGGAGAGGATTCCTTGTTGCTGCTTACCAATTGTGGGATCTCTGGGACTTGTAGTTCACCAGTTTCCCTTTTCTGATGTTAAGTCTGATGCTTTTTTTTTTTTTTTTTTTTTTTTTTTGTTTCTAATGGTTTTTGTAAATGGTGTTGCCTCGGAAAGGGGGTAGTCTTATATGGCGAGTATAGCCCCAAACCTAAGTTTTCACTGGAAACATAGGGGGTCGTCTTATACACCCAGTCGTCTTATACGCCAGCAAATACGGTATGCATTTTTAGTGCTTTTTGCATTTTGCAGATTTGCACTACAGAACGCGTTCCATAGGAAAACACGTTAAATGGGCTGTAGTGCAAATATGCAAAATGCAAAAAGCACAAAAAATGCATAGGTGTGAATCCAGCCTTGGGGCACCAGATGCAGTTCCGTGTGCTTTTTTTATGCACTAAAAATGCATGCACAGTGGTTTCCATGTATTCCAATGGCTCTATTTCACACCAGTGCAGCCAGTTTCTGCTGTGGAAACTGACCGGAACTGACTGTATTGGTGTAGAAAAAAAACAGAACTACACGGAACTGCATCTGGTGTGAACTGGCCCTTAGTTAAAACCTGAAGTTGGGTTTTAATTGCAGTCATTAATGGTATAATGTAGATGTTACATTCCTATGAGGCTGATGCGGGGTTAATTGTATTTGACACAGTACTTCCTACATATTTGCTTTTGCTATCATTAATGTAGGTGGGTTTGTTTTTAATACCGTATAACACCATTTAAACAGTGTAAACTTCGAAATGACTCACAAGTGTTACATGATGAATAAACTATGAGAAATAGAACCAGCAAGCTACTGAAAGATTAAAAGATTAAATAAAGCATCAAAATGATGGTTTCCTTTTATCTCCCATCCTTTTTTCTCCATTAAATATACTTATTGTGTTCTGTCATGCAGTGGATACTGTGGTGAGAAGCTAGAACCTATTCATCCACACAGCACAACAGTGGCATTTGTTTCAGGTTAAAATAAGAATACAAAGTGCACCTGTCAGTACCGTGCAGAGGGATATTGAATATGAATGTTGGCCAAACTTCAGTAGTGCTTCTAATGAAAGCAAAGCTGGTTGTCCAGATTCTCTTCTAGAGAAAGTAGAAAGGGTGGCCATTATAAAATCCTCAGAGTTAAAGATAATTCCACAGCATGTTAAAAGAAAAGGGAATAAAAACACAATATAGCTAAGATAAGTAAAGTATCATTCCAGTAAATTATATTTAGTGGAGGGGATAGTGTTAGTATGGTCTATGAATAATACTTTTTTGTTAACCCTTCAGCACAGAAGCATCAGTTGTCCATAAACACATATGTGCGGATATGGAAATTAACGACCACCCTTTTTGCCCCAGCATATATGCATTACATTGACGACAAGAGGTTAATAAAAGGAACCTATCAAGGTAAATCTAGGGAGCTTCCATTGCTTACTTGCTTTTAAATAGACTGGCTCCACAGCTGTCATCCAGATTCTTCCTTCACTATTTATTTAGCCACTGACCTGGAACAAGCAGGTGCATATTAGGTGTCAGTAATTTTGATTTGCACATGCTTATTGCAGGCAGTTGACTAATTAACCCTTTCCTGCTCCCTGCAATTTTAAATTAACTTCTCCCAAGGCAGTTCCTTTGCCAAGAATGTTTTTTTTTCTCCAGCTGCAACACCTTCTGGAGATTGCTCTGATCTCCAGGGGTGGGCAGTATTGTGGGGGAAACCAGACACTTCGCTGGATAACACTCTGAGATTTAATTGATTAAGTGATTAGCATGATTGAACCTTTTATTGCTACCGGTGTCGCTGTGTTATGGCAGGGCAGTCAGAGGAAAGAATCCAAATCACAGGTTTGTTTTCTATCAAGAAATAAATTTATTGCGCAGGTAGAAAATTTAAAATAAAATCAAACAATTTATATAAGCTGCTGGCAACAACAGGACAGTAGGTTTATAGAAACAAATATAACATAAGTTGCCGCGCTAAACAATCACAATAATAGAAATAGTGAAAACAGTGTCCATATATATAACCATCTCATATAAGCATGATGCCCCCGCAGATGTCTACTCTGGCGAAACTCGTAGGGTGATGTCCCTGTCAATGATGTTTGTCGCAAGTTGAGCTTGTCTACATGTGGACTAGTTCCTGAGAACCATTGATTTTTTACATGCTTGATTTATCTGGAGTTCTGTGAGTTCTTAGAATCATTTTTTTTTTATAATATACCATACAGTTTTACACTATGTGGACCATTTTTCTTTTCCCTATTGTTTGTGAGATTGATTGAGATTGAGATTGACAATTCCATTGTCCGCCATGACACTATCCTATTCAGCCTAAACAGAGGGAACTGAATAGATCTTCTGTGCGTCACTCACGCTTTTCTAGACTTTTATAATTTGGAGTCTAGAACTCTGGTAAGCAAGCATTCTACATGATTCAAGGTGGAGGTGCACCTGGGTGAAGATTTCACTAATAATTTGTTCACTCACATTGGATTTTCACTTCAAGAGACTGTGTTCACTTACATCATTGTTTTTTGTGTTTGGAGACTAATATGAGATGTGTGTGTGTGTGTGTATATATATATATATATATATATATATATATATATATATATATATATATATATATAGACACTGTTTTCACAATCTTTATTATTTTAATTGTTTAGCACGGCAACTTATGTTATATTTGCTTTTGAGATTGACGTAGAATCATGTAGAAGGGATTCTGGCGGCTGTAGAGCAACCCAATAACTTCTACATATCCCCAGTGCTACACTCCCTGTTGCACCTCCATCACGTTCGATTCCCAGACTTGTCTGGATCCTCCTTGAACATGAGACCAAAATTCGGAAATTTACCAATCTCCTCAACTTAGAATGAACCCAGAAGTGTTAAACTCTGAACACCTCCATGTTTAGAGCTGTCAAAATGCAGCACAACAGATTACTGAATCTTTGACCCCAGTCTGCGTAAACTACAGTCAAGAGGAGGTATTAGGGGTCTGATAGGCCCTTCATGTCTACATAAAAATAATATTCCACCTATAAATTACTTATTAGGCCCCCCATGTTATTTACCCTGTTTATGAAAGCCCAGCTATAGTATATCTAAACCCAAGAACAAAAATGTAATACAGTCAGGTCCATAAATATTGGGACATCGACACAATTCAAATCTTTTTGGCTCTATACACCACCACAATGGATTTGAAATGAAACAAATAAGATGTGCTTTAATTTCGGACTTTCAGCTGTAATTTGAGGGTATTTACATCCAAATCAGGTGAACGGTGTAGGAATTGCAACAGTTTGTATATGTGCCTCCCACTTTTTAAGGGACAGTAATCAGTTCAAAAGTAATGGGACAGATTAACAATCATCCATCAAACTCTCACTTTTTAATACTTGGTTGCAAATCCTTTGCAGTCAATTACATGGATCACATAGACATCACCAGACGCTGGGTTTCATCCCTGGTGATGCTCTGCCAGGCCTCTACTGCAACTGTCTTCAGTTCCTGGCTTTGGATCATGAGCAGTTCCTTTCCTTCTCCATACTCTTCTTTCCCATCACTCTGGTTCAAGTTGATCTTTGTCTCATCTGTCCATAGGATGTTGTTCCAGAACTGTGAAGGCTTTTTTAGATGTTGTTTGGCAAACTCTAATCTGGCCTTCCTGTTTTTGAGGCTCACCAATGGTTTACATCTTGTGGTGAACCCTCTGTATTCACTCTGGTGAAGTCTTCCCTTGATTGTTGACTTTGGCACACATACACCTACCTCCTGGAGAGTGTTCTTGATCTGGCCAACTGTTGTGAAGGGTGTTTTCTTCTCCAGGGACAGAATTCCACCACAGTTGTTTTCCATGGTCTTCCGGGTCTTTTGGTGTTTCTGAGCTTACCGGTGCATTCTTTTTTTTTAAGGATGTTCCAAACAGTTGATTTGGCCACACCTAATGTCTTTGCTATCTCTCTGATGGGTTTGTTTTGTTTTTTCAGCCTAATGATGACTTGCTTCACTGATAGTGACAGCTCATATTGAGAGTTGACAGCAACGGATTCCAAATGCAAATAGCACACTTGAAATGAACTCTGGACCTTTTATCTGCTCCTTGTAAATGGGAGAATGAGGGAATAACACACACCTGGCCATGGAACAGCTGAGCAGCCGAATGTCCCATTACTTTTGGTCCCTTAAAAAGTGGGAGGCACATATACAAACTATTGTAATTCCTACACCGTTCACCTGATTTGAATGTGAATACCCTCAAATTAAAGCTGCAAGTCTGCAGTTAAAGCACATCTTGTTTGTTTCAAATACATTGTGATGGTGTATAGAGCCAAAAAGATTAGAATTGTGTTGATGTCCCAAAATTTATGGACCTGACTGTATATTGCAGCTTATCAGTTCTTGTGGGGCCTGTATGTGTTTTGTGCACTAAACTGAAATCCCCAAAGTTATTTGCCTGATTTATTATTATAATTACAGGATTTATATAGCACTAACAGTTTGTGCAGTGCTTTACAACATGAGGGCAGACAGTACAGTTACAATACAATTCAATACAGGAGGAATCAGAGGGCCCTGCTCATTAGAGCTTACAATCTAAAAGAGAGATGTTAGGGTATATATTTCTCTGATGGCTTGTTATATGGTATTTACTATACTACATTGTGGCTAATGATTAGCACTCCGTTTCATTCATATGTCCAGAGATTGATTTCCACCTGGCTCATTGTCTGCATGGAGTTTGTATGCTCATCTGGAGTGTACACATTTAGGAAGCGCTGATTCTTTTGCCTGGAGTGTACACATTTAGGAAGCGCTCTGCTGATTCTTTTGCCTGAAGGCACTTGAATAATGCCTGCTACTACCCTCTTAACCACTTAAGGACCGGGCCTATTTTTCAAACTTGGATAAGAAAGGATCCCCTATGGTTGGGACTTTGTATAGAGCACCACTCTCACAAGATTTTAATAGATCAAAATATAAATGTTTTATTGATAAAAAAGATGTAAAATCCTCAAAATTTGTTTAGCAGCAGGATGCACATTATACAGTATGCATGACAATACACATATACAGAAAAAACATACAAAAAGAAATTTATACAGAAAATTACACAAAAAAATTACAAAACAATATTGGAAAGATCGCAGATACGGTACTGTTATTCTCCCGGAGGTAGGAGTCCCCCAATGAACTTGACGCGTTTCCAGTTACCCAGATATGGGAACCTTCGTCAGGAGTGGGGAGTAAAATTTATAACGGGAAAGTACCTGTCACTCTAAAAAAGGCAAAAGAAAACAGACCATAATCAAAGGGATTGCTATCATTTTCAGGCCAGGATCATAGTATTAAACATTGGAGAGAAACAAAGGGGAGCAGAGAATGCATGTTCTAGGGACATATTTCACATATTCAATATTAGTATCTGTGGATTACGACAAATCATGACATTGTTATTGTCTCAGATAGTGACATAATAGAAAAAATTCTTACTGGGTATGCTGTTCGACATGTCAAGGAAAAAGTATATACATATATAATATTGTCACGTACCACGTTGAGGACGGCATTCGTAGATCAATGGCTTGTATATCCGCAAAAGCGGAAAAAAGTATGTATATCCCCCAAAGAGATCTATAGATGGGGGTTAGACTGTAGCAGCACACGCTGGGTTTTATTCCACTGGTGGGTGATCCTACGTATGGGAATTATGTAATAGCGACCAAATCTGTTTATGATGGATAATGGGGGGAGAGAAAAGGGGACTTTATTAATGACAGCTCCTTACAAGTATAGTACTAATGCCCAGAAAGAATGGGTCTCCCATGGTGTCTAGAGTGTTGATTTCAAACAGAAAACAGGTGACATAATAACGTTATAGTTAAAAAAGTGCGTCACCCAGACAGGAAGGAGAGCATAATGATGTGAAATGGTAGACAGGGTGCATATCACCCGCACACCCGCAGATATAGACCAGACAGAGAGCATAGTGATAGACAGTAGTACCTCTCCCAACAAACACCAGATACTAATGCTCAGGGAACTCTTACGTGTAAATCATATATATGTCGTTAGAGGAAACGTCATCCCCGAGAGATAATATCTCAGATGGATGAAAGGGTAATCCCAAACATGGGTACCCAAAGAGCCTGGGGGGGGAGAGGGGAGAGGAAGGTTCAGGTCATTGACTGTGCCAAAATACCAAACCGGGGTTGGCCATAGTCATAGGTTAGAATGTTGTGCTTACCCCGTCCTTAGTACAATGTCCCTTGTTCGTATGGACCGTATTGGTCCGACCTCCGTGTTCCTCTGCTGCCCAATAGGAGCAGACAGAGGGTCGTTTAAATAGGGTATATGGGCGCGTGTATGACATCATGTTGTAGCGTCACATTGGACGCTCGGTGCCCGCCGTCATATCTGCGCGACCTGCGTGTGTTTGTTACGTCGCGCATGCGCAGAGGTATGAAGGGTCCGTGTTATTGCGGCTCCCATGTCGTGATTCCGCGCATGCGCATACCGCATACAAAGATAGAAGTGAGACGCGGCGTCTCACTTCTATCTTTGTATGCGGTATGCGCATGCGCGGAATCACGACATGGGAGCCGCAATAACACGGACCCTTCATACCTCTGCGCATGCGCGACGTAACAAACACACGCAGGTCGCGCAGATATGACGGCGGGCACTGAGCGTCCAATGTGACGCTACAACATGATGTCATACACGCGCCCATATACCCTATTTAAACGACCCTCTGTCTGCTCCTATTGGGCAGTAGAGGAACACGGAGGTCGGACCAATACGGTCCATACGAACAAGGGACATTGTACTAAGGACGGGGTAAGCACAACATTCTAACCTATGACTATGGCCAACCCCGGTTTGGTATTTTGGCACAGTCAATGACCTGAACTTTCCTCTCCCCTCTCCCCCCCAGGCTCTTTGGGTACCCATGTTTGGGATTACCCTTTCATCCATCTGAGATATTATCTCTCGGGGATGACGTTTCCTCTAACGACATATATATGATTTACACGTAAGAGTTCCCTGAGCATTAGTATCTGGTGTTTGTTGGGAGAGGTACTACTGTCTATCACTATGCTCTCTGTCTGGTCTATATCTGCGGGTGTGCGGGTGATATGCACCCTGTCTACCATTTCACATCATTATGCTCTCCTTCCTGTCTGGGTGACGCACTTTTTTAACTATAACGTTATTATGTCACCTGTTTTCTGTTTGAAATCAACACTCTAGACACCATGGGAGACCCATTCCTCCTGGGCATTAGTACTATACTTGTAAGGAGCTGTCATTAATAAAGTCCCCTTTTTTCTCCCCCCATTATCCATCATAAACAGATTTGGTCGCTATTACATAATTCCCATACGTAGGATCACCCACCAGTGGAATAAAACCCAGCGTGTGCTGCCACAGTCTAACCCCCATCTATAGATCTCTTTGGGGGATATACATACTTTTTTCCGCTTTTGTGGATATACAAGCCATTGATCTACGAATGCCGTCCTCAACGTGGTACGTGACAATATTATATATGTATATACTTTTTCCTTGACATGTCGAACAGCATACCCAGTAAGAATTTTTTCTATTATGTCACTATCTGAGACAATAACAATGTCATGATTTGTCGTAATCCACAGATACTAATATTGAATATGTGAAATATGTCCCTAGAACATGCATTCTCTGCTCCCCTTTGTTTCTCTCCAATGTTTAATACTATGATCCTGGCCTGAAAATGATAGCAATCCCTTTGATTATGGTCTGTTTTCTTTTGCCTTTTTTAGAGTGACAGGTACTTTCCCGTTATAAATTTTACTCCCCACTCCTGACGAAGGTTCCCATATCTGGGTAACTGGAAACGCGTCGAGTTCATTGGGGGACTCCTACCTCCGGGAGAATAACAGTACCGTATCTGCGATCTTTCCAATATTGTTTTGTAATTTTTTTGTGTAATTTTCTGTATAAATTTCTTTTTGTATGTTTTTTCTGTATATGTGTATTGTCATGCATACTGTATAATGTGCATCCTGCTGCTAAACACATTTTGAGGATTTTACATCTTTTTTATCAATAAAACATTTATATTTTGATCTATTAAAATCTTGTGAGAGTGGTGCTCTATACAAAGTCCCAACCATAGGGGATCCTTTCTTATCTATACAATAGGGATGAGACCACCACCGATTTCTATCCATCTCACTGGGGGAAGCAACCTTAATTTTCTTCTATTTTTCAAACTTGTTGTTTACAAGTTAAAATATTTTTTTTGGCTAGAAAATTACTTGGAACCCCCAAACATTATATATTTTTTCCGAACACCCTAGAGAATAAAGTGGCGGTCCTTGCCATACTTTTTGTCACACCGTATTTGCGCAGCGGTCTTAAAATGACACTTTTTTGGGAAGAAATACAGTTTTTTGAATTTAAAAAATAAGACAACAGTAAAGTTAGCCCATTTTTTTTTTATATTGTGAAAGATTGTTACTTTTACCCTTAAAAATCTCTATATGCAACATTTAAACAATTCTACAGGTTGCATGTTTTGAGTTACAGAGGGGGTCTCAGGCTAGAATTATTGCTCTCGCTCTAACGATTGCGACGATACCTCACATGTGTGGTTTGAACACAGTTTTCATATGCAGCGTTTGCTTCTGCACACGAGCTCGGCGGGACGGGGTGCGTTTAATTATTTTAATTTTTTTTCATATTTATTTTAACCTTTATTTTTACACTGTTGTTTTAAAAAATAATTGTGTCACCTTTATTCCTATTACAAGGAATGTAAACATCCCTTGTAATAGAAAAAAAGCATGGCGGGACCTCTTAAATATGAGATCTGGGGTCAAAAAAAAAACTCAGATCTCATATTTACAATAAAATGCAATAAAAAATAAGTCTTTGAAAAAAAATGTAATAAAATGTCTCGGGGCGGAAGTGATGTTCGGACATCGCTTCTGCCCTGCAATGGTATGGAGCTGGTGGAGGCCATCTTCCCCTCACTCAGCTCCATACCACACCGGAGCACGGCAGGAGGGGGCGGGCCATCCCCTGCCAATAAAAGTGATCGTGCAGAGAATCTGACGCAGTGGCCACTTTTGTCTGAAATTTGGGCCAGAATTTATACTGCTTCATATCTTTGGTAAAAATAACCCAAATAAGTGTATATTATTTGGTCCGTGTGAAAGTTATAGAGTCTACAAGCTATGGTGCAAATTATTGAATAGTGATCACACCTGATGCACTGATGGCCTATCTCATCTCTTGAGGCCCTCAAATGTCAGGAAAGTGCAAATACCCCCTAAATGACCCCTTTTTGGAAAGTAGACAGTTCAAGGTATTTAGTAAGAGGCATGGTGAGTTTTTTGAAGTTGTAATTTTTCCCACAATTATTGAGAAAATAAAGAAATTATTATACACAAGTCGGTCCGACTTTGAAAAAGGTTCCTGCTCCACTTTGGTTCTACTTCAACCCATGGAATATCATTGAAGTCGGATCAAAGTCAGATCCTTGTCCTAACCATCTGACTTGTGACATCCGACATGGTTATTGCAGCAGCAGTAAGGCCGGGTTTACACTGGTGCGCCAAACTCTCCGACATTGGGAGCTCATGTCACATGACATGTGAAAATCAATGTTTCCCTATGGGAGCCATCTTAACTGGTCCGACACAAGTCGGTCCGTACCTTGAAAATGCTCCCTGTACTACTTTGGTCCCACTTTGATCCTACTTCAGCCCATTGACTATCATTAAAGTCGGATTGCCGTCTTGCATGATCCGACTTTGGCATGCGACTTGTGCGCTGATAATCTTGAGGGGGAACTCCATGCCAAGTTTTAAATAAAAAAACAGCATGGGTTCCCCCTCCAAGAGCATACCAGGCCCTTCGGTCTGATATGGATTTTAAAAGGAACCCCCTACGCCGAAAAACCGGCATGGGGGTCCCCCCAAAATCCATACCAGACCCTTATCCGAGCACTCAGCCCGGCCAGTCAGGAAATGGGGTGAGGGACGAGCGAGCGCCCCCGAACCATACCAGGCCTCATGCCCTCAACATGGGGGTGGTGGGTGCTGTGGGGCAGGGGAGCGCACATATTGATGAGGACAAGGGCCTCTTCCCGACAACCCTGGCCGCTGGTTGTCGGGGTCTACGGGGGGGGCTTATCGGAATCCAGGTGCCCCCTTTAATAAGGGGGCCCCCAGATCCCGGCCCCCCGACCTATGTGAATGAGTATGGGTACCCCTACCCATTCACCTGGGGGGAAAAAGTGTCAATAAAAAAAAACACTAGACAGGTTTTTAAAGTCATTTATTAGGCAGCTTCGGGGGTCTCTTCTGACTTCTCAGCTCTCTCTGGCCTCTTCTCCCGCTCTCCGGTTCTTCTCCCGCTCTCCAGGTCTTCTCCCGCTCTCCGGTGGTTCTCCCGCTCTCCAGTGTCTTCTGCCAGGCTCCTCCACTATCTGCTGCTCTTTTGCCCGCTCTTTTGCTAGCGTTGGCCCGGTCTTCTCCATCATCTAATTCCGATGTTGACACGATGCTCTCTCCTGCTGTAATGCCGTGTGCACAGTGCGCAAGACTTATATAGTCATGGGGCATGGTCACCGGGTGATGTCATCCGGTGACCCCGCCCCTTATGACATCACTGCCCGGGCATGATGGGGTGGTGACGTCATAAGGGGTGGTGTGTATCGGAAGAGACCCCCGAGTCGGAAGAGACCCCTGGAGCTGCCTAATAAATTACTTTAAAAGCTGGTCTATTGTGGGTTTTTTTTCGTGACAATTTTTTCCCACAGGTGAATGGGTAGGGGTACGATGTACTCCATACTCATTCACATAGGGTGGGGGGGCTGGGATCTGGGGGCCCCTTATTAAAGGGGGCTCCCGGGTTCCGATAAGCCCCCCGCCCACAGACCCCGACAACCAACTGTCAGAGTTGTCGGGAAGAGGCTCTTGTCCTCATTAACATGGGGAAAAGGTACTTTGGGGTGGGGGGCCACAGTGCGCCCCTCTGCCCCAAAGCACCCACCCCCCCAAGTTGAGGGCATGCGGCCTTGTACGGTTCAGGATGGGGGGCTCTTGCTCGTCTCCACCCCCTTTCCTGAACGGCCGGGCTGCGTGCTCGTATAAGGGTCTGGTATGGATTTTGGGGGGACCCCCACGACGTTTTTTCGGCGTTGGGGGTTCCGCTTAAAATCCATATCAGACCGAAGGGCCTGGTATGCTCTCGGAGGGGGAACCCATACCGTTTTTTTAATTTAAAATTTGGCATGGAGTTCCCCCTGAAGATTCATACCAAACACAGTGCCTGGTATTGGTGGGGACCCAAGTCGGATCCCCGTTCATTGAAGTCGGACGCGTGTCTGATCTTAAGTTGAAGGGCAAAGTCGGATCCAAAGTAGGATGAGTGTCGCGTCGCACCAGTGTAAACCCGGCCTAAAGGGAAATGATCTCACACTGGGATTGTTTTGATTGGTCAAAGAACAAGTCAGACTATCTCAAAGTCGGAGAAAAATCGTATCTTCTTCATTTAAGTTGGATAGATGTAGGACCGATGTAGGACTGATGTAGGACCGATGTAGGACCGATGTAGGACCGATGTAGGACTTATGTAGGACTGATGTAGGACCGATGTAGGACTCATGTCACAGGGCAAAGTAGGATGACAGTCGTACAACAGTCGTGTCGTACCAGTGTGAACCCAGCCTCACTCATTTGTGCCCTGCAGCTGCCACAGCTGACTGATAATTATGAAACCACTCCCATTACACTCACTCTGCAAAGAGGCACAGAGAAACACACATGGATTTCTTCAGAATAAAAAAGGTAGGAATCTGCAACAAAGGTTGTTATAATCCTTGCAATGTACATAGATCACCCAGAGGGGGATGTTTTTTTTTTCTCAACAAAAGTGGACACTTTAAAGAAAGCACAAAACAGTCTTCTTGAGCACTTTACATGCTGTTATTTTAGTGCAGTACTCAAATAATTACTGAGCATAGTTACAGGTCAACACTACAGAGTCCTTCATGATAAACAAGGATACTCTTCTGTACATTGGTTTATCATAGACATAAATGGACATTGACCTTCCACATACTGACCTGCATTACAACACTGTGTCTCTGAATGGATGTGAAATCCATAGGACCTTGAACATTTTACTGTGCCAGTACCATAATAAATAAATTGTAATTATAAAACGATACAATTAAATATACGTTATTATTTGTTTATATTTACATGTGTTCCAGTTAATTGTTGCTTTTGTTTATTCAATGCTTCATTAAACTTCACAGTTTAGTTATTCCACATTTGCGAAATGCATATATAAAGGTTTTAAAGAGGACAAAACAATTATTATTATTTTTATTTTTTTTAACTAAAGTGACAACATGTGCCAGCTGAATATTTTTGCTCACCCCCTCCCCCAGTCTGCTACAAAGCATCTGCAGACATCTATAATTCCTAGAACATGAAATAGAGGAAACTCAATTTTTATGTGATCTTATTCATATTATATGAGGTGATTAGAGCAGGGTTTCAATCAGTTAAAGGATTCCCTTAGGCAAGGTCTTGTCCCACCAGCACATATAGCATGCTCTGTCTGACACAGAGGTGACTCCAGAATTCAGTAGAAGGGACTGCAGTATGATGCAGCAGATGAGCACCAGCAGTTGCCATGGAGATCTCGAATACAGCTGAATTTCAAAGAAAAGCCACTTGCAGAAGCACGGGAGCACAAATGAAATTTAATGAAAACAAGCAGAATGTAGAAAAGCCCCCCCGAAAAAAAAAAAAAAAAGTCCCAGGTGGAGTTTTTTGATGGTCCTGTTTGATTTTACGGGCTGCATATATTTAAACAAATAAAACATATTAAGGCAGGCCAAGTGGGACAGAAAAGTCATAAATGCATATTAATGGAGACATCAGGGGAAGCCTGTGCATTAAAAAGCCAGAGGGCTGTATGGTGGGCCCGTTATTCATACTGGCTTATGTCCCTTGGGTTTGGCAAGTGTCTTGGGATTTGTTGGAAACATATGCGCTGCTGTTAATGATTGAAAAATTACCACCACAATTAGTCGTGGATGGCTGCAGGCAGGACCCCAAACGCTGTGGACAATGTGATTAAAGCCATGTATGTGACAATTAACTTTCCTGCAGGTTTATTCACAGAGGGTGTTGTTTTATGAAGAAAGGGAGGGAGGGGGTAGGTGAGAGCGAAAGGACAGCATAATGCAGCAGAATGGATATGATACAGCTGGCTCAATCAATTCTCATCTGACACTGAATTAATCACACTCAGATTAAACCTATTCGCATAGTTACCATCTCTGCGGCCTGTTCTGAGGTTTGAAGATTTTGTTCTTACTGAGGACATAAAAGCGTGACAGATTCGATTCTTACCCAGTGTACGCTTTAAAAAAAAAAAAAAAAAAGGGAAAGCCACAAGTAAATATTTCCCCCTGCCTTTTGGTGGTCTTAGAACCAATTAGTCAGTGTAAAATAAGCATGCATCATGTTCCATTGTCCTGAATTCCCATTTGTATCACAGTTGAGTAAATCAGGATTTGTCCAGTTACCAGCATAAGGGCCAGTGATCCGTAGAGGTTTGCCTGTGTTGGCCTGGCAGCTTTCTTTGGCACAGAAGCAAACCAAGGAAAGAGATTTTTTTATCATTTCTGGTTTGCCATTGCAAACCTTTCAGTGCATTATTCTGCCTGCTAAATTATCTCAGCAGGAATTATTACAACTCTCAAAGTGAGTGTAAAAAACAAAAATCAGTTTTCATACAAATATCTGTGTGATCTGCAGAAATATGTTCTGTATAATTCTTTTTAGTTACTTTTGCCAGTAGCTCAAGTGACTTAAAGTGGAACTTTATCCATAACAGCTTAATAAAAAATCTTGTTCTTTAGCAAGAAACATACATTCCACATCAATAATTATGCTACCAAAAATGAGTGTGTGCTGTTCATTTCCTCCAGCATTGCTCCTGTTTCTACTTGCTGGAAGCTGCGATTTTGCTGAAGCCCAGAGCCCCAACAGTAAGGGCTCGTTTACACATCAGTTTCCATCAGTTTTCATGAGCGTCAGTTATGTGCCCTATTCACACCAATGTTGATGTCATGTCAGTTTTTTTTATATCTGAATGTGATACCAGTGTTGTGGTGTGAACAGGGCACATAGAAAACCATTTTTTGTTGTTGTGCCCTTGCAGAAAGCATGCAGAAAAACTGACGTCTGCACCATGGTGTGAACGAGGCCTTAATCATAAAGCTGAACTAAACCTATTGATTTAACGGTTTCAAACAGTTACAATCCTGGAATGCCAGGATTGCTAACTGTCAGTTTGCTTGTGTCCTTAAGCAAACTGTCAAACCATCAATTGGTTGGTGTCATAACTAATCACATGTGCAGCACCATGGCAGTTGCAAATCAAACAGAAGCAGCTTTCTTGGCTATAAAGCATAGGAGGGTTAACAACTTCAATACTAGGCACTTTCCCCCCTTCCTGCATGCCCAGGCCAATGTTCAGCTTTCAGCGCTGTCACTTTTTAAATGACAATTGCGCGGTCATGCTACACTGTACCCAAACAACATTTTTATGATTTTGTTCCCACAAATAGATGTTTCTTTTGGTGGTATAAAGACCAAATATGTTGAAAAAAAAAAAAAAAGGTTTGTCTTTGTTATAAAATTTTGTAAATAAGCAAGTTTTGCTCCTTCACTGATGGGCACTGATGGGCGTAAACTGACGGGCACTGATAAGGCAGCACCAATGAGGTGGCACTGATAGGTGGCACTAATAGACACTGATATGCAGCACTGATAGGTGACATGGATGGGCACTGAAAGGCTGCACTGATGGCATATCCCTGGTGGTCCAGGGTGGCATACCTGGTGGGCGTCCTTTGTGTGCATCCCTGGTGGTCCTGGTGGCATCCCTGGTGGTCCTGGGTGGGCATTCATGGTTGGGCTGTGCTGATAAACAATCAGCACAGACCCCCCCCCCCCCCCCGTCAGGAGAGCAAGCTGATCGGCTCTCCTCTACTGGTGTCTGTCAGACACGAGTGAGGAAAAGCCGATAAATGTCCCTTCCTGTTTACACTCTGTTCAGCCGTGATTTGACACGGCTGATCACATGGTAAAGAGCCTCCGTCAGAGGCTCTTTACTGAGATCGGTGTTGCAGTGTGTCAGAATGACACACCACAACAGCAATCCCGCGCTGCGTGCCCCCTAGGGCACGCAATCGCGGCTTAGACATATTTTTAATCCATTTTACTAAGCTCCCTCTCTAGTAGAGCTGCACGATTCTGGCTAAAATGACAATCACTATTTTTTTGCTTGGAATAACGATTATAATTCTCTCATGATTCTCGTGGCGTAACATTTTTCACATTATACAAAAAAATTGGGCTAACTTAACTGTTAAGTTTTTTTTTTTTTTTAATTCATTAACCACTTGCTTACTGGGCACTTAAACACCCTTCCTGCCCAGACCAATTTTCAGCTTTCGGTGCTCTCACACTTTGAATGACAATTTTTTTCCCACAAATAGAGTTTTCTTTTTGTGGTATTTAAACACCTCTGTGTTTTTTATTTTTTGCACTATAAATGAAAAAAGACCGAAAATTTTGAAAAAAAATGCATTTTTCTTTGTTTCTGTGATAAAATTTAGCAAATTATTATTTTTTCTTCATAAATTTTGGCCACAATTTATACTGCTACATATCTTTGGTAAAAATAACCCAAATTAGTGGATATTATTTGGTCTTTGTGAAAGTTACAGACTCTACAAACTGTGGTGCGAATTATACAAAATTGATCACACCTGATGGTGACCTATCTCATTTCTTGTGACCCGAACAAGCCAGGAAAGTACAAATACCCCCCAAATGACCCCTTTTTTTGAAAGTAGACATTCCAAGGTATTTAGTAAGAGGCATGGTGAGCTTTTTGATGTTGTCATTTTTTTCCCACAATTCTTTGCAAAATGAATTATTTTTTTATTTTTTATTTTTTCCACAAAATTGTCATTGTAATAGGTTATTTCTCTCACATGGCATGTGTATACCACAAATGACACCCCAAAATACAATACCACATGTGTGGGACTTTTCTACAGCCTAGCCACTTAGAGAGGCCCAACATGTAGGGAGAGCCATCACGTGTTCTAGGAGCATAAATTACACATCTAACTTGTTGACTACCTATTACACTTTTGAAGGCCCTGGAGCATCAGAACAATGACACGTGACACTGACGTGGCACTGATGACACGTGACACTGATGTGGCACTGATGACAGATGGCACTAATACTGGGCACTGATGACAGATGGCACTAATACGGGGCACTGGTGACAGATGGCACTTATACGTGGCACTGATGAGAGATGGCACTGATGGCACTGATACGTGGCATTGACATGTGACACTGACAGGTGGCACTGATGACAGATGGCACTAATATGGCACTGATGACAGATGGCACTGACGTGGCACTGATGACACGTGGCACTGACGTGGCACTGAAGACAGATGGCACTTATACATGGCACTGGGGACAAGTGGCACTGGGGACAGGTGGCACTGGGGGCAGATGGTACTGGGGACCGGTGGCAGCAGGGACCGGTGGCAGCGGGGACAGGTGGCAGCAGGGACAGATGGCAGTGGGGACAAATGGCAGCGGGAATAGATCACACTTTATTTTTATTTTTTTACTTACGGCACCGCTGTAGCCGTTCATCTCTCCCTCCTCACACGCTGACTATGTGAGGAGGGAGAGCGGCACTGAGAGATGACATTGGACACGCCGATCGGGCTGTAAACGGCCGCTGTTTACAGCGATCTGTGACTGGCTGTGTCCGACGGACACGGCCAGCACAGAACTTCCCCGATGCGCGCTCTCAGGAGCACGCATTAGGGAAGTAAACAGTAGGATGTCCTGGGACGTCCACCCGGCAGGGAGCGTCTGCGCTGCTGCCGTCTTTTTCGGCTATAGCGCGGGCGCAAAGTGGTTAAAGTGTATTTAAAAAAAAAATAATTGCATTTGAAAGACAGCTGTGCAAATACAGTGTGACATAAAAGATTGCAACAACCGCCATTTTATTCTCTAGGGTCTCTGCTAAAAAAATATATAATGTTTGGGGGTTCCAAGTAATTTTCTAGCAAAAAAAAATAATTTTTAGGCTTCATGTACAGGGGCCGTTTTTACAACCTCTCCTGAACAAATTAATCTGACAGATAGTAACCGACGTTTAAAACGTCCATTTTGCCGCTTTTGTGTTTTTAGAAGCGTTTTAAAAAAATATATTATTATTTTAATTTTTTTGCAAATACCAAAAACAAAAAAAACTACTGTAAACGAAAAGCGGCTAAACGTGAGTTCCCTTGTTTACAAGCTGTTACAGGCATTTGGCATTTCAAATGCCTCTGAACATTCAAACTGAACACATTTTTTTGCGTTCCAAAAAATGCTTCTAAACTCAACTGCCTGGAAACGACTATAAACGACCCTGTGTACATGTACTGATTAGATAACATAATGGAGAGTTCAGGGGCAGCTGAAAAAAAAGCCCAACTGCTCCTAAACGTCCGTTTACCAACAGCAGTGTACATGAGGCCTAACTAGTAAGCAACAAGTGTCAGAAAAAGGTTTAGTATTTAAGTGGTTAAACTGACCTCATTTACAGACAGATGTTCATTCCTTTGATCTAAAAGAACTACATGTTTCTCTTTATCTCTATCTCTCTATCTCTATGTTGTGATAAAACTTGGCAGGCTGCCTGGATTTTGTCAGCTGTCAGACGTGAGCAGAGAACTCTCTGCACTTGTTACATAAAATCGTGAAAAAGCTATTTTAAGATGGTCAGGAGATTCTTTAATGATTAATCGTGCAGCTCTACTCTCTAGTATTCAAAGGTATTCTATTTTTGTATTTTGTATTGGCTGCTAGGGTTGCATTTTCACACCACTGGAATGAAGGGTCTACTCCCTTAGTAGCTGAATAGATATTTGTTGATCTATGTTCCTAATGACATTGTGTATATAGAGAATATATATCCTTTGCGAACTTTAGTGATGCAATGGCAGTTCTTATTGCAATTATTATTCTGGGTCATCATCATTCACGTGGCTGCTGCCTGTCCTAATCTTTGTATGTTTTACTGTTTCTGGTTGTCTAGCATCAACTGCGACCTTTCCTGTGCTACAGCTTTGCCTGAATGCCACTTGTACCACCTTATCTTTTTCTTTGGGTTACTTACTGCTTGTTATTGTAATATTTCCCAGTAGTTGTCTGTTCATACACCAGCCATTAGTGGGACAGACCTGACAGTTGTTACCTGGATGTGACATATAGTGGCCCCAGACAAGCCTGTACATTGATTTAGACTCTATATCTTGAGATAATCTATTATGTTGGGGGGGGGGGGGGGTTCCCTCTTAAACCCAGTCAGCTTTGGGTAAATAGACAAATAATTTCACTAAATTGATGCACCTAAATTTTCATGTGTGGTCCCGACAAAGCTAATGTTACAACTGCTTTGAGTAATTAACACTTCATCTTCACTAAAGCAACCAATAATTCCCTGTAAACTGTCCAATTCTGGCCAAAACTAAATGTACTAATGTTGGATAGAAATCTTCTAAAACTGTATGCAATTTTCTCAAATAAACAAAGTTTATTACATTACCTTTAAATGTGATGTAAAAAGAGGTGAATTTCTAAAAAAAATAATACAATGCATGAAATTAACAGTGGCTCTATTTATTGATCTATTGTGGTTTGTGGAGGACAACAAAATTAGGCTCTTGCTTTTTTTTTTTTTTTTTTTTTTTTTTTAACATTGACAGCTAAATTATTATCGTACATCAACATGTCTTTCCAATTCCCTTTGTGCCCTTATATATAATCATGTTAGATTTATATCACATTAACATATATACTATCAACACTATCTTGCTGAAAGCTAGAATCACAGATGTGGCTCAGTATCCCATGGGAGGTTAGGATGACATTAATTGCTGATGCAGTGACAAGGATCGCATAGAGTGATTCAAAATTATTTCCATTTTTCTGACATAGTGAAGTTGACACCAGGGCGATTTGTTGTTCTGGTCTCTTTGTGCAAAGATCACTGAGTTCTTGAAGCTGTAGAGGAACCTTCAAATCATTCTCATGTCCATAATACTACAAGGTGTTAGGGATCAGTTCTTGATTCATAATCCATTAATATACCTGAGGATGTTGTCACAGGAGAAGCTGGAGGCACTCAGAGCTTCTTTTGTAGGAGCCTCTTTTGTAGTTGTAGAAGTAAAAATGTTTTGTACTAAAGTATTAATTCATGGTCCATTTTAGCACTGCATATGCGTGTATGTAAAGTACATCTGTTATTTTACATTCAACGTGTTTTAATTAATCACCCTATACAATGTGCCTGCAAACCCTAATTATTTAAGCCCAGTCCCTGTGTGTTTTTCTTTAATACAGTGCATGTGTTTTGGTGCAGGACATGCATTTCATGCACAAAATCATTCAAGCTAAAATCCAAGTACCGCATATACTCGAGTATAAGCCGACCCGAATATAAGCCGAGGCACCTAATTTTACCACAAAAAAATGGGAAAACTTATTGACTCGAGTATAAGCCTAGGGTGAGAAATGCGCAGCTACTGTAAGTGGAAAAGAGGGTCAACAATGCCCATTTGCAGCCTCACTGTGCCCATTTGCATGCCTCGCTGTGCCCATTTGCAGCCTTAGGTCCCCCGAACTTCAAACTTGGTAGTTAAGGGTTCCTAGATGCAGGTCTCTGGACCCAAAGGGTCATGAAATGACATTTCTGCAGATGGACACAGTTGACCGACTCTGGGGCCCTGTATCTCAGGCCACTTAGTGCTAGGAATTTGGATATGTTGTAGTGCTAGTTTAAATGGGTTTGCACACCAAATTTGGGGTTCCTAGAACCAAGTGGCCTGAGATATGGGGGCCCAAAGTCGGGTCGGAAAATGTCATTCTCTGCTGCAGTAAAGTGCTTGACTCGAGTATAAGCCGAGGGGGGCACTTTCAGCACAAAAAAGTGCTGAAATACTCGGCTTATAGTCGAATATATACGGTACATATAAAAAACACCAATTACAAAAAACAGCAAGAGGAATGCAGGTGGACTGAAGGCTGACACGCCCCTCTCTCTGCATTCCTCTTGCCAGCGCTTGTCTTGGGCAAGCACTTGGAGATGGAAATAAGCACCAATTATCAGTGCATCTTCTTGCTAGCGGGGTTGTCAGATGGCCATGTGGGGGGGGGGGGGGGGGGGGCACGCCGCCCTGTACAGCCATGTAGGTAGCCTTGCACAGCATATAGAATGATGGGACAAAGTACTACATGTACTTTGTCACCACGAGGAACAGAGCACTGTAATGAAAAGAGAAAAGACTTCTTTGGTGGAGTGGGGGATCCAGTTACATGTCAAGTAAACTTTTGCCAAGTTTATTTAATTGTCGGGGGTGGTTAAAGTGTACATAAATCTTAACTTCTCTTTTTTCTCCTTTTCGGTATATGTTATTAAATATACTATTTTAACTGTTATGCTGCATCTGTTTGATAGGTGCGTGAATACTTATTGACCCTGCCATAAATCCAGGGATTTCCCTTGTTCTGTGCACTCTGCTGTTTTTGGTAAACACCTTTGTTAGAAAGTACATTATATTAGGACTACACCTCCCTATTATCTGGAGAGGCAGGTGTGTTTTGTAGTAAAAACACATCTTCATAGAGTACAGTACATTGGTACATCACCAAGGGGAAAGTAAAGGGTAAAAAGCCTTAAAAAAAAACAAAAAACAGGTAAGCTTTAATAAATTTCATTTTTATTTTTGGCTTTACACACACTTTATACATTATTGGTTAATTATTACAGTTAGGATAGATATTACAGTGCATGTTGATGGTAGAGGTAAGTGTTAGACGCTAGCATTTTTCAATTAATTGTTTTATTTATTTGGAGCAGAGGGATAGCTTGAAGCTTTTGGGCCCTGATGCCATAGTTGACCTTGGGGCCCCCACCACCACCACGCCGCTTCCACTACCACCTGGGGTACCCTCCACTACCAAGCAGGGTTCCACTACTACTTCCCCACCTGGGTTGGGCGAGCCCTCTGACTTTCAGATTCACATACAAACCACCTCACAGCTTTCACCTGACAGCACATGCACGGTTGAGCAGGGTTAATCAGGGCAAGGAGGGAGAGGCTGTGCTGGGCGGGGGAGGGGCTGAGCAGAGAGTGTGCTGCTGTAGCAAAGGGCTTGCCCCGTCACCCTATGTAGGTGAAACCGGAAACTCGGAGGGCCTGGGCGGGTCCCTGCCACACCAGCCTATGCCCTCTGAGTTTATTGTATTAACTACGCAGGGTGACACGGCAAGTATTTTTCCCCAGTGACACAGTGTAAAACAGGGGTAAGCAACCATTGAGGGGCGGAGATCTACCTGAACAACATAATCAAAAGATCAAAGATCACTGAGATTGTGAGCCCTTTTTTCTCAAGAAATAAATTAGCAAGGCCTAACTAATTAGTAAGAAAATCTATAATAAAACAAATCTCACTGTAAAAATATAAACTTAGCCTACCCTAAAAGTGGACAGTGTCAGTCAGTAGAGCAGTGGACAGTGTCAGTGGACGGTGTGTGGATGGTGTCAGTCAGTAGGGCAGAGGATGGTGTCAGTTTATTATTTTTAAAACATTTTTTAGCAGCTCTGTTGGGGGGCTGTGGTAAAATATCAGGGGTCCAAAGAGACCCTTGATGCCTCACTTTTCAGAGGAGGACACAGGCCTCAATTTCCAAATCTGCAGCCTCAGCTGCACAGAATAAAAGAAAGGTAAGAGCTCTGCACAGTCTCCCTGTTCATTTACAAACTGAAGCATAGTAAACACAGTTTAGTATGCTTCTGTTATGAATGAACACTGTAAGTTATTGGTATCAATCACTCACTGTGTTCATTCAGAAATGGAAAGACTGGTAAATTGCTCTCTGTCCTGAAAGGATCCCTGTAGCAGCCAGTGGGAGAGGAGAAGAGGGGAAGCCGGTAGTGCTGTGACGGGGGGGGGGGGGGGGCAGGGGAGCCAAACCAGAAGAAGGAAGGGGAACCTGGACAGGAAGGGTGCCATTTACTGTAACTGATCCCCTCTATTTTCTTCAGCAGCTGAATGATGGCAGAAGAGAGGATGGCTTTGAGCTGTTGCGGGAGGAAAATAAAGGGGATTGGTTCCAGTAAATGCTGCCCCTCCTGTCCAGGTTCCAGGGGAAAGGATGTGATCTACCCATCACCTGTCCAAAATCGACAGGTTGCCAACCCCCAGTGTAAAACTTAATGTGACAGAAATTCTGCACAAGCCCACTGGACTATGGGTGGGGTCACCATTGCAACCCCTGCAACCCCTCAGGCTCCGCCATTGATTTGAGGGGGGGGGGGGGTGCTTGAACCTATCTTTCATACTTTTGAAGCACAAAAAACCTATGGGGAGAGATTTGTCTCAGGTCTCTAGCACTGAAAATTTAAATTAAAAATGATTATTAGTGATAATATATTTTTTATATTTACACACACATAGGCACACTTCTGTTTTTGTCACCTTATGCACAGTTAATTGTCTTTAATAATTCAATTTTTTCAGAGGAATCTTACATCATTTATCATTCTGTTAATATATTTATTCAACACAGATGAGCTCTTTATAAAGAGTAAGTGCACATTTGTAGAGCCCAATGTCCTGTAGCATCCCTGGGAAGCCACATACTCTTCTGCTTAGTGAAAACCCTCCCTGTTGGTTCCTGCTCCTACTGCACATGCTTGCTGTCATCTTCATTCAATCTAATGGAAAGTCAGTTCTCCACCTGGGACAAGAAAGCATGTGGCTTGTCAGAGATGCTGTGGGAGGGCATCGGGGCATTACAAAATGCACTAAAATTACACCTATCCTTTAAACACCCATGTGTTGAATACTTTTTTTTTTTTGCAAACATACTTTCATTTTGTTTCATGTTTCATTTCAACGAACAAGCAACCTTTTGCTTTTGCCTAAGCATTTCAAAGAGCAGCTGTCTCCCACATAGTGTCCCACATAGTGGAGGCAGACATTCTGTAGGCTAAATCAGTATCCGTGCAATTATTGTACTGTTCTGAACATCACAACAAACTTATTATATTGCCTAAGTGTGTGCTCATGCTGTAGGTACCCAAAAAACTAAAAACATTTAAATTGCTTTGCTGACATATTTAATACAACTGTTACTAGTCTTAGCACAAGATTAATAAAAAAAAAAATGAGCCGATCATTTTAAAGGACAGGTGCTATTTTCTTAGCACCATGAGACCATGCAACAGCCACCCAATGGGCTCAGTTCACTAAAGGATAAATTATGTGACTCATTTAATCCAAATATTGGAAATATTGAAAAACTGAATTCACTATTAGTTTATGCAGTATTTACCGCAAAAAATAAACACACAGTAAATACCTTATAAACTGTCAATAAAGACAATTAACTGAATAAATACATACATTTGTTCAATGGTCTAGCCACATGTTATTTATTATTATTTTTCAGGATTTATATAGAGCCAACATTTGCAAAGTGCTTTACAATATAAAGGTAGACGGTACCGTTACAATATAATATAATGCAAGAGGGATAAGCTGATGGAAGAATTAAAGTTCAGTTGTTGGGTGGAGGCAGGATAGGCTTCCTTGAAGACATGAGTTTTAAGGGATTGCCTAAAGGAGGCCAGAGTAGGAGATAGCTGAACAAATCTAGGTAGAGAATTCCAAAGCATGGGAGAGGCTCTAGAGAAGTTCTGAAGACGAGCATGTAAGGAGGAGACAAGGAAGCTAGAAAGCAGGAGGTCTTACCCTGGCATAAGGGGATGATAAGTGTATTATTGATCTTGATGAAGTCAGGGAGGAGGGCACTGGCAGGGAAGAACTTTACAAGCTCAATTGTAAGAAAGAAGAAGGGGAGAGGAGGTAATAGAGTTGTAGATAATGCCACGTACACAGGGTCGGACTTTCCGGCAGAGAAAGTCAGACGGAATCTTTTCATCGGATATTCCGATCTTGTGTGGGCCTCATCTGACTTTTTTTTTCGAAAATTCTGACAGACCTAGAAATAGAACATGTTTTAAATATTTCTGACGGAATCAATTCCTATCGGCAAAACCGCTCGTCTGTATGCTGTTCCGACGGACCAAAAACGACACATGCTCTGAAGCAAGTACGAGACGGCAGCTATTGAACTTCCTTTTTCTAGTCCCGTTGTACGTCACCGCGTTGTAAACGGTAGGACTTTGGTGTGATCGTGTGTAGGCAAGACCGCTTGAGCGGAACTGAGCTTGAGCGGAACTGAGCGGAAAAACCGTCAGAGTTTATTCCGACGGAAAAAACGGTCGTGTGTAAGCGGCATAACACTGAAGGAGCACTGTGATAGATAAGAAGACAACCAGGATAGAGCAGAATCCTGGAGGCCAAGGGAGTGGAGGTTATTAAAGATAAGCCGGTGGTCAACAATATCAAAGACCGCAGAAAGGTCTAGTAGTATGGAGTAGTGGCCATTGGTTTTATCAGTTAGTAAATCATTAATAAGTTTTTAGTAGGGCATATTCTGGGGAGTGCTGCTAGCGAAAGCCAGTCCCCATTGTTTTTCAATGAGGTATGAGCTCAGATGGTTGTAGACGTAAGTAAGCATTCTAAAAGTTTGGAAGTAACTAGGAGCAAGGAGTTAAGTTGTTCAGGTTGATGGGGTCCAGTGAGGGCTTTTTAAAGTGGTAGTAAAGTCTGTTCTACAACTTGTACCTACAGGCAAGCATATAGTAATGCCGCATATACACGAGCGGTTTTGACCAAAGTCCGACCGTCGAGAACGAACACGTACGACAGGACTAGAAAACGGAAGTTCAATAGCCAGTAGCCAATAACTTCCATTTCGTACTTGCTTCAGAGCATGCGTCGGAACAGCATACAGTCCAGCGTTTTTTCCGATAGTAATTTTTTCTGTCGGAAAAATATAGAACATGTTCTCTATCTAAGTACGTCTGAATTTTCAATGGAAAAAGTCCGATGGGACATACACACGATCGGAATATACGATGAAAAGCTCCCATCGGACTCTTTCTGTCGGAAATTCCACTCGTGTGTACGCGGCATAAGGCTTACCTGTAATTACTGTGAATATCTCCTAAACTTGCACAATTTAGAAGATATTGAGAGTGCATGCAGCTGTTGACGTTACCGATGCAAGCCCATGCCATAAACGGCTCCTGTGCGCATGTGCGGGAGTGACGTCATTGCGCCCCCGGCCACTTATGTATCCGGGGGACACAAACCCGGAAGGAAGACCTGGGGAAGATAGCAGCCCTCTCAGCAGTGACATTGCCACTGTGAACAAGCACTGTATACCCATGTGACACGTTAACATTGGTCCTGTATTGTCTATCTGGCATGCGACAATAAAGATTTTTTCTAAGCAAACATTCCGTTACAGTGTGCGGTCACTCTCTTCTTTTTACTACACAGTGACATTGCGGCCCTGGAGGGCTTTTTTCTAAGGTTAGTCTCTCATAATGTGCTAGTATGCAATGTATACTAGCACATTATGCCAATGCCTTGCAGAAGATTTTTTTTTTTATCACTGTGGTTTACTACCACTTTAAGTAAGGGGGTGATCTGTGCATGCTTTAGAGGGGAGGGAAAAGCGTCAGTAGAGAGGGAGAGTGAAGATGTGAGTGAGATAGCAGGATAGAAGAGGAGGGTGACGGTAGTAGCTGTGAAGTAGCAGGATCCAGGGGACATTTGGTCTGGTTCACGCCTGAGAAAAATGTGGTAACCCCTTCCTTAGTAGCCAGGTCAAAAAGGAAAGTATTGAATGTGCTATTAAACAGGGTAAGTTAAGTGGGAAAGATATCTGTACTGTGGAGTTGTCCTCATGAATTGCATCAGTCTTGTTTTTAAAGTGATTGGCAATCTCTTGGTCAGTGAGTGAGTGAGTTAGTGAGTGAAGGTGGTGGGGGACAAAGTAGAGAGTTAAAAGTAGAGAAGAGCTGATGAGGACCGGATGTCAACGTATTATTAAGACTAACAAAGTAGGTTTGTTTGGTAGCATGGAGGCAGGAATTTTATTTTAGGAGGGCAGATTTGTATAGGATGAAGTCTTGCAGGGATTTAGTTTGACATCACAGTTGCTGCACAGCATGGCTCTCTGTCTCTTGAGATTTCTTATGTCATCAGTTTGCAGAGGCTGTAACAGTCTGGGCCTGATTCTGTGTGTAGTTAGAGGAGCAAGTACTTCCAGTGAGGATGATAGTGAACTGTTGTAGACAGAGGTAGTTGGGTAGGACAGGGATGAGATTTTATCATAGAGGTTGTTAGTAGCAGAATAGAGAAGCAAAGGGTTGAAGTGGCGAAGATTTCTACTGGTAATTGTTTGATGCATGGAGTTATAGGTGGTTAAAGACAAAGACACTGTGACAATGATAAGGTTGTAATCAGTGAGGGTAAAATGATTGTTGATGAGGTTGCCAGGAGTTCACAGAGGGGAGAATAAAAGGTCAAGTGTGAGTGAGTGAAAGTTTTTTCATTGTGTTAGGTGAAAAGATGTGGCAAAGTTGAGATGTAGCCGATGTCCATGGTCCCTTTAGCAGGGATATTAAAGTCATCAAGAATGATAGTGGATATTTCAGAGGAGAGAAAGCTGCACAGATCAGGAAATGTTTCACTGCCTGTGATTAGCCATGTGCAGTGTCAGGTTTATGGTGGGATCGAGCAGGTGGGATCCCGAACATGCCTAAGCTCATCTCTAATAAGGGATGAGCCGAACACCCCCCTGGTTTGGTTCGCACCAGAACCTGCGAACGGACCGAAAGTTTGCGCGAACATTAGAACCCTATTAAATACCCTATTAAATACAATGGACGCGAACATTCAAAATCTAAAGTGCTAATTATAACGGTTAATATGCATGTTATTGTCCTAAAAAGGGTTTGGGGACCCGGGTCCTGCCCCAGGGGACATGTATCAATGCAAAAAGAAGTTTTAAAAACAGCCATTTTTTCTGGAGCAGTCATTTTAATGATGCATAAAGTGAAAAAAAAAGTGAAATATTCCTTTAAATATCGTACCTGGGGGGTGTCTAAAGTAAGCCTGTGAAGTGGCATGTGTTTCCCGTGTTTAGAACTGTTCCTGCACAAAATTTAATTTCTAAAGGAAAAAAAGCCATTTAAAACTGCTTGCGGCTTTAATGTAATGTCTGGTCCCGGCAATATGGATGAAAATCTTTGAGAAAAATGGCATGGCTACCCCATCACCCCCCCCTACCCCAGCCCATTACCAGCCCCTTTGGGTCTTGTATTGGATATTAAGGGGAACCCCGCACCCAAAATAAAACCCTATACCTAAAACCCTATATACTCTGAACAGCAGTATACAGGCGGTGCAAACTTGGAACAGGTGCATTTTTAAGTGTAGCTCCAGGCAAAAAATCTATTTTTAAGCTTTTTGGAGAACACAGGGAAGGGTTATCACCCCTGTAACATTTGTTTTGCTGTCTGTGCACCTATTCAGAACATTTCACTTCACTTTCCGTCCCAATGACCAATGTTTTTGGAAAATTGGGGTTTTTATTGAAACAAGGATTGGTGATAAAGCATCAGTAGAGAGGAGACACCTTTTTCCCATATTAACTCTAAAGCCCCATACACACGGTCGGACTTTTTCATCAATTTGGTCCGATCGGACAAGGTTGTTGAAAAATCAGACCGTGTGTATGCACCATCGGACAGTGTTCGTCGGTTTGTCCGTCGGACAAAGTCTTATCTCCTGCTGGAAAGATTTCCCGTCAACCCGGTCCGATCACACCAAATCCGAGCGTGTGTACGCTTGTCCGACGGACAAAGTGCTACGCATGCTCAGAAGAAATTCTGTGACGGAAGCGCTCGGTCAGGTAAAACTACCTTTCCTAATCGACACAGCACATTCGTCACGCTGCAATGTTAAAATGTCTTTAATGCAGCGCATTCTCTTTTTCTTTACAATGCAACAAGAATGACATGTTTTAGCTGCTCCTATTCACCCGCACTTCTCACAAACTTACTTCTTTATTACTTTGCAGCATTTATACACTACATGTTTATTTTTACTCTGAACGGAAAAGAATCTTTGTTATTTTTTTACCATGATTTTATTTTTATTTTTTTTTTTGGGGAATACATATTTGAATGTTTTTTTTTTTTTTTTTAGGAGGGGGGTTGTGTGTCTCAAATTACCAAAAACACATTATTTACATTTGTATTTCTTGCTTAAATTTACTAGGAGGTTGTTTGTTGTTGTTGCCCCTTGTTAATTCTACTTTAGGATTAGTGAAATGTACCAGCCTACTCCAAGAAAAACTGTCATTGTAGCAAAGTAAAACACAATAGTCAATGATTATTTCAAATCAAAAAAACCTTTATTTAGGTCACACCAACAAACCAAAGAGGAACGCAGCCATGGTGAAACTTGGGGAATTTGCAAAGTCTTGGCCCCCCACGGCAACCATCATTGTCCAAGCGTAGAATTTGCAAAGTCTTGGCCCCCCCACGGCAACCATCTAAAGTCCCTGTGGGTGTTTCACATGCCCACAGGCAAGATGGCCCCCAGCACTAAAGAAGAAGACGAGGAACTTCATCGGACGAAAACCGGCGGCGATCGAGATGGAAGATGGAACAGGTGAGTCCCCTAATAAAGGTAAGCACACTTTATATTACATCCTTAAAAAAAAAAATTTTTTTCAGAGTGCAGAACCGCTTTAAGGGGAGTGCAATCTGGTCGTGAAGTCCAAAGTATCCGGAACTGCAGCAGATGCCATCTAGGTCCCCAGGCTCTGGTACTACAAGAGGCTCCATCTTCTCTCAGACCAGACTGATTCCAGGTTGTCACTCTCAGGTCTTCCTTCCACGCTTCCTTGCACGCTGTGGCTGTCGTGCTGGTGGGGTGGCAGAAGGAGGAGGAGGAGGAGGAGGCGGAGCATGGTAACTATGGCAAACATGTGTGAGTGGGGTCATCTCCCCAGCCCTACCCTTATTTAGGACATGGAGGATGAGCCCCTCACACATGTTGCGTTGCCCCACCTCCATACCCATCATTTTTGTGACAACCACCGAGCCAAAGGTCTCCTCGTCGGCGGGTGTGGCATGTAGGGAGTCTGAAGCCTCTCTTATCATCCGGAGCGCTGACTGTGCCGCATAACCCCCCCTTCTCGCCCTTTTGTACGGAGGGCGGAGGGGAGGGGTTTGGGTGTCAGTCAGGCTCCGAGGCCTAGACCCCTCTTGGCTGCCACTACCCAGCTGGTGGCTGCCACTAACCCCTGCCTCCTCCTGACTGCCACCTTCCACAGCCACCTCCTGGCTGAGGTCTTCCTGTGTAGGAAAAAGGGACATAGTTTCAGTTATTTGTTCATCAAACACACACAATTCTCATCTAGTGACTGGTGCAAAATGTTTACAAATAGAAAACCATACAATTCTCAGCCCAGCAGTTTAGATTCTGGCCCCAAATGTCTCCCACACCACTGTCTGTTGATATGTCAAACACGTTAGGAACTAAGCAATTGGCGATCCTGAATTAAGTGAACATCATTCATTATTCCCATAAATGGTAACAAAACTACTATACCTGGAACAAGCTGGGCTCCTCCACCTCTTCCAGACTGGAAGGCCCAGGTTGCTCCTCGGAAGCCTCATCAGGGGTGGGCTGTGCGCAAGGAAGCGTGGAAGGAGGAGTTGAGGTTGGCTCCGTGACATCAGCCTGGTCCTTCAGAAAATGGAGACTCTGATAGTACCAGAGCTTGGGGACATAGACCTCATCTGCTGAAGTTGCAGTTTCCTCAGACTTCACGACCTTCTTGCGCTCCCTGATATACGCACTCCTCAGGCTGCCAATTTTCTTTCTAATATCATCAACAGTTGCCGTGGGGAACGTTGGCTTGACAAATTCCACAAGTTCCTCCAGGGCTGCGTGCCTCTTTGGTTTGTTGGTGTAATGTGGGTGTATACCCTGCCACAATATGGGAAAATCCCTGTATTTGGCAATGAAGAGGGGGAGAAAACTCATGTCGTTGAATCCCTTCATATCAATCTCTGCAAGACACAACAACACACCAAACCCTATAAATTATGTCAGGCTAAACTCTCCTAATCTTCTCCATCAAGAAGCCTCAAGTTCAAATCAGTCTAGGCTAGTTATGTACCAACGTTAAATTGTACCTTCGTTTGTAGCGATCGTCTCGTGTGAGTTTTCTCTCCCCTCGTCTCCCAGATCGTGGCTACGACACAGGCGTGTGACGTTTTATATACACTGCGCATGCTTCAAACTCCGCCCGCCCCTGACGATCTTTCTCGTCTATTCCCCACCCCTTCTCTTTACGGCGTAGTGGGGAGAGCACATGGCGGGGACACAGCAGGTGCGCCACAAATATCCCACCAACGAGGAGGAGGACGAGGAAAGTCCGGAGGCAGAAACGTCCCGATCCCGGAACCTGAAATTCAAGGCCTCCAATATGTCATTTGGAGAAATGTTGGAGATGGTGGACATATTAAAGAGGAGCGACTATGATGGGAAGTATGGGCCTTACCTCAACCCCAATGTCCGCAAGGCCAAGATCATGTCTAAAGTTGTGAGAAGGCTGTACAATAATTTTGGGGTACAACGATCCAAGGAGCAACTCAGGAAACGCTGGTCAGACCTGAAACTGAGGGAGGCCGATCAGTACAGAAAGATCAAGAGAATTCTTCAAAAAAGTAAGTAGTTGTGTTTTGTGTTTGATTTCTTGCTTGCATACTGCTCCATTGTGTTTTGATTTTTACCAAGTTGTACATTCCAAAATGGCCACTTTCAGGTTCGTCTGTGCATTCGATCGTACTCAGCCTCGATCTTTCTGCCACTGTCATGGTCGTGTGTGTGTGCATTCGATCGTACGCAACCTCGATCGTTCGGCCACTTATAATACGATGTTTGGTGTTTTTTTGGGGAAAGGAAGTTTGTTCTCACTAGAAATGTCATCAAGAATGTAAAGCCAATTTATTCAATGTAAAGGAGAGGTCACTCAGTAGCTGTTTACCCATCTGGACTCTAGAGCACTAGTGCTGGGACACCCAAACCCCCTTTTTATTATGCTTTTCCACACATGTGCTCCAGTGGATACTAGAGGGGGGTCTCCATCACACAAACTTCTACCAAAAAGCTAGTCAGTTTAGCACCTTTACAAAGTGACTTCATTCATGTAGTTGACATTTGTAACTGGCCAAACTAAAATAGTGTCCGTCACTTTCAAGCAATGTTTGTCATTTCCTATTTCTGCCCTCAATAGCTTGTGTTGCTAAATCTTCCTTTTGGACATTCTCATAGGGGAGCGAAAACTTGGGCCGTCTGAGGAAACCCCCAAACCAACACCTACCAAAAAAGTGGAAAGAGCAGAAGCAGAGGAGGAGGAGGAAGGAGAGATCATCGAACTTGGAGAAATTGTCACCACAACAGGTGAGTGTGGGAGAACACAGCTACTGGTAAGCTAATCCATGTATGGCTGCCTCATTTCCAACACCCCATTTTTGTTTGTTTGTGGTTTTTAGGTGACGTGGATGTTGTGGAAGAAAAATCGCACTTTACCACAGAGAGTGCCCACGTACTCATCGGAGAGATAATGGTCTGCAATCGAGATCTAGATTACATAAAGCAAAACATCAATGATGTTCAACAAAAATTGAAGAACATCATTGATGTTTTAGGAAAAATATGAAAAAGCACCAAGTAATTTACACACATTTGTGCCAGCTTCTGAACACATTTGCAACTTAAAAACTGTGTGAAATTTGGAACATGCACACATTGTGTCCACATGTGCTAGCTCCCATCATGGTGGATGAATGGCAACGTTTTTTTGGGGGTGCAAACACTTTACGAACTACGAAAGTGGTTGTGGTGAAGGGGTTGCACCCCCAAAAAACGTCCATTCATCCCATGATGGAAAATGGCACTTTTGAAGCTTCTAGGCATGTGTTTTACCATCTAATGACCATTTTCAGAACCAAATTGTGTGCATGTTCCAAATTTCCACTTTTCGGGGGTGACCCCCCCATGTGATGAAGGCAAGATCAAACACACTTTGAACATATAGTCATGTCTGATCTTGTCTTCACTTTACAAAGTTGAACTTTCCTACTTCATAGGTTCTGCTTAGCTCCATGCCTGGTTTTACCAATTGCGTAATCTTTGTAAATAATGTTGTAAATAACCAAGATGTTTTCAGTTTTGGCGTGAAGATTGTAAACGCACTTGTGAATGTTTTCCAAGTAAACTTTTTTATTTTTCAAAATGTGTGGCTTCCTTATTTAAATAAAACAATGCATTATGTATGTAAAATGTAAAGGATATGGGGGGCAATGGGTGTTATTTACTAAAGGCAAATCCACTTTGCACTGCAATTTCCTTTCCCAGGGAACTTTTTCAATGCACTTGTAGAGCATAGCGGATTTGACTTATGTAAATGACACCCACAGTGCTTTGGACGAAAACACGGAGCACAGCATTTTGGAGAATACACACATGTCAGACCTGGTGCTGAAAAGGAGTATTTTGGGTGTCAGTTATGCAGGACAAACCTTCTCTAGACCAAAGATTAGGTAGCAAACACACATGAGAATAATCTTTTGGGGAAGAAGAGACTGTTACCTCCTTTTGCCCAGAAAGTGCATTACCACTGTCGAAGGCAAAGGGAAAAAAATGACAAAGTAAAATAAGCTAAAAAGAAGACTGAAATGACAAGAAATCAGAGGTTGGTTAAAATATCAGATTTATTAAAAAAATGCCTCTCACACATCGTCAGGCAGAGCAATGGCCCCCCTACCCACAAAGTATTCCATATATTGGTCCCGGACCACGCGGGCATTGAGAGGGGGCAAGCCTGGACGTGCCACTCGAAGGGCTGTGAGGTCCGCATTTGGAGGGCCCTCCACATCTGGGCCAACGGCCACCACATAGTTCCTGTTATGTCTTTTGAGGAAGTTGTGCAATATGCAACAGGCAAGAACTATGTGGTTCAGTTTGTATTCCGCCAAGTTAAATGCCGTCAGGAACAGGCGGAAGCGGCTGGCCAGGATGCCAAAAGCGTTCTCCACCACTCTTCTGGCTCTGGACAGCCTGTAGTTGAAGACCCTCTGGTCCGGGGTGAGGGTCCTCATCGGGAACGGCCTCATCACATGGGGAGTCAGCGCAAACGCTTCATCTGCGACAAAGACGAAGGGGAGTCCTTCGGCATTCTCCTCTGGAGGTGGCAAGCACAGACTGCCACTTTGGAGACGCCAGTAGAACTCCGTGTGCGTAATGGCCCCACCATCCGATATCCGGCCGTTCATCCCCACGTCCACATACATAAACTCGTATGTTGCCGACACCACCGCCAACATCACTACACTATTAAACCCTTTATAATTATAATAGTAGGACCCCGAGTTGGGCGGTGGGACGATGCGGACGTGTTTCCCATCAATTGCCCCTCCGCAGTTAGGAAAGTCCCAACGGCTGGCAAAGTGGGAGGCCACAGTCTGCCATTCCTGTGGCGTGGAAGGGAACTGTGGAGTGAAACAAGAAAAAAAAATGAGTCACTTTGCACCTAAACATTGCAAGCAGATTAGACAATCAACATCTTGGAACAAGAGCATTGTATAAAATTGGAGGCTGGAAAGTATTTACACAGAAAAGTAGAGGCTCCCCTTCACAGATTACTCACCCCCCCATCAATCCCCCCACTTCTGATGGGACATTGGCAATAACTATGGTTTTGGGGGGGGGGGTGGTGGACAGGTAACCCTCTGCACTTCATTGATTGGCAAATGGCTCAATAATGTGGCCTAGTTTGGCCAGACCCTCTGTACTTAACACTATTGGCAGGCCACAGGAAAGATCAAATAACATTTCCCCCCCCCCCCCCCCCAAAAAAGGCAGGCACAGTGTGACATTATTAAATTACCAAGCAAGCTAATAGGAGGGAAAGAAGACAAAAAATTAGGAAATGGAATGTATGGAGGCAGCCCCTTGCACTACATGCTTTGCTGAATTCATCCCTAAAGATGCGCACTATAAAGAGGTAGGTATATAGTGTGTATGGACCTTGGGAAAGCCAGCAGATAAAGGATTGGTACCATCTGACAGAGCAGTTGGGGGAGGGGGTTCCTAATGAGTTTGCCCCCCCCCCCACCAAAAGAACAAAAAAAGGGGGCTCTACATGAAGTAAACCACACAGCAAACATTTGTGCATATTTTAGGGGGTGTTTTGGGGCAAACAATACTATGCAGCAGACAAAAGACATTGCTTAAGTGACTAGGCCATAGGTGTCTATTGGGGCAGAAGAGCATGCTGGTGAGGTAAGTGAAGGGAAAAATGCATGAAGGAGAAAAGGGGCACAGCATATTAGAACATATTGCAATCATGGTAATTAGGGAAGGAGGTCAAAAATACAAGTCATTAGCAAACAGAGCATACATAGAAGGGAATAGTAAAGTAGAAATGTTACCTTAATATAGTCCTCCTGCAGGACCTGAATGATGGCAGAACAGGTCTCTGGAATAATGATTCCCAGGGCCTGGGGAGAGATACCTGAAGAGAACTTCAAATCCTGAAGACTTCTCCCTGTCGCCAAGTACCTCAACGTGGCAACAAGCCTCTGCTCCGGAGTAATGGCTTGTCTCATGCAGGTATCCTGCCGGCTGATAAAGGGGGTCAGCAAAGCCAAAAGACGGTGAAAATCGGGGTCCGTCATCCTGAGAAAGTTCCTGAAATCATCAGGATTATTCTCCCGGATCTCACGAAGCAAAGGCATGTGCGAGAACTGGTCACGCTGAAGCAACCAATTCTTGGTCCACATACTCCTCGTCACTCTGTTCATGGACGGGTCTTGGGTCAAAGCTAAAAGCCCGACACCAATTCCGCGTACAGCACGAACTCGGCGACGAGTACGCACGGGAAACATCGCTCAGAAGGTCACAAAAGGTCGGCTGGTCAGAACGGACAAACAGAAAGCACCGATAAACAGCAAGGCCTGAAAGAACGAAGTGAATACCAGCAACGAGCAGACAATAAGCAGTGCAAATCAAAGCGTCCTATATCAAGATATAGGCCGCAATGACCAACAAATGCGAACTGACTACACGCACTAATAAACAGATACGCACGACAAGCACAAACTGAAGAGCAGTAACGATCTGAGTCAGAAAACTGAGAAGCGCGAATCTTAAGTCACCAAACTTCCACTAACTCTCGATAAACACGGGATCAGCAGAAGGAGCCCAACGGGTGCCTGACGTGGTGCTGAACTTCCCTTTTGTAATCTCGTGGACGACGACTTACGTCACGACGTTCTTCCGGACCGGATATTCCGACAACGTAGTCCGACCGTGTGTACGCAACGCCAACATCGGACAAAGTACGTCGGACAAAGTCCGACCGACCTGGTCCGCGGATTGTCCGAGCGTGTGTATGGGGCTTTACAGGAGAGAATTTCCCTTCCTAGGGGTAGATTTCCTCTAACTTCCTGTTGTCTCCTTCCGTTTGCAAGTAGGAGTCGTTTGTACGTTGGATGTTTGAAAGTAGGGGCCTGCCGTAAATACTCTGCAGAAATTTGCCCCATAGATGTTGGTGTTGCCACAACACTGTAAGCCCTCACAGTTACTCTTGGTGGGCGCTGGAACACCCTGCTGTGAACTAATGTAACAGGAATTGTAATTACATGTCATTGTTGAACAGTGGTAGGAAAAATTGGGCCTTTGGTGGTGGTGCTGGTGCCACAACACTGTAAGCCCTCACAGTTACTCTTGGTGGGCGCATGAATGGGTCCTGCTGTGAATTTATCAGATCAAGAATTGTAATTGCATGGCCCTGTTGAACAGGGGCAGAAAAATTGGGCCTTTGGTGGTGTTGCCACAACACTGTAAGCCCTCACAGTTACTCTTGGTGGGCGCATGAATGGGCCCTGCTGCGAATTATTAGATCAAGAATTGTAATTACATGCCCCTGTTGAACAGGGGCAGAAACATTGTGCCTTTGGTGGGGGTGGTGTTGCCACAACACTGTAAGCCCTCACAGTTACTCTTGGTGGGCGCAGGAATGGGCCCTGCTGTGAATTATTAGATCAAGAATTGTAATTGCATGCCCCTGTAGAACAGGGGCAGAAAAATTGGGCCTTTGGCGGTGGTGGTGCTGTTGCCACAACACTGTAAGCCCTCACAGTTACTCTTGGTGGGCGCAGGAATGGGCCCTGCTGTGAATTATTAGATCAAGAATTGTAATTACATGCCCTGTTAAACAGGGGCTGAAAAATTGGGCCTTAGGCACTGGTGCTGGTGCCACGACACTGTAACCTCTCCCAGATACTCTAGTTGGAGTGCAGGAATGAGCCCTGCTGCAAAGCATTGCATAAAAAATTGTAATTACATGCCCCTGTTGAACAGGGGCAGAAACATTGGGCCTTCACCACTGGTGGCCGCACCCAGAAACAAAAATGTTCATCCAAGCTATCATCAGGATCATTGAGGAGGAAGAGGATGGTCAGTCAACATAACAGGACAGTCACTCAGCATCAGCATAGGCAGTCTTGAAGGGATGTGACATTTCAAAATAAATTATTCGGTTACATCAGCTTCAGGTGCCTGGTAGCTGGTGGTGATCCAAGACTGATTCATCTTTATGGAGGTCAGTCGATCAACCGAGTCGGTGGACAGGCGCACCCTGTGATCGGTGACAAAGCCTCCAGCAGCACTGAATGTGCGTTCCGAAAGAACGCTGGATGCAGGACAGGCCAGTAGCTCAATTGCATACTGTGCAAGCTCTGGCCAGTGATCCATCCTCAAGACCCAGTAAGCCAGAGGATTTTCGGTGCGAAAGGTGTCCAATTCTGACCTTGCCCCTAGGTATTCCTGCACCATGTAAATCAGACGCTGACGATGGTTGCTGGAACCGATCATACCTTGGGGCTGCGGACTAAAAAATTGTCTGAACGCATCGGTCAGATGGCCACCTTCTCCACCGCTCTTTCTGTTACTGACCAAAGCCTCAGCAGCTTGTTGTCCAGGACCAGGAGTTTGTAACCTCCCAGTCTCTGGGAACGCGTTGCACAGACCTTTCTGCAAGGCCTCCCGGGGATGTCTCATCATCTGCTCCCTCTGCGATGGCAAGATAAGGTCCGCAACCTTACCCTTATACCGTGGATCAAGGAGAGTGGCCAGCCAGTAATGGTCCCTCTCCTTGATCCGAAGAATACGAGGATCCTTCCGCAGGCTTTGCAGGATCAGGGAGGCCATGCAGCATAGGTTAGCTGAGGCATTCGGTCCGGAGTCCTCTGGGTCACTAAGGACGACATGATCCGCAGCCACCTCCTCCCAGCCATGTACAAGTCCACCGGTTTCTTGGGACTGTATATCATCCCTAAAAGACTGCTGCTGCTGATGCTGAGTGCCAGGGTCCACCTCCATGCTGACACAATCCTCCTCCTCCTCCTCTTCCTGTGTGATGTGTGGGACAGAAGGAACACTGTCTGGATAAAAGGGGCCTTGAGAGGCAAGGAAGTCCTCCTCTTCCTGCCTCTGTTCTGCCTCAAGTGCCCTGTTCATTATTCCACGCAGCGTATGCTCCAACAGGTGGACAAGAGGTACAGTGTCACTGATGCAAAATCTGTAAGATGAACTTACACTGGACCCCCTCCTCATCGCACCGGGTCCGGGTGACGTGGAGTCCTACGATCACATGCTCTGACACATCGTATAGCTGCTTTACCGCTCCAGGGATTTGAATTCCCCGCGGCTTACTCTCCTCTTCTCCAGCGCTGACAGGAGGGGCTACGTGGGCTCTGATTGGTTGGCGCCGCCCATGTGACAGCGCCGACCAATTAGAATGCCTCCTATACATAACTTTACGAGGTACGTTTAGGAGATTAATCCAAGGGGATTATTAAGCCCCGGACCGGTAAAGCAGCTATCTGATGTGTCAGAGCGGGGTGATCGCCGGACTCCAGGTCAGTGGGACCTGGGCGGGTGGCGGGGGGGGGGGGTCAAATGAGAAGGGGGTCCAGTGTAAGCTCACCTTACAGATTTTCCTGTAAAGGTGAACTTACCCTTTAAGTTGTATTTGACCTTGGGAAAATTCACTTTGTAAGTGATTGATTTTTTTTTTTTAAGTATAAAGTTGCTATTTCCTAATTGGTACATTCTAACATTCATGCAGTAGCTAATTATTACACCACTTCATAGTCAACCTAGCTGTGTGTTTGGTTCTTAACACTGGCTTATCACAGCCATTGTCACATCGCCCACAGCATGCTGCCAAGTGAAGTGTGTTTTATACCTTACACAGTATCAACTATTCAGACAGTAGGTTACACTGTAAGTCTGCATGTGACACAGTGATATCTAAGGATGTGCTGTTTGTAATGGAACAAAGAAATAGTAATACCAGTGTCTTGTTGGATAGAAATTTCCTATCTTGCCAATGTGTTTGTAATAGAGGTGAGGGTATATCACATCACTGTTAAAACATAAAAAAAATGGACTGAGACAGGAAATGAAGGTTGAAAGCACTAGGGAGATGTCCTAACTTCTCCAGTTTCAGAAGTGCTGCTGTTTTTAGCCCTGTTTAGAAAAGAGTTCACATTTACAGGCGTATTGATTCGCTGTGTGCCTTGTGTGCCCTTGGTTGCTAAGCAGCAGACCTACCATTTGTTGTTTTTTTTTTTTTATTAAATATTTTTAAGGGGTGCGTAGAAAGTTTATCTATAGAGATATTCAAGCCGTATAGATTTTTCTGCCAACTGGACATTGCTTAAAAGCATGTCCCGTGCTCCATAAATCAGGTTTAATTATTTTTTCAGTTAAATGACACTGATTTTTGTTGACTTTTGTGTCTCACGAGTGACTTTCCTGTCCTTACTGTTGATTGAATATCGTTGACCTCTACAAAGAATTCTTAGAGAAAAAGAATATAGATATTAAAAGTGACATCCAAAATGCTTAATCTTAGACAGACATGATATATCTTTGAGTTGCAGGCATCTTTCTCTTGTCCACCTGCCAGTTTTAAAGCAGAAATGTCCCATGTCAAGCTGATTTTCTTTTGAACATATAATGGGGTTTTCAATGTTTTCTCTCTTAACCACTTTCAGACCCGACCATTTTGCTGGCTTAAGACCAGTAGTAATAGTAATGAAAAGCAAAACGTCTGTGTATAAATATAAAAAACTTTCTAAATATACAGTTGTGTGAAAAGTATTTGCCCCTTCCTGATTTTTTATTTTTTTTGCATATTTCTCACACTTAAATGATTCAGATCATCAAACAAATTGTAATATTACACAAAGATAACCCGAGTAAATCCAAGATGCAGTTTTTTTATTTCTATTTAATTTATTAACCACTTTCAGACCGGACCATTTTGCTGGCTTAAGACCAGACCACTTTTTGCGATTCGGCACTGCGTCGCTTTAACTGACAATTGCGCGGGCGTGCGACGTGGCTCCCAAACAAAATTGATTTCCTTTTTTTCCACAAATAAAGCTTTCTTTTGGTAGTATTTGATTGCCCCTGCGGTTTTTATTTTTTGCGCTATAAACAAAAAAAGAGCGACAATTTTGAAAAAAACACATTATTTTTAACTTTTTGCTATTATAAATATCCCCCAAAAATATATTAAATTTTTTTTTTCCTCAGTTTAGGCCGATACGTATTCTTCTACATATTTTTGGTAAAAAAAATCGCAATAAGCGATTATTAATTGGTTTGCACAGAAGTTATAGTGTTTACAAAATAGGGGATAGTTTTATAGCATTTTTATTAATATTTTTTTTTTACTAGTAATGACTGCGATTTTTATTGTGACTGCGACATTATGGCGGACACATCGGACATTTTTGGGGCCATTGTCATTTATACAGCAATCAGTGCTATTTACATGCACTGATTCCTGTGTAAATGGCAGTGAAGGGGTTAACCACTAGGTGGCAGTGTAGGGGTTAAGTGTGTCCTAGGGGCGTGCTTCTAACTGTGGGGGGCGTGGCTGTGAGCTAGTGAACACTGATCTTTGCTCCAATCACAGGGAGCAGAGATCGGTGTCACTAGTTGCTAGGCAGAACGGGTAGATGCTGTTTACTTCCCCATCTCCTCGTTCAGCCATCCAGTGAGACGATCGCGGGTATCCCCGCGGCGATCAAGTCTGCGGGGCCTGCGACCGGAGTCACGGGGGTCCCGACTGGCGGCGCGCTTGATGGCACGGCGGCATCTTAAAGGGGACGTACCTGTACGCCCTTATGCCTGTCTGTGCCATTCTGTCGACGTACATCGTCGTGCACCGGTTGGGAAGCTGTTAAGGGAAAAAGCTGTTCAAACCTGCCTGACCCTATATGAAAAAGTAATTCCCCTTTCCCATGCTGAATCATGAATGAACTGTGATTTAAGCACATTTTTTTGGAAAGCTGAGTTAAATTTCACTTGCCACACCCATGCCTTAATACTGTCAGACCTGTTGAATCAAGAAATCACATAAATAGAAGCTGTCTGACAAAGTTAAGCACGCTAACAGATCACAAAAAGCCACACATCATGCCACAATCTAAAAAAAAATAAAGAACAGATTAGAAACAAAGTAATGTACATTTTAGGTACGGTTTCAAAGCCATTTCTAAGGCTTTGGAACTCCAGTGAATCACAGGTAGAGCCATTATACAACAGATGGAGATAACTTGGAACAGTGGTGAACCTTCCTAGGAGTGGCCTGCCTACAAAAATTACTCCAAGAACATGACGACGGCTCATCCAGGAGGTCAAAAAGGAAGAACAACAACATCTAAAGAATTGCAGGTCTCACTTGACTCAGGTAAGATCAGTGTTCATGATTCAACAATAAGAAAGATACTGGGCAAAAATGGCATCCATGGGAGAGTTTCAAGGCCATGCCAATGCTGACCAAAAAGAACACAAAGGCTCATCTCACATTTACCAAAAAACATCTTGATTATCCCCAAGACTTTTAAGCAAATATTCTGTGGACTGATACAAAAATTTTACTTTTTGGAAGGTGTGCGTCCCGTTACATCTGGCATAAAACGAATACAGCATTTCATAACAAGAACATCATACCAACAGTCAGACATGGTGGTGGTAGTGTGATGGTCTGGGACTGCTTTGCAGCCTCAAGACCTGGACGACTTATCATATTTGATGGAACCATGAATTCTGAGCTCTACCAGAAAATCCTAAAGGAGAATGTCCGGCCCTCAGTTTGTGACCTCAAGCTCAAGTTCACTTGGGTTATGCAGCAGGACAATGATCTGAAACACAACAGCAAGACCATCTCCAAATGGTTCAAACAAAGCAAAATTTAGGTTTTGGAGTGGCCTAGTCAAAGCCCGGACTAAAATCCAATTGAGGTGCTGTATCATGACCTTACACCGGCCGTTCATGCTGGAAAACCCTCCAATGTGGCTGAATTAAAACAATTCTGCAAAGAAGAGTGGGTCAAAATTGCTCCACAGCAATGTGAAAGACTCATTATCAGTTATCGCAAACGCTTGATTGCAGTTATTGCCGCTAAGGGTGACGCAACCATTTATTAGGTTTAGGGGACAATTACTTTTTCACATAAAGCCAGGCAGGTTTGGACAGCTTTTTTGCCTTAAATGAAACCATCATTTAAAAACTGCATTTTTGTATTTACTCGGGTTATCTTTGTGTAATAATACAATTTGTTTGATTATCTGAGTCATTTAAGTGTGGCAAATATGCAACAAAAAAAAAATCAGAAAGGGGGAAATACTTTTTCACACAACTGTATGTTTTTCTTTTTTTAGAAGTGATCACCTTAGTTCACCACTGCATAAGGAGCTCAGAGAGCTAGGGGAGGAGAAAAAGCAGCACACTGGCCTTCCCAGCACAGCTGGAAAACGAACCACCTGTGCTTTAATGCCTAGTGTGGTGAGTTTTTGACAGGACAGCTGAGAGGGACTTGCAGGAACAGCAGGTATTTCATGCAAAGGAAGCAATATAAAGAGAACAGGATACTCTCTCATACAAGTACAGGGTACAACAAGCACATATCAGGAATATTAACCACTTTAAGACCAGCCTCGTTTTGGATTTTAGGTGTTTACATGTTTAAAACAGGTTTTTTTGCTAGAAAAAAACTTAGAACCCCCAAACATTATATATTGTTTTTTTTCTAACACCCTAGAGAATAAAATGGCGGTCGTTGCAATACTTTTTTTCACACCGTATTTGCGCAGCAGTCTTGCAAGCGCACTTTTTTTGGAAAAAATTCACTTTTTTGAATAAAAAAATAAGACAACAGTAAAGTTAGTCCAATTTTTTTATATATTGTGAAAGATAATGTGGAATGGCATCAAACTTTTACCCTCAAAAATCTCCATAGGCGACGTTTAAAAAATTCTACAGGTTGCATATTTTGCGTTACAGAGGAGGTCTACGGGTCTAATTATTGCTCTCGCTCTACCGATCGCGGCGATACCTCACATGTGTGGTTTGACCACCGTTTTCATATGCGGGCGCTACTCACGTATGCGTTCGCTTCTGCGCACGAGCTCGTCGGGACGGGGCGCTTTAAAAAAAATTTTTTTTGTTTTTCTTATTTATTTTTCTTGATTTTATTTATTTTTACACTGTTTTTTAAAAAAAAATTAATTGGCTCACTTTTATTCCTATTACAAGGAATGTAAACATTCCTTGTAATAGAAAAAAGCATGACAGGTCCTCTTAAATATGAGATCTGGGGTCAAAAAGTCCTCAGATCTCATATTTGGACTTCAATGAAAAAAAAAAAAAAAAAAAATGTCATTTAAAAAAATGACATTTGAAAATTCCTCTTTAAGAGGTATGGGCGGAAGTGACGTTTTTGACGTTGCTTCCGCCCTCCGATGTTATAGAGATGAGTGGCAGCCATCTTAGCGTCACTCATCTCTATGCACAGGAGGGGAAAGGACCCGATCGCCTCCGCGGCTGCCGACGGTTCCGGTAAGCGGCGGAAGGCGCGGGAGAGCGGCGGGAGGGGGGGGCACATCTCCCGCCGCCGATAACGGTGATCTCGCGGCGAATACGCCGCGATGACCACCATTATCGGAATGCCGACCGGCGCCTGAAGAGATGGATATCTCGGTTGTGGCAGCAGCTGCTGCCGTTACCGAGATATCCCTCTTCAAAAAAGGGACGTACATCGTCGTGCGCCGGTCGGAAAGTGGTTAAGTGCTGGGGTAACATATTCTTTAACTGACATTTCTTTCATGACTATTTTATGCAGTACAAGTTGACTGTGTTTACTTCTCTGAGCCAACCTTTTTTCATTGTATACCCTTGCCTACCTTTCAGACATACTGAATTTGTCTAATGTTGATTTGTAAAATATATGGTCAGTATTCTTTGTTGTAAGATGTACATAAGAAATGATAGAGTATATATTAACTGAAAGATATAGAGCTCTCTTGTAGCCTAAAACTGTAAGCAAGTGATTCTGATTAGTTGAAAGGATGTTGGTAATTTTGATTTGTTATCTATCAAACACTAATCAGTCCGATTAGAACTCCTAATAAAAAAACACAATGGAGAGCCATCTCTAGGTAATGAAGCATATCAGCCCAGGCATACTGTTTTTTTATTTAGTTTCTCCTTACCTTATATGGTCCTTTTTTGCTTATTTGAAAATGGTTTGAAAATTTTTGAAATGAAAGAAACTGGCCAGAGACCCTTAGGGCTCATTTACAAATGCGTCAATACCCAGTGTTTATGCAGCATTTTTAAAGCCTTGTAACCTGCCTTCAATGCCTGCCATGAATATTGCAATGGTACCGCCATTGTGGACGTGTTAACCACTTGACTTCCGGAAGATTTACCCCCTTTCATGACCAGGTAATTTTTTGCGATACGGCACTGTGCTACTTTAACTGACAATTGCGTGGTTGTGCGACTCTGTACTCAAGTAAAATGTATGTCCTTTTTTTCCCCCACAAATAGAGCTTTATTTTGGTGGTATTTGATCACCTTTTTATTTTTTGCTCTATAAACATAAAAGACAAACAATTTTGAAAAAAAAAAAAATATTTTTTACTTTCTGCTATTAAACATTTCCAATAAAAAAATTGATTGAAACAAATCAAATTTCCTCATAAATTTATGCCAGGGATTTCCAAACTGCAGCCCTCCAGCTGTTGCGGAACTACACGTCCCATGATGCATTGTAAAAAACTCTGACATTCACAGACATGACTAGGCATGATGGAAATTGTAGCACTGTCATTGTACTAATGACACTGGCTGGAAAGGGGTTAAACATCAGGGTCAATCAAAGGGTTAACTGTGTGCTTGACCAGTGTTTTAGTGCACTGTGGGGGGGGGGGGCTTTTCTGCTTTCAGGAACACAGGATCCATACCTTCCCTACTGACAGAACGCCGATCTGCCTTGTTTACATCGGCGTTCTGCCTCTGTGCTGGATTATTGGAGGGTACCGACTTCGTGGTTCCTGCAGATCAGCTCCTGTATAATCACAGCGAGAGTGGCGCAAATGCATGCCCCAGACCTATAAGTGCTGGATTACGTAGCAGTGCCACCGTATAAGTAAGTTATAAGTAAATTAATGAGCATTGCTTCATTCTTCATAATCAACACACCTGAATGGGCCCTTAAAGCTGAAGTTATTTTTTTTGGGGGGAGATATAGGTTCAATAACATTGCAGTACATTAAAGAAGTCCTGTGGAGAGGATCCTGTCATTCATGCACATTTCTCCCATTCACAGAAAGTATGGCATATGGAAACAGTACAAGGATTTTCTGAAATAAAAGGGGTAGACAATGAACTGCTAGGAACTAATATTCCAGAAAAAAATAAATACATTTCAGCAGTAACAACAAAAAAATTAATAGAATGCATTTAAATGCTGAGCATATAACCATCCCTTTTACAATCATTTTATCCTAGGCTCATCTTTTTATTTCCTATAAATTTTTATTAGTATTAAAGTTTATTGGTAGTTCAGTAAGGACAAACACAAAGATATGTAAAAAAAAGAACAGTTTTTATACAGAAATTTGAAAAGACATTCTGGGCTTGTGGAAGGTAAATGGTAATTCCCATGTCTACTTAGTAGACATTTAACTGCATTCAGTGTATGTCATGCAAAATGTTATAGGTAGTTGTAGAAACTTGAGCCTTGTATAAAAAGATTTGTTTCTGGATTGTTTTCAGTTCAACATTGACTTTAGAATTTAATTTTAATAGTTTAAACCAGAAAAATGTGCCGATCCAACAGATGTCAACCATCTCTGGAAGTATATTACAGAACTGTTTAGAGGTTTGTGGATGATTGTATATGAATTTCATACCTTCCTACTTTAGAACTTGAGAATAAAGGACACCTGAGGTTGAGCGGCAAAAAGTGGGCATGGTTAACCACGTAAGGACCGGAAGGATTTGCTCCCCTAATGACCAGGCCATTTTTTGCAATACGGCACTGCGTCACTTTAACTGACCACTGCATGGTCGTGCGATGCTGTACCCAAACAAAACTTACATCCTTTTTTTCCCACAAATAGAGCTTTCTTTTGGTGGTATTTGATCAGCTCTGTGTTTTTTTTTTTGTTTTGTTTTGTTTTTTTGCGCTATAAACAAAAAAGACAATTTTGAAAAAAAAAAAAAATGTTTTTTACTTTTTGCTATAATAATATATAAATATCCCCCAAAAAGAAACGAAAAAAAAAAAACAAATAAATGTCTTCATCAGTTTAGGCCCATATATATTCTTGTACATATTTTTGGTAAAACAAATCACTATAAGCATATATTGATTGGTTTGCGCAAAAGTTAAAGCATGTACAAAATAGGGGATAGATTTATGGCATCTTTATTATTATTATTTTTCTTTACTAGTAATGGCGATCAGCGATTTTTAGCGGGATTGCGACTATGTGGCGGACATATCGGACACTTTTGACAGTTTTTGGGAATCGTTGACATTTATACAGCGAAAACTAAAAATAGCCACTGGTTACTGTATAAATGTCACTGGCAGGGAAGGGGTTAACACTAGGGGCGATCAAGGGGTTAAATGTGTTCCCTCATGTGTGTTATAACTGTTGGGGGATGGGACTGCCTGGAGGAGGAGACCTATCGCTGTTCCTAATCTTTAGGAGCAGCAGATCTGTCTCCTCCCCTGACAGAACGGCGATCTATCTGTTTACATTGACAAATCTTCGTTCTGTCACTGTCAGGAGTGATCGGCGACCACCGGCCATGCGCATCGGCTCCAGGGTCGCGCGCGTGCCACCCCCTACAGCTCTTAGAGTGGCCAACATACCATAACTATGATTCGCCCAGGGGAGCCAGCCTGCCGCAGTATAACTGTGGCGGCTGATCCAATGAATATTTGGTGTCGCTTAATAGAGTGATTAGCAACAAAAAGCAAAGCTTACGTGGGAATTAGTCCAGATTAACCACTTGAAGACTAGCATGTCCAGGCCATTTTCAGCACTGTGGTACTTTGACAATTACTTGGTCATGAAACATTGTATCGAAATGTATATGTTTTTTTGAGACAGATAGAGATTCCATTAGTGGTATTTAATCACCTCTGGGTTTTTTATTTGTTACTGTATAAAAAAATAAATAGACTGAAAATGTTGAAAAAAAAAACTTGTTTCACTTAGTTTCTGCTATAAAACTTCACAAATAAATGATCTTTCTTAATTTATCAACCCTGATGTTCTGACTTCCTGTCTTAATTTTTTGAAGCTCTAAAATGCCAGGACAATACAAACTCCTTTAAAATGGCCATTTTTTTTAGAAGAAAGACTACCCAAAGTATTTAGTAAGCATAGTGAGCTTTTTTAAGTTGCAATTGTTTGGCACATTTTTTGGGAAAAATTAAGAAAGTAAATACAAATTGATTTTATTTCAGTTTTTATTTTAACACGTTACAGTATTTCTCACTAGGCATATCCAAAACGTTTTCTTGTACTCCTCTTGAGTATCCAAAATCCAAGGGGCATACATTTTACATCAGATTTCCTGGCTACCTATCACATTTCTTGAAGTGCCAGGAAAGCAGACACCCAATGTATTTTTAAGAGTAATATACAATCAAATAGTGCAGCGCAGCTTAGTGATGGTATTGTCCTTCAAAAAATCAAAGTCCCATAAATAATAGGAAAAGTCCATAAAGCAACAAAGGATCCATGTGAGCAATAAAGGATGTTCTCAATCATGTTACCATGGCACCAGGCAGCTTTATTTGGTATTGGGTGACTCTGTAGCTCCACCCCACTGACTGAGTCCTGTTGGAAGTAACGCGTCAAATAGTCAAAAATGAAAAATGCCTGTAAACGAAATGCGGCTAAGCGTGAGTTACCGCGTTTACACGCGTTTACAAGCTGATACAGACATTTTGTGTTTCAAATGCCCCTGAACATCTGTTCTGAACGCATTTTTTTGCTTTCCAAAAAATGCTTCTGAACTCAACTGCCTGGAAACGACTGTAAACGACACTGTACTGATAAGATAACATAGAGGAGAGTTGAGGGGCAGCTGAAATAAACCCTGACTGCTCCTAAACGTCAGTTTACCAGCAACAGTGTACATGAAGCCTTAAGAGGCATGGTGAGTCTTTTAAACACCAGTATAATGTAGATATACTGCTGCGCTGGATCACGTACTAGCTATGTGATCCAACACTCCTGGATGTGGGGCACGCATGTGCGCCACCGGCTTCCCGCTTCCACTGTGATTAGACACGGCGGGAGCTGATCTGCACGTACTGCAGATTTGATGTTCGAAGGCACTCACTGATCATTGGGAAGGGAGACATAACGGCAAACTGCCTATGTAAACGAGGCAGAGCGCCGTACTATCAGTGCAGAAGGCATGGATCCTGTGTTCCTGTAAAGAAGGAACATGGATCCATGCCTTCCCCTAATAAAATCAGCTCGCACACAGTGCACAAACACTGGCTAGACACACAGTTAACCATTTGATCCCCCCTGATGTTTAACCCCCTCCCAGCCAGTGTCATTGGTACAATGATAGCGCATATTTTTTAGCTCTGATCACTGTATTAGTGTCACTTAGTCCCCAAAACGTGTCAAAAGTGTCAGTTAGTGTCCCGACTGTCCACTGCAATAGTGCAGTCCCACTATAAGTCGCTGATCGCTGCCATTACTAGTAAAAAAATAAATAAAAAAAAATATATATAAAAAATATCCCATACTATGTAGACGCTATAACTTTTGCACAAACCAATCAATATACGCCACCCCGATAGTGATTTTTTTTTTACCAAAAATATGTAGCAGAACACATATTGGCCTAAGAAATTCGATTTTTTATCTTTTTTTTATTGGCTATTTTATAGCAGAAAGTAAAAAATGTATGTTCTTTTCTCAAAATGTTTTTGTTTAAAGCGCACAAAATAAAAACCGCAGTAGTGATCAAACACCACCAAAAGAAAGCTTGTTTGTGGGATAAAAAGGGCATGTTTGGGTACAGCGTCACACGACTGCGCAATTGTAAAGCAGTGCCGTATGACAAAAAATGGCCTGGCAAGGAAGGGGGTAAATCTTTCGGAGGTCAAGTGGTTTAAGATTACATTTTTTTGCCAGTTTTTCAAAAATGCACAAAGATAATGATTTTTTTTTTTTGCAGTCCAAAATACGTTCTGCTACTCCTCCCGAGAATACCACATGTGTGAGACTTTTCCAATGTTTTAACTGATTATGTACTGGACATTGTATCTTGTGTATGAAAAAGGCAACAAAAATTGTATCAAAATACTGTACTGTAATGCTTGCATCTGTAGGAGTGGTCAGGGAATATACTTTAGACCCCTTTCACACTGGGGCCCTTTTCAGGTGTTTTAGCGCTAAAAATAGCACCTGAAAAGCGCCTATCAAGCCACCCCGGTGTGAAAGCCCGAGTGCTTTCACACTGGGGCAGTGCGCTTGCAGAACGGGAAAAAAGTCCTGCAAGCAGCATCTTTGGGGCAGTGCGGGAGCGGTGTATACACTGTTCCCAAAACGCCCTGCCCATTGAAATGAATGGGCAGTCCTGCCGAAGCACCCACAAAGCGTTTTGGCAGCGCCGCAATACGGGCGCTAATAACCCTAGTGTTCCGCTAGTGGATGAAAAGCGCCACTATAACAGCAGTAAAACTAGCGGCGCTGTAACCACACCACCCCAGTGTGAAATGGGTCTTAGTGTAGCATCACCTATATCAGTCCCTGTTCCTGTAAGCCAGGCAAGACTAGCCTACTGATACATGACTGCCTCCAAGAATGTTATGTTCATTGAGTAGGTAATACAGGTATTTCTCAGGAACATAGTCAATGGGAAGTGTAGATGTGTCACTTGTACACTAAAGACGCTCTGGCCTACATAGATGGTTGAGAGGACTCCTTTACAGAACTACCGTGAACATTAGATAGCTTTGGAGAAGTATCGGGTCTAAAGGGACCAGCTAAGAAAAATCTGTGGTCTTCCCTTTTGGACTCCTTAAGATTGCAGGACCACATTTTATGCTTAGGTATTGTAGTTCATAACAATACTAAGCAGTTTCCTTCTAATAAGGTCCTCCCTATTTTATCCCAAATGGAAACCAAACTCCACCAATTACACTCACTGCTGCTTAATTTGATTGACCAAATTAAATTAATACAAATAGTCTTTCTCCCCAAATGTTTATAAGTATTTAGTGCATCTTAAGTGCATCTTTAGTAGACCAGACTGTGTGGACTGCACAGAGACAACCAAAAACGCATATAAAGTAATGATATTTATTAAGATAGGTGATAAAAATAAGAAAATACAAACAGTGCACAACCAACCCAACAAACCCACCAACAACAACAGTATATACAGCGAGGGACATTACCAGAAACGCCGATGTCAACCAGGCCAGGGTCATACACAGCAGATCAGCAGAAGGACAAGGGATGTTCCAGAAACATAAACGTTAGCCAGGCCAAGGTCATACACAGGGAGATCAGTAGTAAGGGACAGGAAACCAACAGGGAGGGGATGGATCGAGCTGAAGGGTCAGGGTCAGGGTACGGGTACAGGAACACAGGAAGGACCAGGTCAGGGTACGCTCGGGAACAAGGTCAGATGCAGGATCGGGTAACATGCAGCAAAGTCACAGCCCAAGTAGAGCGATACCAAGGCAAGCATGTGAGGGCTTGCCGGGTATTTATAAGACTGCCAGTGATTGACCTCACGTAACAACTGAGCCCCGGAGGTGCCGTCTGCTCCACACTGCTGGAGTACACCCGCTGGTGGACACCAGTACTACGGACGAAGGATCCAACAGTGCCACCAGCAGGTGAGTCCTCTTATTACAGGCCCTGGGTGTTAGAAGACACCCACTGGTGGACACTGGTACTGCGATCCAAGAGACAGATAGCGACACAAACGGATGAACCTTTTCATGACAGCATCCCTTGTTTTCCTCCACCAGACACCATTTGGGAAATGCATTGCATTCTTAAAGCGGAATTCCACCCAAAAGTGGAACTTTTGCTTATCGGATTCCCCCCCCCCCCACTTTGGTGCCACATTTGGCACCTTTCGGGGGGAGTGGGTACCTGTTTTTGACAGGTACCATGTCCCTACTTCCGTTGGATTTCGCCGCGGCAAGGTACGTCAGAAGTCTGACCCCCCTCCTCCTTCCCCTACTGCTGGGCCAGTAAAAGAGCAAAGCGCGCTTTGTGCATGCGCAGTAGAGACCCGACTGTGAAGCTGCAAGGCTTCACTGCCGGGTTCCCTTACCGACAAAGGCAACGGCAGCACCTGACAGCTGATGAACACATCGGCTGGGGTGCCGACATGGCTGGATTCCAGGACAGGTAAGTGTCCTAATATTGAAAGTCAGCAGCTACAGTATGTGTAGCTGCTGACTTTACATTTTTGGCGGAGGGGTGAAATACCACTTTAATATGGAATCATTCTCCCCTGTGAGTTTTACAATTATCCTTGGAAGCCTTAAAGGCAGATAGAGACTTGTGGTCTTAAATCTATACAGTTATTGTGTGGCCTCTCAGCTGGCGTGTATCCATTAATCGCAGTTGTCCAAGGAACTAAGTGCTGCTACAAGTGTGGCAGCACTGATTGTGGGCTCTTATGGGCATTTGAGAAATCTACCATATAAATTGTCACCCCATGTTTGTAAAAAATTGATCACCGTGGCAACTATTGTTTACTCTTGGCACAAAGTAAATTCCCTCTTAAGTAGAGATTTTAAACCTTACCATGGAGCACCCCATCCCAAATGTTTTCTAATCAAATACATTTTTTGCGAATTTTGCAAAAGGCATATTATTATGTTATAAAACAGATACTGTGTGGTGGTCCTCAAAGGGGTTGAGTATCTGAAAGACATTTTTCTAATAAATGTTTTTGTGGATCTGCAGTCTCTGAAGAAGGGTAAGATGATTGCGCATAGGGATTTCTTTAAATAATCCTGAGACATGCCATTGTGAAACAATTTGACCTCTCTTGTGCTTAGTCCTCCTGAATCACTCCTGCATATTCAGGGCCATGAAGGTGGTTACTGATTTATAGGTTCTTCTACAGTCAACTGCAGTTCGGCCTTTTTCCATGGCCTGTTACAAATGGAAAGTATATATTCAACTCTGGATGACTCTGTGTGTTCTGGGACAGAAAAATCCTGGTTTCACATTGCCATTACTGCAAATGAACTGATATAGTTTAAGTTAATCTATAATCTCTATTAAACTCCGGAGCAGATTGCCAAAATGGGAGTCTTGCCTCATGCCAGGTTCCCACAATGTGTTATGGGCCCAGCATGATTGTTTCACGTGTTCTGGTTGTGTCCTCATATCCACCCCTACCGGTCCCATATATATTATTTTCTTCAATCACACTTGGCCTTTTCAGAATCAGACTTCCCTAGAAACATTGCGCCTGAATTTTATGAATAAATATATCTCTGCAAATTGTGCTTGAGTTCTGTTCTGCTTCATCTGTTATACTATGTAATACTATGCTCAGAAAGCTATACTTTTAAATGAAAGAGATTCTCAACCTCCCTGCATTCTTGAAACTGATCATTGATGCACTGACAAAGTATACATTTATTTATTCTAGCCGTGCTTGTCCTAAGATATTTGACAAAATCTAGAAGCCATGACTGGAAGCAATGAATAACCCTTACTCTTAATAACTTGGTTGATGAGGCCCTTTTTTAATTGGGTACTTGTGACAATCACAAACATTCTAATCCAAGAAGTGGATTAGAATGTCCCCATTGTACCACTGCTCCTGGAATCAAGCGATGCATTCGATTTCTACCTAATGTCATATGAAAATATGTAGCTGAATGTGTATCCTTACTCTATGTACACCCTGTATTTCACTATTATAGGGCTGTGCCCCTTCTTTCGTAATTTATGTTGACTTATGCTGCATTATATAAACCTTAAAAATAAACACCTTAAAAAATATAGAGGAATTGGTGTCCTAATTTGTTTGGCATAATGCTAGAATATAGTTTTACTGGGAAAGACAGTTAAAGAGGACCTCCCCCTACTGTATAAACCTGGCAATAATATACTGTATACAGTACAGTATATTACTGTTCATTTTGTATTTATACACATATTGCTCTCTATTTCATGTATATTGCTGTCTATTTCTAATGTAATAGTTATAAAGGCTATAGGGTTTAAGATTATTTTTTATTAATGTATTATTTTTTTATTTTGTGTTTATATACTTATACCTTTGGAATAATAAGTGACATCTTATATTATTATCCAGAGATGTGGTTATCTCGATTTATAATGTTATGCATGATATAACTGGTCGGATTTTCCAATGGGAAATGTGTGATGACAGGCTGTTGGTGGAAAATCCGACCATGTGTATGCTCCATTCTCCGCGATTTTCCGCAGACAAATGTTGGATAGCAGGTTTTAAAATTTTCCACTGACAAATGTCTGTTGTCAGATTTTCCGAGAGTATGTACACAAGTCAGTCGGACAAAAGTCCAAAGTACAAACGCGCATTCTCGGAAGCAAGGACAAGCTGGAAGCGGTCAGTCTTGTAAACTAGCGTTCGTAATGGAAAATTAACATTCGTGACATGGCAAATTATGAAATCTCCAAATGCAGTGCACAATTCTCTTCTTCTTTAATGGGATAATAATGACGATCCTTTGCTGGTGATACTGATGGAGTTATTGCAAACTAATTTTCAAAGGCTTTTTTTTTTTCTAGTGATATCAAGAATAATATTTTTATGCTTTTTTTTTTTTTTTTTTATTTGGGAAAGTTACCACAACACCATTATCCCGTAGTTTTTAAGATCAAAGATACAACTATGTTGGTGCCCCTTGTCAATTTTACATTGTATTTTTTTAAATGTAACTGCCTACTCCCAAACTGTCATTTGAAGTAAAACACATAGCCAAGTATTATTCTCCACAATTTTTTTTTTATTGTGCATTAAAAAAAGAAAACAAATACAATTAGACATGTTATCTATGCTATAGAACTTAACCAAAAAGTACATTCTATGCATCCAAAAATATACCAAATCAAATCATTATTCAACCAAAAAAAATAACTCCAAGGCCAATAATAAATAACACGCTATCTCCTCTGATTCCGCAACATGATTGGTTGACAAACGAAATGAACTGAAAAGCGTGAAATGAAAAGTGTGAATCAACACTCACCAAACTTCTACTAACACGAAATTAGCAGAAAGAGCCCAGAAGGGTGGTGCTAAAGAGCTGAAAAACAACCTAGTACGTCACTACGTTCGTAATTGTTGACCAACAATTGTGTGGCCGTGTGTATGCAAGACAAGTTTGGGCCAACGCCCTTCAGACAAAAGTCCACGGTTTTATTGGTCAACAATCCGATCGTGTGTACGAACGAGGCTTAAGTCCCCCAGGAGGCAGATTGTATGGTCTGATCATTTAGTATGTGGGATCTCTAGGACATGTATCTTACAAGTTTGATGCCTTTCCGAGAGGAGGAGCGCATGTCAGCATATCCCTTTATATAGAAGCTGTCAGTGTATCCAGACCCTGATAAAGTCCAGTTCGACAAAACGCATAGAAATGAGCTGATTAGGTTGACGTCATACAATGTTGTCTCTTGGTAAGCAGCAGTGTTTCTCTAAGACTGTTTTCAGGCAATTGTGGGCTAAAAATAGTGCCTGTAAAGCGCCTGAAAAATGCCTCCCCTGCAGCCCCAGTGTGAGAGCCTGAGTGCTTTCACACTGGGGAGTTGCACTTGCAGGACGTTAGAAAAAGCAGCATCTTTCATGCAGTGCAGGAGCGGTGTATACACCGCTTCTCCACCGCCCCTGCCATTGAAATCAATGGGGGCACCGCTGCCGAAGCGCCTGCAAAACGATTTGGCAGCGGTGCTTTGCGGGTGCTTTTTAACTCTTTATTTGGCCGCCAGGGGGGGTTAAAAGCACCCCGATAGGGGCCGAAAAGCGCTGCTGTAACAGCGGTAAAGCCCTGCTAAAATTAGGGATATTTTGGCATCTGAGCCTCTTATGCCTTTGTGTGTCTGGGATTCACTACTTGCTCTTAGGTAACAGGTCTCTCACTGGAGAAATTCCTAAGGTGATGGGACTTTGAGGAACATGATTTAGTGATTTTTTTTTCACAATGTTTGGATTTTAACTTTATTCATTCTATTATATATGATTATTGTGGATTGATTACTGTGTATTATGCACTAAATTTTTTGGATTTTTTATTAGTTTTGGCACTACAGTTCCTATATATCATTCTCTATTGCCAGCAGCCTTGAAAAATTGGTACTAACATGAACATTGGGATGGGTTTACTAAAGGCAAATAGACTGTGTACTTTGCAAGTGCAGTTGCACTCATTTTCCCAGAGCTTAGTAAATGTGGCAAAGCTCTGATGATTTCCATCTTCCAATCATGTGCAAGCTAAAATGTTTTTTTTTTTTTTAAGTGAGTCTTCCTTGCACCAGATTTGGTATTCTTTACAAAGTTAAACTTTACCACATTTACTAAGCTCTCAGGAAAATAAATGAAAGTTCATGGTCTATTTGGGTTTAGTAGCTCCACCCCATTGTCTTTTAGATATACCATCTGGTCCTAATATACTTAAAGTGGTTGTAAACTTTTTACTACCACTTTAACCTACAGCTAAACCTATAATAAGGCTTACCTGTACTGGAAATATCTCCTAAACCTGCATGATTTAGGAGACATTCACCATATACGCTTGTGCCGACGTCATTGGCGCATGCACACTGAAGAGAGGGCATAATCGCGCCGTTTCTAAAGGACTCGTGCCATGACCGGCAGCTCCTGCGTGCATGACATCACGTGACTCCGGCCAGTCACAGAGCCGGAATCCACGGCCCCGGAAGGAAGAGGGGTGAAGATAAAGGTGGCCACCAGCGGGGGCATCACGGGCTTCATTTGCAGGTAAGTGCAACATAATGGGCTAGTATGCGATGCATACTAGCCCATTATGCTTTTACTTTTTAGGGGAAAAAAGAGGAAGCAAAACCCATCAGGTTTTACTTCCTCTTTAAGGAGCACAGCTTAAAGCTTGCCATTCTCTAGTTGATTTTAAATCAAACGTTTGCACAAACATTCTACAAAAATTCTCATCAATACATTTGATGACATGACAAATGTCATTTGAAAGAACTTCAAAAAACGTTGTGTTTAACGCCTAATTTTGGAGTGAATGGACATTCTGGAATGAAAACCATATTCACTGTTAAGCCCCATACACACGCGCGGATTATCCGAGGACCAGGTCCGTCGGATCATGTCCGTCGTACTTTGTCCGATGTTGGTTTTGCGTACACACGGTCGGACAAAGTTGTCGGAAAATCCGATCATTCTGAACGTGGTGACGTTTGTTGCCTACGACGGGACTACGTAGAGGCTAGTAGCCAATAGCTTTGGTCTTGTAATGTGATCTGAGCATGCGTAGCACTTTGTCCATCGGAATTCGCTACACACGATCGGATTTGGTGTGATCGGACTTTGTTGTCAAAAAATCTATCCAGCAGGAGATAGGACTTTGTCCGTCAGACAATCTGATGGAAACTGTCCGATGGTGCCTACACATGGTCGGAATTTCCGACAACATTGTCTGATAGGACAGAATCCATCGGAAAATCCGACCGTGTGTATGGGGCTTGAGAAATTCTTTCTTTAGCAAATGGATTTCTATCTGTTCAAGAAAGAATTTTCATTCTGCTGCTTCGAATTTTCTTGTAATTGTGGTCGGAAACAAAGATTGATTTGATCTTGCTAACAATCATAAAATCAACGTTCTTAAAATAAAAATTCTACTAGTGTATGACCAGCTTTGCTTGTTTAACTCTGTAGCCTGTTCTTTGGTCATTGGAACATAAACAGGATCAAATTTAGCCTTTTTTATTGTTGTATGTGGCTTGTCCAAAGCAATTCTAGCTATGGCTATAGACCACCTAAAGCAATGCCTCAGGCTTTCTTGTCTCACCAGTTGTTTGTAACAACTGGATTTTTTTTTGTCATGTTCTATTGCTTTAGCTATTAGTGAGGCTGTTGAAAAAGAAGTCTTCAGAAAATTCATTTGATGACAATATATACAGTATGTATCTATAAAAAACAATGCTATTCAAATAATCTTGTAAATCGTATTATTGTTATAATTATTAACGATTTATATAGTGCCAACAGTTTATGCAGCGCTTTACAATATAGAGGGGGGGGGGGGGGGGCACAATTACAGTACAGTTCAATACAGAAGGGACATCTAACAAAGGGGATTACTCAAACTACATAGGCTACTATAGTTAGTACTTTGTACCCAATAATGTGTGGCTTCAAGTGATACTAAAGTCTCTGTTGTTGTTTGTTTTTTTTAACAAAAAAATAATAAAATGTTATACTTACTTTAATAAATAAAAGGATCTTGCGAGCTACGAATAATATATTAGGCTGAAAGTCTTAAAGAAGCATCTTGTTGATGCAAAGAGATGTAATAATGCCTTTCAGCTGCTGACACCAATCACACTTCCATATGTTATGTTGAGCTAAACAAGTATATATAAATATTGTGCCGCGCTGTAAGAATATTATTGCAAAATGAATGCTCAAACATGAGTCCAATACATAAAGTGCAAATGCAAGTAATAGTTGTAGGTCTAAAAAAAAAATATATATATATTGTGCCACACTCTGTGAATTAATCTAATTCAATATTTCATAATGCACATTCAAACATGATTCTAATCCATAAAGTGCAGATTCAAAGAATATATACTGTAAATAATATCTGTATTAAAGTCAAATAAACCAATATCAACAATTGATTTTACACATATAGATATAATCAGTCCTTAAACAATCAATTAACCACTTGCTTACTGGGATCTTAAACCCCCCCTCCTATCCAGACCAATTTTCAGCTTTCAGCACTGTTGCACTTCGAATGACAATTGCGCGGTCATACAACACTGTACCCAAATGAAATGTTTATTATTTTTTCCCCCCAAATAGAGCTTTCTTTTGGTGGTATTTGATCACCTCTGCGATTTTTATTTTTTGTTAGAATTTTTTAAAAAGACCGAATTTTTAAAAAAAATAAAAAATGTTTTTTTTTTTAAATTTTGTTATAAAAAAAAAAATGGGTAATTTTTGTCCGTCATTGATGTACGCTGATGAGGCGGCAGTGACGGGCACCGATAGGTGGCAGTTATGAGCACTGATGGGTGGCAGTGATGGGCACTGATGGATTACACTGATAGGCAGCACTTTTAGGTGGCACTGATTGGCAGCACTGGTGGGCATTGATAGGTGGCACTGGTGGGCATTGACAGGTGGCACTGGTGGGCATGGACAGGTGGCACTGGTGGGCATGGACAGGTGGCACTGGTGGGCATGGACAGGTGGCACTGGTGGGCATGGACAGGTGGCACTTGTGGGCATGGACAGGTGGCACTTGTGGGCATTGCAAGTGGGACTGATGTCCCTTTAAGTTAAGCCGGTGATCGGCTTTTTTTTTTCTCCTCCGCTGTCAGCGTGAGGAGAAAAAAAAAAACGATCACCGAGCTTTTGTTTTTATCATGTGATCAGCTGTCATTGGCTGACAGCTGATCACATGGTAAGGGGTCGGGACGCGCCCCTTACTCGGATCGCTGATGTCATATGACGCCCTCCCTGGAATTGACATCCGCGCTGAGGCCGTCATTCGGCCATATCGCGGATGTCTAGTGGTTAAAGGCTCCTCAGTGACTTGTGATAGTGCTTCAGGGTAAATACTCTCAGTGACTTCACACACGTACCCCCCGTGTGATTGCGCTCCCCTTTGGGGATGCGTCCGCACAGCTTAGTTTGGTCAGGCAAGCATTAGAACCATCACTGGGCTCAAGTTTAATTGACTCTGCGAATCCTCAGATGCTTCAATATAGATGTCCTTTATTTATATATATATATATATATATATATATATATATATATATATATATATGTGTATGTGTGTGTGTGTGTGTATATGTATGTATGTATGTGTGTATATATATATATATATATATATATATATATATATATATAGGCTGGATAGTGTGATTCCGCTTTAACTCAAAAACTGATTGTATAAAATATGCCAATGTATTTACATGCTGTAGGTGCTACCAGCGCACCACTCTATACAGGGTTGGCCCAAGACATTGTGCTGCCTGGACCAAGAATGAAATGCTGCCCCCCCCCAAAAAAAAATCACGCCCACCAAAAGGCCCCCACATTCATTATTTTATATCATGATAACTAAAGGGGACCGGTCATGGTGGTCTACATGTATAGGAGTATAAAGAGGACCTGTGATGGCACTATACATGTATATAGGGGTAGAAAGAGAACCTGTCATGGCTCCATACATTTAAAGGAATATAAAGACTACCTGTCATGGCGCTACACATGTTTATAGGAGTATAAAGAGGACCTGTCATGGCTCTATACATGTATATAGGAGTATAAAGGCACCTGTGCGTGGCCGGTGGCCACAATGTCTGCTGGTCACCTGTGATCGCTCCACAGAGAGCCAGAACAGGGATCTCTCAATGTAAACAGACACATCCCCATTCTGAGAGGGGAGGAGAGACAGATCTGCTGTTCCTAGTGATTAGGAACAGCGATCTCTCTCCTCCTCCTCCAGTCAGTCTCATCCCGCCACAGTTAGAAACACCCCCCAGGGAACACATTTAACACCTTGATCGCCCCCTAGTGTTAACCCCTTCCCCGCCAGTGACATTTACACAATAATCAGTGCATTTTTATAGCACTGATTCTGTATAAATGTTTTAATAGTAGGCCATAATGTGCATAAAGTAAAGGCCAGTACCCCTAGGGGATGCTTGGGGTAAAGATAGACACTTTAAAACGATGTATGCATGTGAAGAAGTAAACGTTTATTCAAAATTGTACATAGTGAACAAGGGAATGCTCAGAAGGCATAGTATGTTTGCAATAGGGATACAATCAGTTGATACAGTTTATAACATGTCAAAAGAGCAAAACATACAAAGCATTTATGACAGAGGTATAAACTTGCTTGGTACATATGGTAAGGAAGATGCCAACATGTTTCGGACTGTGGTCCTTTATCAAGGCAAATTGTGTCCTTAGAGACTCATCTAAATAGATGAAGGGTCATAAAATTAGTCTCAATATATCAATACATTATATTTGCACTAGAGAGATCTATATTGCTAGAGGAGATTTATCTCAGAAGAGAAAACACAATGAGGTACTCACATGTCTTGCCAAAGCTCAATTGTTTGTCATATAGAGGTAGCCACTGAGCGTGGGATCCAAAGGATCAGGGTATGTGCAGTAAAAACAGAGTGTATTTGAACACTGGGGCATGGAAGGCCTGCTAGGAACCCCCTCAGAATACAAGGTCCAACATACAGGTTTTAGGGCTGAAAGCCCATAGCCTGTATTAAACACAGTTAATCAGCGGATATATCACTGTAAAATAAAGTAAAATGGGGATAGTCAGGGACAAAAAAAAACAGAGTAAGGGTATCTGGCCACAATCAATATGTAGACCTTGTATTTACCTGAGTATAATTTGTGAGTAGAAGGGAGGAGGTCAGCTCTGGTCAGTCATCAGCATGAGACTGAGACCAGAGTGTGGAAAGTTTATATGTGGTCAAGTAATGACTAACAGCTGAGGGTGGGTGTGTGTCAATCGTCCAGAAGCCTCAGTATTAGTTTGCTGCTGTGTGATTGGGAGGCGGGCGTCAAGAGGCGCTGTGTTGGCCTCCCAATGTGGACCTCTGACGGGGCGGTGCCGGGCGCGGCCGCGTCATGACGGCGCGGCCGCGTCCGGCGTCGTGACGTCACCGACGCGGGACAGACAGTCGCCAGCTTCCTGGTGCGCTCCACAGTGGAGCGCAAACAGGAAGTAGGCCAGTGAACTGACCTAGATGGAAGGCGGGAGGGTGGCGCGTGCGCACTGTAAACAATGCGCCGGCGCCCCTGGTCTTACCCGCGCCGGGTATTCATAATAGAGGGGGGGGAAACCGAAAAGCAGGTGGAATGTAGAATAGGTGGATCCATAAGGGAAATAGTCACAAAAAGAGCAATGGGGGACATGCAAGCTTAGTACAATAAATGACCTAGTGGTATATATGGCCTGTAACACAATGGAGGGAAGGGGAAAGAGACCCATGTTACAATTTATTGCACAGTATATATTGTATGGATAGAAAAACATAAATTGGTGATGCATATGGAGAATGTACATAAATATATATATACAATATGAAACATATGGACATATATTCCTATATGCTATAGAAGAAGGCATCCAATCCACAAAATAAAAGGAAGTAACAGTACAGGCAATGTACACTGGGTGTGAATGCTTGAACGTGGGAGGCCATAAATTACAGGTCTAATTCACAGACTCCGGTCTCGAAGCCCTCAAGGTAAGGTTTAAAATTAAAGGCCTCGTTTAGGCCAGGGGGTATGGTGGCATTGAGGTGGAAAATCCAACGAAGTTCACTCTGAAGGAGTGCTTTGTTGTAATCGCCCCCTCGGTTTGGGGGGGGAATGTGGTCTAGAGCTCTGAATGAGATCTTGGGAATAGTATCAGGGTGGACAATAGAGGTGTGTCGTCCCAAAGGTAAATCGGGATCTCTTAGGTTTATACTGGTAACGTGTCCATAGATGCGTTTCCAGAATGGTAGTTTGGTCTTACCCACGTAAAAGCATCCACATTCACATTCTAAAAGGTAAACAATTCCAACTGAACGACAATTTACATAATGCTTAGGAAAAAGGCGTTGACCATTGGGTAAAAGGTTGTGTAGATTGGATTTAGGTAGGTATTTGCAATATTTGCAATTGCCACATGGGTAGGTGCCCTTAAGCTGTCTCTGGGATTTGTTACTACTCTTGTATTCACTAGTGATGAGTTTGTCTCGAAGAGATGGGGCACGTCGATAAGTGATCAAAGGTTTGGGCGGGACAAAGGGGGAAAGGGCTCTATCTGTAGAGATGATGTGCCAGTTAGAAACACCCCCCAGGGAACACATTTAACACCTTGATCGCCCCCTAGTGTTAACCCCTTCCCCGCCAGTGACATTTACACAATAATCAGTGCATTTTTATAGCACTGATTCTGTATAAATGTTTTAATAGTAGGCCATAATGTGCATAAAGTAAAGGCCAGTACCCCTAGGGGATGCTTGGGGTAAAGATAGACACTTTAAAACGATGTATGCATGTGAAGAAGTAAACGTTTATTCAAAATTGTACATAGTGAACAAGGGAATGCTCAGAAGGCATGGTATGTTTGCAATAGGGATACAATCAGTTGATACAGTTTATAACATGTCAAAAGAGCAAAACATACAAAGCATTTATGACAGAGGTATAAACTTGCTTGGTACATATGGTAAGGAGGATGCACATCATCTCTACAGATAGAGCCCTTTCCCCCTTTGTCCCGCCCAAACCTTTGATCACTTATCGACGTGCCCCATCTCTTCGAGACAAACTCATCACTAGTGAATACAAGAGTAGTAACAAATCCCAGAGACAGCTTAAGGGCACCTACCCATGTGGCAATTGCAAATATTGCAAATACCTACCTAAATCCAATCTACACAACCTTTTACCCAATGGTCAACGCCTTTTTCCTAAGCATTATGTAAATTGTCGTTCAGTTGGAATTGTTTACCTTTTAGAATGTGAATGTGGATGCTTTTACGTGGGTAAGACCAAACTACCATTCTGGAAACGCATCTATGGACACGTTACCAGTATAAACCTAAGAGATCCCGATTTACCTTTGGGACGACACACCTCTATTGTCCACCCTGATACTATTCCCAAGATCTCATTCAGAGCTCTAGACCACATTCCCCCCCCAAACCGAGGGGGCGATTACAACAAAGCACTCCTTCAGAGTGAACTTCGTTGGATTTTCCACCTCAATGCCACCATACCCCCTGGCCTAAACGAGGCCTTTAATTTTAAACCTTACCTTGAGGGCTTCGAGACCGGAGTCTGTGAATTAGACCTGTAATTTATGGCCTCCCACGTTCAAGCATTCACACCCAGTGTACATTGCCTGTACTGTTACTTCCTTTTATTTTGTGGATTGGATGCCTTCTTCTATAGCATATAGGAATATATGTCCATATGTTTCATATTGTATATATATATTTATGTACATTCTCCATATGCATCACCAATTTATGTTTTTCTATCCATACAATATATACTGTGCAATAAATTGTAACATGGGTCTCTTTCCCCTTCCCTCCATTGTGTTACAGGCCATATATACCACTAGGTCATTTATTGTACTAAGCTTGCATGTCCCCCATTGCTCTTTTTGTGACTATTTCCCTTATGGATCCACCTATTCTACATTCCACCTGCTTTTCGGTTTCCCCCCCCTCTATTATGAATACCCGGCGCGGGTAAGACCAGGGGCGCCGGCGCATTGTTTACAGTGCGCACGCGCCACCCTCCCGCCTTCCATCTAGGTCAGTTCACTGGCCTACTTCCTGTTTGCGCTCCACTGTGGAGCGCACCAGGAAGCTGGCGACTGTCTGTCCCGCGTCGGTGACGTCACAACGCCGGACGCGGCCGCGCCGTCATGACGCGGCCGCGCCCGGCACCGCCCCGTCAGAGGTCCACATTGGGAGGCCAACACAGCGCCTCTTGACGCCCGCCTCCCAATCACACAGCAGCAAACTAATACTGAGGCTTCTGGACGATTGACACACACCCACCCTCAGCTGTTAGTCATTACTTGACCACATATAAACTTTCCACACTCTGGTCTCAGTCTCATGCTGATGACTGACCAGAGCTGACCTCCTCCCTTCTACTCACAAATTATACTCAGGTAAATACAAGGTCTACATATTGATTGTGGCCAGATACCCTTACTCTGTTTTTTTTTGTCCCTGACTATCCCCATTTTACTTTATTTTACAGTGATATATCCGCTGATTAACTGTGTTTAATACAGGCTATGGGCTTTCAGCCCGCCCTAAAACCTGTATGTTGGACCTTGTATTCTGAGGGGGTTCCTAGCAGGCCTTCCATGCCCCAGTGTTCAAATACACTCTGTTTTTACTGCACATACCCTGATCCTTTGGATCCCACGCTCAGTGGCTACCTCTATATGACAAACAATTGAGCTTTGGCAAGACATGTGAGTACCTCATTGTGTTTTCTCTTCTGAGATAAATCTCCTCTAGCAATATAGATCTCTCTAGTGCAAATATAATGTATTGATATATTGAGACTAATTTTATGACCCTTCATCTATTTAGATGAGTCTCTAAGGACACAATTTGCCTTGATAAAGGACCACAGTCCGAAACATGTTGGCATCTTCCTTACCATATGTACCAAGCAAGTTTATACCTCTGTCATAAATGCTTTGTATGTTTTGCTCTTTTGACATGTTATAAACTGTATCAACTGATTGTATCCCTATTGCAAACATACTATGCCTTCTGAGCATTCCCTTGTTCACTATGTACAATTTTGAATAAACGTTTACTTCTTCACATGCATACATCGTTTTAAAGTGTCTATCTTTACCCCAAGCATCCCCTAGGGGTACTGGCCTTTACTTTATGCACATTATGGCCTACTATTAAAACTGTTATACAATTTTGGGATGCGATAGACCATTTGTTGTTCTCACCTACTTGCCCACCTAAATAATTATTCTGTATAAATGTCAATGGTCCCAAAAATGTGTCAAAAGTGTCCGATCTGTCCGCCACAATGTTGCAGTCCCGCTAAAAATCGCCGCCATTACTAGTAACAAAAAATAATAATAAAAATGCCATAAATGTATCCCCTATTTTGTAGACACTATAACTTTTGCGCAAACTAATCAATGTATGCTAATTGCGTTTTTTTTTTACCAAAAATACGTAGAAGAATACATATTGGCCTAAACTGATGAAGAAATTTTGGATATTTATTATAGCAAAAAGTAAAAAATATTTTTTTTTTCTCAAAAGTGTCGCTCTTTTTTTGTTTATAGCGTAAAAAAAAAAACGCAGAGGTGATCAAATACCACCAAAAGAAAGCTCTATTTATAAGAAAAAAAAGGACATACATTTTGTTTGGGTACAACGTTGCACGACCGCGCAATTGTCAGTTAAAGCAATGCAGTGACGTATCGCAAAAAATGGCCTGGTCATTAAGGGGGCAAATCCTTCCGGTCCTTAAGTGGTTAATCAGGGCTGGGCAAGGCAAGTCCCTCTCAGGCTCTCATGTCTCATACAACTTGTGATGTGTGTTTGTACTTACAGTTTTGAATCAAACTCCGCCACCAGATGCGGATTGTCACCTGCCACACGTTGCGGATTGTCACATACCACGTCACCTGCCACACATTGCAGATTGTCACTTGCCACGTCAGTTGCCACACGTTGTGTATTGTCACTTGCCACACATTGCGGATTGTTACTTCCCACGTCACCTGCCACACGTTGCGGATTGTCACTTGCCACAATGTCACCTGCCACACGTTGCAGATTGTCACTTGCCACAATGTCACCTGCCACACGTTGCAGATTGTCACTTGCCACAATGTCACCTGCCACACGTTGCAGATTGTCACTTGCCACAACGTCACCTGCCACACGTTGCGGATTGTCACTCGCCCCATCACCTGCCACATGTTGCGGATTGTCACTTGCCACATCACCTGCCACACTTCGCGGGTTGCCACTTGCCACACTTTGCAGATTGTCACTTGCCACATGTTACGGATTTTTACTTGCCACGTCACTTGCCACACGGTGCGGATTGTTACTTGCCACGTCACCTGTCACACGTTGTGTATTGTCCCTTGCCACAACATCACCTGCCACACGTTGTGTATTGTCACTTGCCATAACGTCACCTGCCACATGTTGCAGATTGTCACTTGCAATGATGTCACCTTGCAATGTCGTCACCTGCCACACGTTGCGGATTTTCACTTGCCACAACGTCACCTGCCACATGTTGTGGATTGTCACTTGCCACATCACTTGCCACGTCACCTGCCACGCGTTGTGGATTGTCACTTGCAACGACATCACCTGCCACACCTTGCGGATTGTCACTTGCCACAACGTCACCTGCCACACGTTGCAGATTTTTACTTGCCACAACGTCACCTGCCACACATTGTGGATTGTCACTTGCCACGACATCACCTGCCACACATTGCGGATTTTCACTTGCTGTGTCCCAGAGTGAAGGCAGGCAGCAGAGAGATGATGTGATCTCTTCTGCCCGCGGCTGCACAGTGAGGGTGGAACTGCAGTGATGCAGAGTGGGCGGTGAGAGATGATGTCCTCTCTCTGCTCACCTACCCGCTCACTCTCTGACTGCATCCCCCGGGCAGCGAGTGTTCTGCCTGCCCGCTCCTGTCACCACTAACAGCAGCGGCGCCTGGCTCCTCACAGGCAGCTAACAGCAGCGGCAGCGGCACCGGGCTCCTCACAGGCAGTAGAGCAGGCAGAACGGGCTGGCTGGCGGGCGTCAGTTTGCCCCTGAAAGTGAAGCTCGGTACCCATGGTATCACCGGGTCCCATGATAGGGCCAGCCCTGACACTATATCAAGCATAGGCAAAAACGAGATTCCCATTATCACATTTCTTTACATATATTTTAGGGGTTATAAATATGTTTTTTACTAATAAAATTAATACATATTGATTTTTAACAATATGCTTTTTAGGTATCACTTTTTTTTACTATATGTTTTATATATATTTTATGTGTATTAAAGATATTAATAATTGGCATTCACAATATTTTGGCAATTATGTATACAATGCATTAAAGCGACAGGAAAGCTTTATTTTATTTTAAATAAAGTAACAAACATGCTATACTAACTAGCTCTGTGCAATGGTTTTGCACAGAGCAGCCTCGATTCTCTTCTTCTTGGGTCCCCCACCGGCGTTCCAGGCTCCTCCCAGTGCGCCAATGGAAAGCCGCCTTTAATGAGGGCACCCCGTGCCGAGCCACCCTGTCTGCGTCTATTGGCAAAGAGTGGGCGTCTTGGCCCCTCCCCCACTCTTTCTACTCAGCATTTGATTGACAGCAGTGGGAGAGAATGGCTCCCACTGCTATCAATCTGCCCAATGAGGAGGGAGACAGCGGCAAAAGCCATTGCGCTCATGTACATCGCTGGATCGGATTGGGTTCAGGTAAGGAAAAGGGGGGGGGGCTGAGGAAATCCTGCAGCGCAAAAGATTTTTCACCTTAATGCGTTAATGCAGTCATTGGAAGCGGAGATAGTAAGGGGGAGGTCCACTGGTCTCTATAGAGGTAAAAACATTTTTTATAATGACTTCCCCCCTAGCCCCACCCCTAAATGCTCACCTGGGTGCTATATTGGTCTTTCCCCCTTTCCCGACTCTTACAGGATTGTCTGAGAGCAGCGAGAGCCATTGGCTTCTGCAGCTGTCAATCAAAACATGTGAGCAGAGAGCGGGAGGTGGGGTTGAGTCGGCTGTGTCTGAATAAATGCAAACAGCCTGGCTCAGGATTGAGCACGCATGACTGCGCGCATGGAAAGCAGCTTCCTATGGGGGCACATGCAGGAGTTGAGGAGCCAGAAGCACGGGTGTCTTCTAGCAGCCAGCAAATCCCAGTAATGTGCCTTCACCTAATTCTGGCTGTTGGGATGTTTTTTAGTCCCTCTTGCTTCAGTGTTCTGCCTGCTAGCCAGATAAATGCTTGCTGAGCCTAAATCCTGCTCCTGCTCTGTGCCTGTACCTGTATCCTGCTACCTCATGTCTGCACTACTTACTCCTGATCCCATTCCTGGTTTCCCCTTCATGACTGTTCCTTGCAACCCCGGTCTTACCCTGTTTATCTGTGTTCCCTTTTTTGTATATATTGTATTATAGTTGATTTGCTAGTTAGGATTTATGTCACTTGGATAGTTAGGCTGCTTGTTAGGTACAGTGCCTTGCAAAATTATTCACCCACGCTTTTTACATATTTTGTTACATTACAGCCTTTAGTTCAATGTTTTTTTAATCTGAATTAAAAGTGATGGATCAAAACACAGTAGTCTAAGTTGGTGAAGTTAAATTTGAAAAATATATACATAAAACAAATTTTCAGACAAAAAAAAATTATAATTGGCATGTGCGTATGTATTCACCCTCTTTGTTATGAAGTCCATAAAAAGCTCTGGTGCAACCAATTACCTTCAGAAGTCACATAATTAGTGAAATGATGTCCACCTGTGTGCAATCTAATGCCCCGTACACACGGTCGGAAATTCCAACCACAAAATCCGTCTGATTTTTTCCGACGGATTTTGTCCGACACTGGTGTTGCATACACACGGTCGGACAAAGTTGTCGGAAAATCCGATCATCCTGAACGTGGTGACGTTCGTTGCGTACGACGGGACTACGTAGAGGCTAGTAGCCAATAGCTTTGGTCTTGTAATGTGATCTGAGCATGCGTGGCACTTTGTCTGTCGGAATTCGCTACACACGAACAGAAAAAGTCTGATAGGACTTTGTTGTCGGAAAATTTGTCGGAAAATTTAAGAGCAGGAGATAAAACTTTGTCCGTCGGAAAATCCGATGGAAAAAGTCCGATGGAGCCTACACACGGTCGGAATTTCCGACAACATTGTCCGATAGGACATTTTCCGTCGGAAAATCCGACCGTGTGTATGGGGCATTAGTGTCATATGAACTGTCATTACATACATACACCTTTTTCAAAGGCCCCAGAGGCTGCAACAGCTAAGCAACAGGCACCACTAAAGAAACACTGCCATGAAGACCAAGGAACTCTCCAAACAAGTAAGGGACAATGTTTTTGAGAAGTACAAGTCAGGGTTAGGTTATAAAAAAAAATCTAAATCTTTGATGATCCCTAGGAGCACTATCAAATCTAGCATAGAAAGAACATGGCACAACAGAAAACCTGCCAAGAGATGACCGCACACCAAAACTCACGGACCGGGCAAGAAGGGCATTAATCAGAAAGGCAGCACAGAGACAAAGGTAACCCTGGAGGAGCTGCAGAGTTCCAGCAGAGACTGGAGTATCTGTACATAGCGCGACAATAAGCCGTATGCGCCATAGAGTTGGGATTCATGGCAGAGTGGCCAGAAGAAACCAATTACTTTCAGCAAAAAACAAAATGGCACGTTTTGAGTTTGCGAAAAGGCATGTGGGAGACTCCCAAAATGTATGGAGGAAGGTGCTCTGGTCTGATGAGACTAAAACTCACAGCAAGGAGGGCATTAATCAGAGAGGCAGCACAGAGACCTAAGGTAACCCTGGATGAGCTGCAGAGTTCCACAGCAGAGACTGGAGTATCTGTACATAGGATGACAATACGCCGTACACTCTATAGAGTTGGGCTTTATGGCCAGAAGAAAGCCATTACTTTCAGCAATAAACAAAATGGCATGTTTTGAGTTTGCGAAAAGGCACGTCGGAGACTCCCAAAATGTATAGAGGAAGGTGCTCTGGTCTGATGAGACTAAAATTTAACGTTTTGGCCATCAAAGAAAACACTATGTCTGGCCCAAACACAACACATCACATCACCCAAAGAACACCATCCCCACAGTAAAACATGGTGGTGGCAGCATCATGCTGTGGGGGTGTTTTTCAGCAGTCGGGACTGGGAAATTGGTCAGAGTTGAGGGAAAGGTGGATTGTGCTAAATACAGGGATATTCTTGAGCAAAACCTGTACCACTCTGTGTGTGATTTGAGGCTAGGACGGAGGTTCACCTTCCAGCAGGACAATGACCCCAAACACACTGCTAAAGCAACACTTGAGTGGTTTAAGGGGAAACATGTAAATGTGTTGGAATGGCCTAGTCAAAGCCCAGACCTCAATCCAATAGAAAATCTGTGGCCAGCCTTAAAGATTGCTGTTCACAAGCGCAAACCATCCATCTTGAGGGAGCTGGAGCAGTTTGGAGGAAGGAAGGAGGAATGGGCAAAAATCCCAATGGTAAGATTTGGCAAGCTCATAGAGACTTAACCAAAGTGACTTGGAGCTGTGATAGCCGCAAAAGGTGGCTCTACAAAGTATTGACTTTAGGGGGGTGAATAGTTATGCACATTGACTTTTTCTGTTATTTTGTCCTATTTGTTGTTTGCTTCACAATAAAAAAAATGTCTGTAAATTAAATGATGCAAATCCTCAAACAATCCATGTTAGTTCCAGTTTGTGAGGCAACAAAACATTAAAAATGCAAAGGGGGTGAATACTTTTGCAAGGCACTGTATTTTGTCACTTGATTTATTGTTCACGAACAGTATATCTTCGTTTTTGCTATGTATTTTGTGTGCTGGTGTTCAGATGGGTTATTTTTCACTATTAATAAACTTACTTTAATCATATACTATCAGTTTCCTTAGTGCAGCTAAAGTTGGTATCCCTGACACCTAGTAAATCCAAAGCAGCAAATGCATATGAATTCAGCAAGACCTTTCTAACTCTGACCCATAATATTCATTATGATTTTTATTATTTCTATCTATTATGTGCTTTCTAATATTGACATGTACTTTTTATGATAAATTAAATCTCCTTATCATTTAGTCTTGACCTAATAAAAAGTGCTTTAGAAAGTGAATGACTTCTTTATTGGTAATGGATAATTTTATTTAATACAGGTAAAGAGAATGGCTTTTCTGAAATTAGGTTTACTAAAGATGATCTCGGGACTCCTTAAAATGTCCTTAAATTAAGCAAATTGCTCACCTTTTAAAAAATGTGTACATTTTTTTTTTTGTGTAGGCTCCTTCATTCTCTAAAAATCTTTACTGGAAAGCTGCCTGTTAGTGTCCTTGTGCCTCCATTTCCTGTTGAGGGGACCGGACCTAGCCTGGTTTCTGTGCAATAGATGACTGCTCCCCTAAACATCCTCTTGTAGATCTACTTCAGGCAGCATTGACTGTTTCAAACAGTGCATCTGGAAAGTATTCACTTTTTCCACAAGCCTTACAGCCTTATTCCAAAATGGTTTAAATGTATTATTTAATCCTCAATACTTTGTGAAAAGCACCTTTGGCACCAATTACAGCCTCAAGTCTTGTTTTGGTATGATGCTACAAACTTGGCACACCTTTTTTTGGGCAGTTTCTCCCATTCTTCTTTGTAGGACCTCTCGAGCTCCATCAGGTTGGATGGGGAGCATTGGTGCACATCCATTTTCAGATCTCTCCAGAGTAGATCAGCCGGGTTCAAGTCTGGGTTCTGGCTGGGCCACTCAAGGACATTCACAGAGTTGTCCCATAGCCACTCCTTTGTTATCTTGGGCGTGTGTGTCCCAGCAGACAGCGCGGCGGGACAGGAGGAGGCATAGACTCCCGTGGGTGTTAGACAGGTATCTGGACCCCCCTGAAAGGTACCAAATGTGACACCGGAGGGGGGGAGGGTTCCGATGAGAGGAAGTTTCACTTTAGGGTGGAACCCCACTTTAAGTTGCCAGAGGCAGGACACAGACAGTGCTCTGCAATATATATGTACACAAACACTTTTTCTATAAGACATTCAGTGTTATGAATATACCGTATTCCATTTTAAACTCTGGCTAATATTTTGTTTAATGGTGTGGATAACTGTAAATATTCACAACTGTATAGATTTATGTCAGACTAATATAGATGGATCACAGTTAATGTTAAGTATTACAAACCATTCGGTAGAGTTGCTGCATGCCCCAGAGGGGATTTTATTCTTCTATGCTTGGGTTCTATAGTATAGTGTTTGTATAAAGTATTTGTTCAAATACGAAGGTTTTTTGCAAAGTACTTTGTATGGAAATAATATCTGGGAACTTTTTCATTAAATGTTCCCAGACAAATATTTCAGGCAGTACTGGTATATGTTTTGCAATACTGGATTTCTTATCCAGATATTACTGTACTCAAATGCTTATTAACATGGTACCAACTACAAGGACTTGTTTAATTCCTTCCTCAACCATTAAAATAATTTAGGGTATCGGGGAACCCCTGTTAAAAATTATTATACCGACAACTCCATGGTACGTGTGTGATCAAAAAGTTGTAGGAAGTTTTGAATTGGATAATAAAGATTGTGGTATTCCTAGAGTATTTGACTCCCAGGGCAGATGATTTATTTTTTAACACCACCTGCTGTATAAAACAAAAATATTTTCAGTAGTAATCTTGAAATGAAATGAATTAACAACTTCAAGACCAAACTGTTTCGCCCCCTTCCTCCCTTGACATAGACTTCAGCGCTGTCACAGTTAGAATGACCATTACTCAGTCATGCAATGCTGTACCCAAATTCATTTTATATCATTTTTTTTAAATAGATAGAGCTTTCTTTTGGTGGTATTTAAAGCAGTAGTAAAGCGCAGTTGAAGAAAAAATATAAAAAATTTGCTATGCTATGCCAGACCTTTAGAGTGCATGTGGCAATGATGTCACTGTCTGAATCCAGGGTGAATATCTCCTAAATAGTGCAAGTTTAGGAGATATTCACAGTACCTACAGGTAAGCCTTATTATAGGCTTTACCTGTAGGTATAATGAAAAATATATTTGGGGTGGGACTTTGCGTATACCCCCAGAAGTAATAAGGCCTTCTATACCCCCAGTAATAACACCTTTGTTTTATTAAACAATCAGATTTTTATTGTATATCAAAAAAGACAGAGGTACAAAAACATTTCATATCTTATAAAACTACTGCATATCATGTGAATGTACTCGGTCATAAATGCCTGGAAACCCTTCCTAGGACATCCTACTGAAGGTGTCTCAGATATATAAAAGATAAGGTTGACGCGTTTTGTGGGAATACCGCTTCCTCAGGTCCTCTTTGGCCTTTCTGTTGTTTTACATATAGCACAGAGCAGCATTTAGACATATATATATATATATATATATATACATACACAGTCAGGTCCTTAAATATTGGGACATCGACACAATTCTAATCTTTTTGGCTCTATACACCACCACAATGGATTTGAAATGAAACAAACAAGATGTGCCTTAACTGCAGACGTCCAGCTTTAATTTGAGGGTATTTACATCCAAATCAGGTGAACGGTGTAGGAATTACAACAGTTTGTATATGTGCCTCCCACTTTTTAAGGGACCAAAAGTAATGGGACAGATTAACAATCATCCATCAAACTTTCACTTTTAAATACTTGGTTGCAAATCCTTTGCAGTATATTACAGCCTGAAGTCTGGAATGCATAGATATCACCAGACGCTGGGTTTTATCCCTGGTGATGCTCTGCCAGGCCTCTACTGCAACTGTTTTCTGTACCTGCTTGTTCTTTGGGCATTTTCCCTTCAGTTTTGTCTTCAGCAAGTGAAATGCATGCTCAATCGGATTCAAGTCAGGTGTTTGACTTGGCCATTGCATAACATTCCACTTCTTTCCCTTAAAAAACTCTTTGGTTGCTTTCGCAGTATGCTTTGGGTCATTGTCCATCTGCACTGTGAAGCGCTGTCCAATGAGTTCTGAAGCATTTTGCTGAATATGAGCAGATAATATTGCCCGAAACACTTCAGAATTCATCTGGCTGCTTTTGTCAGCAGTCACATCATCAATAAATACAAGAGAACCAGTTCCATTGGCAGCCATACATGCCCACACCATGACACTACCACCACCATGCTTCACTGATGAGGTGGTATGCTTTGGATCATGAGCAGTTCCTTTCCTTCTCCATACTCTTCTTTTCTCATCACTCTGGTACAAGTTGATCTTGGTCTCATCTGTCCATAGGATGTTGTTCCAGAACTGTGAAGGCTTTTTTAGATGTTGTTTGGCAAACTCTAATCTGGCCTTCCTGTTTTTGAGGCTCACCAATTGTTTACATCTTGTGGTGAACCCTCTGTATTCACTCTGGTGAAGTCTTCTCTTGATTGTTGACTTTGACACACATACACTTACCTCCTGCAGAGTGTTCTTGATCTGGCCAACTGTTGTGAAGGGTGTTTTCTTCACCAGGGAAAGGATTCGTCGGTCATCCACCACAGTTGTTTTCCTTGGTCTTCCGGGTCTTTTGGTGTTGCTGAGCTCACCATTGCGTTCTTTCTTTTTAAGGATGTTCCAAACAGTTAATTTAATAATGTTTTTGCTATCTCTCTGATGGGTTTGTTTTGTTTTTTCAGCCTAATGATGGCTTGCTTCACTGATAGTGACAGCTCTTTGGATCTCATATTGAGAGTTGACAGCAACAGATTCCAAATGTAAATAGCACACTTGAAATGAACTCTGGACCTTTTATCTGCTCCTTGTAAATGGGATAATGAGGGAATAACACAAACCTGGCCATGAAACAGCTGAGCAGCCAATTGTCCCATTACTTTTGTGGGAGGCACATATACAAACTGTTGTAATTCCTACACCGTTCACCTGATTTGGATGTAAATACCCTCAAATTAAAGCTGAACGTCTGCAGTTAAAGCGCATCTTGTTTGTTTCATTTCAAATCCTTTGTGGTGGTGTATAGAGGCTAAAAGATTAGAATTGTGTCGATGTCCCAATATTTATGGACCTGACTGTATGTATGTATGTATGTATGTATGTATGTGTATATATATATATATATATATATATATATATATATATATATACACATCATAATATGGCAACCACATGAAACCAAGGAGCAGTGCTGTTCCACATGTGGGGTCTGGGTCGGCACGTCGGAGAGGAGTATGGACAAAAGCTTCCACAGATAATACCCAAGTTCAATTGAGCAGACCCAAACTTAAGTTAATGTTCAATGGAGAAGCAGGTGTTTATGAGAGCCTTAATTTTTTTTCCACAAGTTTCTGGAAAATGCAGAATGAAATTTTATTTAATTTTTTTTGGGGGGGGGGGTTACTCAAAGTTGTCTATTTTTATTATTATCATTATACAGGATTTATATAGCGACAACTGTTCGCGCAGTGCTTTATAACATGGGGGCAGACAGTACTCTTACAATACAAATCAATACAGGAGGGATCAGAGGGCCCTGCTCGTTAGAGCTTACAATCTAGAAGGGAGGGTCAAGTGGAACAAAAGGTAATAACTGTGGGGGATGAGCTGATGAAGAAAATTAAAATACAGTTGTTAGCTGTGGGTAGGATAGGCTTCTCAGGGATCGTCTAAAAGCTAATAGAGTAGGAGATAATCGGACAGATTGGGATAAGACGTTCCATAGGATTGCAGAGGCTCTGGAACAGTCCTGAAGGCGAGCATGGGAGGAGGTGACGAGGAAGCTAGAGAGGGAGTTCTTGAGAAGAATGAAGAGAACTAATAGGTTGGTATTTAGAGAGTAGACTAGTGATGTAGCTGGGGGCTAAGTTGTGGATGGGTTTGTAAGTAGTTGTTAGTACTTTGAATTTAATTTGTTGGGTGAGCGGAAGCCAGTGGAGGGATAGACAGATGGGATTAGCAGACACAGAGCGATTGTTAAGGTGGATGAGTCTGGCAGCAGCATTCATGATGGATTAAAGGGGGGATAGACTATCTAGAGGTAAGCCAATGAGAAGGGAGTTGCAGTAGTCAAGGCGAGAGATGACCAGGGAGTGACTTAAGAGCTTTGTTGTGTCATTGGTTTGAAAAGGGCATATTTTGGAGATGTTGCAGAGGTTGAGGCGGCAAGATTTGGACAGTGATTGGACGTGGGGTTTAAATTGGAGTTCAGAGTCCCGGACTATAATATGCTTTTACCGGGTGATATAATGTGCTGTTGTAGTCTGGAAAATAATACAACGAGTAGGGAATATCCACAGGACTTCCCTACTAAAGAGGACCAATAATTTATGTATTCCACTATACCACCAGTATGGTGTTGATTACTGTACCCAGACACAAAACTATAAAAAATAAAACTGGGAAGGCTCCCAAAATAGTAGGTACTATAGGTAATACTGTTAGATTGACTTGTTCAAAAATACTTCATTACAGGACATAAGACAGTATACAAAAACTCACTAAATGAATGATTACCACCACCCATCACCAAAGTTAAAAAATTACAACATTTTCATCATTCATAAATAAACAGAGTCCGGACTCAACCAAAATACTTCCATGTGCTCATGGATCTCTAACATTTGCTAATACTAAACAGCAAGCTTGCCTTTATGGGTTTAGGGAATAGATTTGGATAAAGAGAAGTTGAGGTTGATTCAATATATCATGACATATAGTGATATGTTTTTGCTAAGTGTTATACATATTTTGGTGTGATATCATTTGTTACCCTTGAGGAATATGTTCTTATGGCTGTTGATGGATCTCAGGATTAGTGCCACTCAAAACCCTCTTGTGCTTTTCTGGTTTGTAAAGGCCAAGGTGCCGGCTCCAGAAAGCTCATCCCTACTCAGCATGCTGCACACTGATACAGTCAAACCATTGATAATTTATTCAGCCGCACTGGCTTCCTGGATAGTCCCCACCTTTGACCACGCCCCACTGATGCGTTTCATCCCTATTGTGCTTAATTGTAGCCCAATGGGGTGAAATGTGACAGAAGGGTGTGGGCACAGTCCAGTACGCCAGTGTGGCTAAATTGTGTAAATTGGTTGTGATGTCATCAGTGTTTGGCTTTGATTCTATGTATGCTGCAACATGTTGTTACTGTTTACAGTTATGGCACGATAGGGTATAATAGGCTGTATTACAGCTCTGTTATAATTGCTATGTGGAATACTGTCAGGGCTGGACTCAGCCCTTCCTCCTCTGAGCTGGCCGCTCAGCTGTCGGCTAATTGCTAGCTCCTATCTCTCTCCACAGTTACTCAGCTGTTGTTCATATCCTGCTTGTCAGTCCTGCCTACTTAAGCCATTCAGTCCAGAGGGTCTCTGCCTTCACCTTGGTCAACATCACAAGAAACATCTCCTGCATTCCTGTTTAAACACTGGCTTTGCTGACATCCCTTTTGGCTTCAGATCATGCTTGCTGTTCCACTACTTTGATCCCTGACTTCTGGCTTGGCTGACTATCCATTCCTGTTACTGAACTTTGACTACGTTTGTTCTTTTTATTTTTATTATTAAACAAGTGTGATTTAATTGTACTTCTGTCGCGGTCTGATTTCATGGTTTCTGACAAATACTTGTGTGATAAGACAGTTAGGCTCACATCACTTACATAGATGAGTTATTTCATCTCCAATTATCGTTTCTTTTTATGATAATTTTCTCCTAAAAATGTTCAATTACATTTCAATCTGGTTGTTTCCACCTCTTGGATTCTCAGGCTTTTCTACTTTCTTCTTCTTTTTTAAGAAAGATTAAAATCCAAGAGCAAAATATAATATATTGCAACTTACAGGTTCCTAAATAATTTGGGGCAGATCTCTTTGGCCCTTTAGCTTCATCTGGTGATACTGCCAGTAACACATTTAATGTCCTAGGGTGACAACTCTCACGCACTGCTCTGTATCTACGGAGGAGCAGTGTTGTCACTTTAGTACAAGAAGAAACAACTGAACTGGGAAGGGGGATAAAACATTTTAACCTACATCTAGTGTAGTATTAAAAAAAACTCACATGCAAATTATGTGTGTGTGGAGTGTGTATGTAGGCTACACTTTTCATAATAAATTGTCAAGAGTTTCTTAATGTTGCGCTAGATGTGGGTTGCACAGTCTTGTCCTCCTTTCCTCTTTTGTTTCTTACATTATATAGTTGCTCTTGCTTCAGACGCCCTGACTGTAGGACCAGCTTTCTGGTGTTAGTGTTGTTTTTCATTGGATAAGACTACCTGAAATTTTGGCTAATGTCTGTTTATGTCATTTCTTTTCAGTTGTGGTGTACACTTTTACCTGCACATTACAGTGGGCCCATTTTAGCATCCCTTCATAGAATCTGTATAGGACATCCACTTCTCTTTTCTCTGTTTTATATTATATCCATGCCTTGCATCTCTTGCCATACACATAGGCAGTTTCATTCAGGTGGCAGTGTGTGTGTGTTAACACTACAGTCAACAGAATCAGAAGGCAGAAAGTTATCAGCTAACTGGATTTCGGGCAGTATTAACCACTTAAGGACCAAGCCTCTTTTTGAGATGTGTTGTTTACAAGTTTTTTTGCTAGAAAATTACTTGGAACCCCCAAACATTATACATTTTTTTCTAACACCCTAGAGAATAAAATGGCCGTTGTTGCAATACTTTCTGTCACACTGTATTCGCGCAGCGGTCTTACAAGCGCACTTTTTTTGGGAAAAATACCCTTTTTTTTAAATAAAAAAATAAGACACCAGTAAAGTTAGCCCAATTTTTTTTTAGATTGTGAAAGATAATGTTACGCCAAGTAAATTGATACCCAACATGTCACGCTTTAAATTTGCGCCCGCTCGTGGAATGGCGACAAAAATTTACCCTTAAAAATCTCCATAGGCGACGTTTAAAATATTCTACAGGTTGCATGTTTTAAGTTACAGAGGAGGTCTAGGGCTAATTTTTGCTCCCGCTCTACTGATCGCGCCGATACCTCACATGCGTTGTTTGAACACCGTTTTCATATGTGGGCGCTACTCATGTATGCGTTTGCTTCTGCATGCGAGCTCGTGGGACGGGGCGCGTTTAAAAATATTTATATTTTTTTCTTATTTATCTTGCCTTTTATTTTTTATTTTTACACTGTTTTTAAAAAAAAAAATGGTGTCACTTTTATTCCTATTACAAGGAATGTAAACATCCCTTGTAATAGAAAAAAAGCATGACAGGACCTCTTAAATATGAGATATGGGGTCAAAAAGACCTCAGATCTCATATTTACACTTAATTGCAATAAAAAAAATAATAATTTGTCATTTTAAAAAATTACCCTTTTAAGAGCTGTACGCAAAAGTGACGTTTTCACCTCGCTCCCACCCTGCATTGTTATGGAGATGGGTGGAGGCCATCTTCCCCTCACTCGTCTCCATGCCCAGCCAGGGTGAAGATCCGATTGCCTCCGCCGCTGCCGACGGATCTGGTAAGCAGCGGAGGGCATCAGAGCACGGCAGGACCCTCTCCCGCCTGCGATAAAAGTGATCTTGCGGCGAATCCGCTGCAGAGACCACTCTTATCAGAAACCGGACTGCCATAACAATGATATCCCCATCAAAGTTAGGACATATATCGGCATGCGGCGGTCCGGAAGTGGATAAAAAGCTATTTTCTTGCACTTCTACAGATATAACAAAACACTTTTATTGGTATACTTAACTTTTTTTTTTTTCTTGGAAAGAAGGAGCAAACTTATGTTTTTTTTCAAACCTATCTATACCTATTCTTCTTTGATTTGATGTGGGACGCTTTTATGTTTTTTCCTTTTTATGTTTTTAACATATTTTTTGATCAATACAATTCCTTTTAAAATAAATGAAAGTTACCTCTGTGGCTTTTTGCCTCTGAAAATAGTTTTTAATTAACTGCATCTAATGAGCTGTCAAAACTGTATACTGTAGTTCATTAGAAATAATGGTGTATTTTATGAACTAAGTACATTTGGGTGGATATTTTATCGTCATGTCTTCTTAAAGACCCAATTACTTTGAACATAATTCAAATCTCTGGATACAATTGAGCATGCATCTTAACAACTGGCATAGAACTGTTTATATTATGCACATATGTAGAACCTAATATTTTGAATGCCAATTAAATTAGTAGTGTCTAAAATAAGATCAAGCAAAATTACTTTGATAAAACAATAGCCTTCTTCGTGCCTCATTAAATTCTAGTTATTTTTCCCTAGTTTTCTTTATTATGTAATTTCTTTCTTTCAGATGTTTTTTTTATTTTTTTTTTATTTTGGCACAGTAGTTAAAAATATCTTAACTAGAATAATACAACAGTTACATCTGTATAGGAATGGATTAATTAGATTTCTAGGCATAAATGCTGAACTACCACAGAATGTCAGCTCGTGGGTATCTTAATTGGAATATTCTACAGCAATACAATGCTGGAGTTAGAATTTTTGACTGAAGTGGTTCCTCCTTAGGTTTGAAGCAATAATTATTTGATTGCTGTGAGTGCAATGGCTTTATAAATGCTTCCCAGTTGAGGAAAGTAATATAAAGGCCAATAAATTAAATGTTAAAAATGCATGTATATGTTTTTGTGTTCCAGTGTGTCTGCTGATTTGCAGCTCAAAATGTAGGGAATATTTTACAACCAGAGCATGCTTCTATAGAAAAGCCCAATCCATTTTGCCTTTGCAGATGTGCATGTCTCTTTAGGTGTCACACGTTAAAGACATCTTATCAGTTTCATATTCTTCAGTCTTTAAAGCTCAAATTAAGTTTACTTGTTATACATTCAGGCCACATAGTGGGTAAAGAATATGACTTGTTTTAATTATTATGTGTTCTTGAATAAAATAGGAAATGTCCCTGTGCCTGCTTACACAGAGCACGGTGGTCTGGGTCTCCAGCTGTCTGATACATTCCCTATAATAGTATTCCTATCAACAGTGCTTAGGCAGCCTGCATAACAGGTATAAAAAGCAAGATTAGAATTAGACTTTTGTAATTATTATAGAGTGGCAAAAATAATTATTTGATCTCCTGCAGATTTTGTAAGTTTGCCCAGTTACAAAGAAATTTAAGGGTCTATAATTGTTATCATAGGTGTATTTTAAATGATAGAGACAGAATATCAACCTAAAATCTAGAAAAAACACATGATACAAATGTTATATGTTGAGTTGCAGTTTAGTGAGTAAAATAAGTATTTGATCCCCTTCCAATCAACAATAATTCTGTCTCCCACACACTGGCTTACAGTACGTGCTCATGTGGTACACAGATTAGTCCTGTCAATTTAAGAAGGTGCACAAGGCTGGAATGGGCTACAAGACCATCAGCAAACAGCTTGGTGAGAAGGAGGAGCTTTTATTTGCAAATTGAAGAAATACAAAATAACCATCAATCGCCATCAGTCTCAAGCTCAATGCAAGATTTCACCTCATGGGGTAAGGATGATCATGAGAAAATTGAGGGATCAGCCCAGAACTACAAGGGAGGAGCTTGTGAATGATCTCAAGGCAGTTGGGATCGCAGTCACCAAACAAACCATTGGTAACACAATACGCCACCATGGATTGAAATCCTGCAGCGCCCGCAAGGTCCCCCTCCCCAAGAAGGCACATGTACAGGTCTGTCTGCAATTTGCCAATGAACATCTAAATGATTCAGAGAAGGATTTGGGAGAAGCTGTGGCTAGGCGAGACCAAAATTGAGCTCTTTGGCATTAACTCGACTCGCTGTGTTTGTAGGGAGAAAAATGCTGACTATGACCCTAAGAACACCATCCCTACAGTCAAGCACAGAGATGGAAACATTATGCTTTGGAGCTTTTTCTCTGCTAAAGTTACAGGCTGACTTTGCCACATTGAGGGCCCAATGAACGGGGCCATGTATTTTAAAGTCTTGGATGAGAACCTTTTTCCCTCAGCCAGAACACTGAAGATGGGTCATGGATGGGTATTCCAGCATGACAATGACCCAAAACATACCACAAAGGCAACAAAGGAGTAGCTCAAGAACAAGCACATTAAGGTCATGGAGTGGCCGAGCCAGTGTCCAGACCCTTAATCCTATAAAAAAATGTATAGTGGGAGCTGAAACTTTGAGTTATTAAGCGACAGCCAAGAAACCTTAAGGATTTAGAGAAGTTCTATAAAGAGCAGTACACCAAAGTTCCTCCTGAGATGTGTGCAAACCTGGTAACTACAAGAATTGTCTTACCTCTGTCCTTGCCAACAAGGGTTTCTCCACCAAGAACTCAATACAATACAATCAATACAATACAATCAAATACTTATTTTACTCTGAACTGTAACTCAATTAATAACATCTGTATTGTGTTTTTTTTTTTTTTCTGGATCTTTGGCTGATATTCTGTCTCTATCATTTAAAATACATCTATGATAAAAATTATAGACCCTTCATTTCTTTGTAAGTGGGCAAACTTACAAAATCTTCAGGGGATCAAATAATTATTTTCTCCACTGTAACTGTGCAGGCCAATTAATGATAAAAAAAGAATATACATATAGGACTTTTATATATATATATATATATATATATATATATATATATATATATATATATACACACACACACAGGTGGTCCCCGGGTTACAAACATCCGACGTACAAATGACTCCTACTTACAAACAAAGGGAGACAACAGGAAGTGGAAGGAAATACAGTGGAACCTCGGATTACGAGCATAGTCCGCTCCAGGAGTATACTCGTAATCCAATGTACTCACGTTTTCCTATTGAAGTCAATGGAAATTAAAATAATTTGTTCCACATTGACTTCAATGGGATGCAATACCGCATGCGGCCAGAGGCGGGGGGCGCCGGAGAGCCTCGGATATGGCCGAAAAGGCCCGAGCACACTTCGGCTGACATCGGCAAAGCTCGGAAAGACTCCGTTCATGAGCCTTTCCAAGGTTTGCTGAGGTCAGCCGAACTGTTTCTGTGCATTTCCGAATGCCGATGTTCGGTGCTGTTTGGATCCGGCGCCCCCTACCTCATGCCAAAAGCAGTACTGCACACCACTTTTGGCCTGAATCCTGCTCGTTTTGCGAGACAACACTCGCAAACCGAGTTAGGACTTTTAGAAATACAGTGCTTGTTTTGCGAAACGCTCATTAACCGCATTATTCGCAAACCGAGGTTCCACTGTATACCCCTAGGAAAGGAAACTCGCTCCTGTAACAGTTATCATGGGAAAAAGGTGTCTCCACTGGAGCTTTAGCACCAATTCTTGTTTCCACAACAACCCAAATTTTTCAAAATCCAATTGTCATAAGGACAGAAGGTGATGTGAAAACTTCTGAACAGGGGCACAGACAGCAAAATAAACATTACAGGGGTATTATCCCTTCCCTTGTAACCCGGGGACTGCCTGTATATATATAATATTTTTTTTTTTCAGACTTTAGATGGCCTCTGTTTCCCCTATTGTCTCAGTGACAGCAATTCCTAGAATTCTGATAAATTCTTTTTAAGGTGAAACAGTGCTTTACCCCTGCATGAAGCACATACTCTGCATGTTGTACATATTTTTATTCCCATTTTTCTCCTGGTTCACTATTTGGCCTCCAAGATCCAAAAGAAAAAAATAGTTTTCAGGTCTGGGAAGCACATGACACCTTTCTGCCAACTGGTAAATTGAGTGATGGGGAGCAAAAAGAAGTTAAAGTGGAGTTCGTCCCAAAAATGGAACTTCCGCTTTAAGGGAAGGGGGGGAGCAGAGACTCTTTTTTTAGAGGGTTTCAGCTTCCACTTCCTACCGGGGCACCATGGCGCTGGAAGTAAGTTACCCTTACCCCCCTCCCTCGTCACAGGTCCCAGATGATTGCCCGGCCAGTCACAGAGTGGCTCGCGCATACGCAGTGCATGCCTGGCTGTGAAGCCACAGCCGGGCACCCACAGTGACAATGCCGGCGCCGCAGAGAGGAGGGGGAGATGAGCGAGGCTGGACCCTGGGACAGGTAAGTGTCCGATTTATTAAAAGTCAGCAACTGCAGTATTTGTAGCTGCTGCCTTTTTTATTTATTTTAAAATTTCTTTTAGAAATCTGCTTTAAGTATGTGCAGATAGGGAGAATGGCAGCTAAAGCAACTCTGTTGCTATCCTAACGTTACTATCTGTAGTCAACCTGTAAAAAAAAAAAAAACAGGCTAATTGCTTATTTGCCCAGCAAAAGTCAAGGAGAGTTTTCCCTTGATTCAGAAGCTCTAGCCACTGCTTCTATTTGACCCTTTAGGATGTCCCACACATGCTTCCTGTCACATGCTGTGGTTCCTCTTGTTTACTCCTATAACACTAGTATGTTCTGTAGTGATGTAGTGGTCAGTAATAGCAAACACAGCATATGGTGAGAGACAATACTGTCTGACCCACTCGGAAGTGTTGAATAGCAGCATCTCTCGAAGCGTGTTAGCTGGACTGAGCTTTCCCATTATTGCCTGCTAGACAGATAAGAATTCAGTCCGTTTTTAACCACTTCCCGACCGGAGCACGACGTACGTCGGCAGAATGGCACAGCCAGGCAAAAGGGCGTACAGGTATGTCCCTTTAAGATTGCCGCTGTGCCATCGCGTGCAGCCTTTTTACCGGAAGCCTGAATGGGGAGATGCAGAAGTAAACAGCATCTCCCTGTTCTGCCTAACAACTTGTGACACTGATCTCTGATCCCTGTGATTGGAGCAGAGATCAGTGTTCACTAAAACACAGCCACGCCCCCCACAGTTAGTAACACGACCCTAGGAACACTTAACCCCTACACTGCCACCCCCTGGTTAACCCCTCCACTGCCAGTATCATTTACACATGAATCACTGCATTTAAATAGCACTGATTGCTGTATAAATGACAATGGTCCCAAAAATGTGTCAAAAATGTCCGATGTGTCCGCCATAATGTCGCAGTCACAATAAAAATCGCTGATCACCGCCATTACTAGTATAAAAAAAAAATATTAATAAAAATGCTATAAAACGATCCCCTATTTTGTAAGCGCTATAACTTTTGTGCCAACCAATCAATAATCGCTTATTGCGATTTTTTTTTTTTTTACCAAAAATATGTAGAAGAATATGTATGGGCCTAAACTGAGGAAAAAAAATTTTTTTTTATATATTTTTGGGGGATATTTATTATAGCAAAAAGTTAAAAATAATGTGTTTTTTTCAAAATTGTCGCTTCTTTTTTGTTTATAGCGCAAAAAATAATACAAATACCACCAAAAGAAAGCTCTATTTGTGGGGGGAAAAAAGGACGTCAATTTTGTTTGGGAGCCACTTCGCACGACCGCGCAATTGTCAGTTAAAGCGACGAGTGGCGAATCGCAAAAAGTGGTCTGGTCTTAAGCCAGCAAAACGGTCCGGTCTGAAAGTGGTTAAAGGGTATTGGCCATTTAGTATCTTTAGAAAAGCAACAGGGTCACTTTAAAGTGGAAGTAAACTCCCCTATCGTTTTCAGCCAAGGAAGCTGCCATCTTTGCCATCTTTGCCTCTGTTTAATCTTCAACTGCCACGGTGCTGCACATGTGATCCGTTATGACACCAGCCATTGGATGGTTTGACTGTTAGGTTGAGAGCACAGCCAATGTGCAGTTAGCATTCCTGGCATGCCTTTTTTTTTTTAAACTGTTAAATCGATGGGTTTACTTCCGCTTTAAGTAAACCTGTTGTTTTGCCCTAATACTGATACACATTGATTTTTGATAGGTGCTGCCTTCAACTGTAACATCTTTTTTTGTATTTTTGTTGCATTGGCAATAAACGTAATCATATATTTTAAGGTATGTCTGGGCCTTTTGTATCATCATATTTTTGTTAATTTAGCTATTTTACAAGGTTGAATTTCTTGTGAAGTTATCTGTCTTGGTAGAGAAGTTCTGTTCAGCAGACTTCAGAATGAGTTCCTGAATTGTGAATTCTATATACAGGTTTGTGTCTTTAGGTTAAGCTCCTGTGTGTTCTCTTTGGTCTTTCCATTGCGTTCTGCATCTTCTTTTATCACTCCACACATTTCATGTCATTTACAGCAATTTAACAGACAAGTGCCAGCACATTTTACTGAAAAGATTCTTTACTCTTTACTATGAAAAACCCAATTAATGAAAGAAAACTTTCAGCGATGACACATCCTTGCCTTCAGTATTCTTGTGCCTCCCTGTTCGCTTTACAAAAAATGTCATGAAGTACAAATGGTATTTCTTTATCCTTTGAAAAGTTTTTGAGCTTTTGCTGGTATTATCTAAGAATCACCAGGATACCCAAGATACTTATTAAAAGCTCAAGGACAACAAAACTAAGATTTATTTACCAGTCAAATGTTTATTTTGTAATGTATATTTTTCAGTATAGACCTGTATACCTAAAAGCTCATTTGATTTCACGCAATATAACTGCTTTCTGTAAAATGTAATGAGTTGGTTCTGTTATGGAAACCTTGGCTATATGATAAGATGCCTACTTGCAAAGGTTTCCTCTGTACTCGCATATACCTGTAGTACATACACACTCATATGCTTCAGCTTGTTATGTTTGTGTGGCAGATAGTCGCAGCTAGCATGATTCCTAGCTCAATACTGTGCCTTTAAGGCTCAATTCACATCTATGCATGTTGTTTTTGAGCGTTTTTGCGGTGCTTGCCGCGTTTTTGGACACGCGATTTTGCCGCGTTACAGTGTAAAAAAATTGTGGTACTTGCGTTTTGGATGCGGGTCCATTGACTTCTATTACATGCAAAATGCTGCATTTTGCATGAAAAAAAGTCCCCGACCCTTTCCAAAAATGCATTCATGTGAACATGTTCCATAGGAACCCTTTTTAATAAATTTCCCTGCATTTCTGCAAAATGCATCAACAAACGCATTAGTGTGAATCGAGCCTTAATCTCGTTTTACTGCTGGCTAGGGCTTGAGGGTTTCTACCTTGCCATACTATACCACATAGATAGAACAGGTTTTTGTACCATCCTATCAAAATCAAAGTAGGTTGGCAGGTTTCTAAAGTATCTGGGAAGGTGAAAGTGAAGTTAAAGGGTCAGTGCCGTCATGCTTATAGGCTGATTTGTGGACTAAGGAGAGCCCATTGCTCTAGCGTAGATAAGCAATACAGCAGCTCTGCACTCATTCTTGTTATCAATGTGCTCATCTGTCCTAGCTTATATGCTGGATGGCGCCAATCACTCAGAATGCTATTTTTATGGCTAGGCCTTGCAAAAGCTGGAGTTGACCTACAGGTATGTAACTTAAAGGAACCTGAATTTCCTCTATACTGCACTATCATTTTTAACCTATTGGGGCCCCTTGGTTGCACTGCAAAAGTGAACTAAAAATGTAAAGGTCACCTTTAAAAACGATTACTCTGAATCACTGATCTGTACAAGTATACAAATCAGGGCTTCTGACTTTTCAAATCCACATACAGGTTCTTGGTCAACTCACAAAGTATTGAAACCAGAGACTTTTTCATGAGTAGAGAGTGAGACCAGGAGGCCCTGGTGTGTTTTACATGTAGTTGAGTGAAAGAACCCCATAGCAGGAGAGAGTCCCTACAGTATGCTATTAGGAACTTTGCCCTTAATTCAGAAGAGCCTTCTAGGGATGAGCAGGACACAATTTACACCTTTTTTTTAAGAGACTAACTGAGAATCTGTGACACTGTAAGTGCATGAGCTCTAGCAATTCTGAAAATTGTTTGCTCTATTGAAACTTGCCTTTAGCCACCATGTTGGAAATGCTTCTTTGTGAACAAAAGCGTGTTTGCTATCAAGCTGTTAAAGTTGTTAAATCTGAACCGAACTGCGCATTTTGTGTCTGAAATGGTCTGGAAGGTGCTTGACACCATTGTGGGGCTCTGGTTTGGAACAGGGTAGGTGGTTTGTCAATAGGTGTCCACTGCTGTGTTGTTGGGTATGTGGGTTCCCCTTCTCCTTAAATGTATACCTAAACCATGTGTCCTGCTGTCTCAAGAGCCTCTTTGTTGCAGTGGGACCCAGAATGCAGATGCCTGGAGCTACCAGTGTGAAGAGAGGCCTCTTCAAGTAAATATTTTCCTGACAACACTGAAGCTATGTAGAAGTGATCCCAGAGTTATGTGCCTTGGATTGCCTGATAAGGAAGATAGCCATCCAGCAAGAACTGGCTTAACAACCTGCTGGAAGGGGCAGGAACATGTTAGTATAGTCATATTCCAGCCACTGGGGGGAGCTACCCTAACTTCTTTGGAGCTCATTAGGCAGCTTGATTTGGTTGTTGTGTCAATGGCAGTAATGGTAACATTGGCCATAATATTAACTTCCAGCGCCGGGGTCAATAATTGCAATAATACCTTCCAGTATGTGTCACTGACCACTATAATAACCTCCAGCATTGATGTCAATGACCACAATAATAAACCCCAGCATTTGAGCCAGTGACTGCATATATATCTCCCAGCATTGTTGTCAGTGGATGCAATATTAACCCTAGCATTGTTGTAAGTGGCAAGGTTTATGAACTCCCCTCCCTCCTTCACTGTTGGTCAGTGGCAGTGCTCTTAACCCACACGTTGTATTACTGGTCAGTGGCACTGCTGTTAATCCCTCAGTTGCCCCCCCCCCCCTCCCCCCCCAATGCATTGCTGATCAATACAGGTAATCCCCTAGATTGGTGGTCAATGGCAGTGCTGTTAAACCCCTGCCTGCATTGGTGGTCAGTGGCGGTGCTGTTAATGCCCCCTTCCAACCTTGTATTGGTGGTAAGCTGCAGTTCTGTTTCCTCCCTTTACATTGCTAGTCAGTGGCAGTGCTGTTACTGTTTTTACATCCCCTTCATTGGTGGGCAGTGGCAGTGCTGTCAACCACCTTCTTCCCTCTCTGCATTGTTGATCAGTGGCAAACGGTGTCAGCCCCCCTGCATTGGTAGTCAGTGGCTGACTCGCTCCCTCTCCTAGCATTGGTAGTCAATGCTTACTTATTTTATCACACGTTCCTGCGCCGCTCTCCCTCTCCCTTCCTCCAGACAGGACTTTATATGTTCTGTCAGGCAGAGATCACTCCACCTGACAGTGCTTCAGTTGTCAGTGCCACGTTCTGGTATGCAGGGAGCGCCCCACCACCCCACTGCAAAACCTAACCCAGGACACAGCAGGCCTTGTGTTGGGCACCAGGCCCTTGACTTTTTTTTATATTTCTAGCAAAATGATCCTACTTAAAACATAAAACTTACTTTATCGGTTTTTTTTTTCTTTTCTCTTGAAATAAACTTTTGGTCAGGGCACATTAAAGCAATACATAAAGCAAATCAAAGCTAAATTAAAAAATGCAAGCCAGCAGTATCTTTATTGAAGAAGAGACAAGCTATTTGTTTCCTGCAATAAAACAAACTTACTTGCCTGTTCCTAATCTTATTTTCAGTATTCTCGGCACACCTCAGTACTGGAATGAATTAATTTGTGTGTGTATGGCCGAAGACCCAACACCCGGAAAATGCCGGGGAGAAAATGTTAACACTAGCGAGGGATTTCACAGACGCTTTGTTGAAATGGAGATAGGTATTTGTGGAGTTTGGTTCCGATTTAAGCCATTTTAGATATTACGACCTAGGCATGCCTTAATGATAATGGCCATTTTTACAGGCTCCACCCCCTGCATTGTAAATATTGCAGTAAAGACTAACAGCCACTCTATTGGAAATAGCTGTCTGCTTTATATGCAGAGCTATATTTCATCTGTACAGATCATTAGATTAGTGGAAAAAGAAATGACATATGGTTTATTATTTGCTGAACAATAGAGTCCTCTGACTCCTCTCAATATCCACTGTACTCTCTTGCCTCTACAGTTTAGCCACTGATGTCCAGGAGTATAAAGAAGAGGGAAATAAAATGAGTGCTGCCCCCATTACCCTGCTACCCAGGGTACTGGCCTACTAGTGCAATTACAGTACATAAATACTGATCAGATCTGACAATAGCAATGTGTTTGCTGTATGTATACGTTTTTTTTTTTCTTAAAAGTCTACATTTCTTGTTCAAATATTTTATTAAAGCGGAGTTCCACCCTAAAGTGGAACTTCCGCTTATCGGATTCCTCCCCCCCTCCGCTGCCACAATTGTCACCTTTCAGGGGGGAGGGGGGTGCAGATACCTGTATAATACAGGTATCTGCCCCGCCCATATCCGAGGATGCCCGCCCATATCCGAGGGTTTCTAGTTGTGTCTTGGGAAACACACAGTTCCCAGGGTACAATGGGGACCAATAGCGACGTGCAGCGCGACTCGCGCATGCGCAGTAGGGAACCGGGCAGTGAAGACGTTGCGTCTTCACTTCCTGATTCCCTGACAGAGGATGGCGGCGGGGCAGCGAGAGACGAGCGGTCTCTCGTCACATTCTGCCTACACCACTGGAACCAGGAACAGGTGAGTGGCCATTTATTAAAAGTCAGCAGCTGCAGTATTTGTAGCTGCTGACTTTTAATATTTTTTGTGCGGGTGCAGCTCCGCTTTAAGGTATAACAAAGTGCAAATCATTACACTTGTCAAACAGATAAAAGCACAACAAAGAGGAGAAATCTACAAAAAAAAAAAGCAAAATAAGCACAAGCTACATTATTTACCTTCAGTGTGATGTGTCCCTTGTGCTTCCTTTCTCCAGTTCAGTAGTAATTTTCCTCCTCCAATGCACCACCATCACCCACCAAACGTTCTGGTGCAGCAGGGGTTAATAGAACTGAGGAGTTGTCAAAGGCACTAATCATACCTGGATGATTCCGCCCAGCTCCTACTATAGCTTCTATGAGTTAAGAAATGATCTATAAATGGAGGGTGGGGGAGTGATTAAAATTCCATTAAGCTGTAGTATGCCTTCTATGAATGGAGGATGTTGAGAGAGCCCATGAAAGCTTCTCAGTTCTATTAACCCTCATTGCACCAGCAGATTATGGTGTGGGGGGAGGGGGTTACTGAGGGAGGAACATTACTACTGAACGAGAAGCACAAGGGTCACATCAGACTTAAAGCGGAGTTCCACCCACTATTATTGCAACATATAGATCAAGCAATGGAATTTTTGTTTTCTTTTTATTAGAGCTTACCTGGATAACAGTGTTTTCTATCTAGTTTCCTGCCTCTGCCACCCACGGATATGTCCGTCATATCCGGCGGCGCACTGTCTCCTGGGAGCGATGTGTCTTATTTCCCAGGAGTCAGTGTGGATGTCCGCCGCTCGGGTTGCCTTCACAATGGGGCTGGCACTTCCGACAGCGTCGCCCATTGTGATGGCAACGTCATAAGTTTCCAGCGCTGCGATAATTTCCTGTTGCGCATGTGCGAAGACGGGCCGACAATGTTTGTGGGCTTCACATATCCACAAGCAAAATGGGAAGTTACAACAAAGCGGAATAAAAGTTATTTTTCAATCTAATATGTTTAATATTGGGGTGACTGTTATTAAAATCATCAGTGGTATTAATGTATGGCATGATCCAAAGTTAGGTTTATATAAAATATTTATATAAAATATTTTTCCGGAACTCCGCTTTTAGGCAAGCAATGCCCCCTGTGCTTATTTTTTTTTTTTTTTTTCTTAGGCTTTAATTACCTCTAGCACAAAAGCTAGATTGCTGTTGCATTAATCAATGATTCTGTAAAACAATGCTTGCTTATGCTACCCTGTTCTCTATACTTAAGCTGTATACAAAATATACAATTTTCTTCAGATTTTTTTCCTTTAGACTTACCAAACCCATATAATATGAGGTCAAATCTTAATGCCGCATACACACGGCCGGACTTTCCGGCAGACTAGGTCCAACGGTCTTCCAGACGGACTTGCCCACACACGAACGGACTAAGTCCATTCGAAAGTCCTTTAATTTTGAACGTGATGACGTAAGACAGGACTAAAAAAGGAAGTTCAATAGCCAGTAGCCAATAGCTGCCCTTGAGTCGTATTTGGTCCGTCAGACCAGCATAGAGTCTGCTGGAAAGTCCAGTTGTGTGTACGTGGCATTAGAGTTTCAACTTGTATGCAATCAGGCAGGCCCTTGCATTACAAGGTTTTGGTAAATCTAAAGGAAATCAGACAACAAAAGTTGTATAGTGTGTATGGGCTCTTAGATTCTGTCATCTTGTTCTTAAAATCCTTTTTTAAATGCCGCCTTCCTGAATTCATAATGCCTCTGATATAATTGAAGGTTCCTGTCATTTCACAGAGAAAGACAAAGACAAGGACAAGAACACTTTTTTGAATGAAAAGGTGTTAAAAGTAAATGTCTGGGCTGTGTAAAGTCTAAATCACTATTCATATATTCACCCTATCACACAAACCTGTGTCCTTATTTCACCTTTTTCATGTAAGGTTCTGCTACCAAACAGCATGAAAACCCAATTAAGAGGAATAAAGTCAATCGGAGAAGCTTAAAATGGGAACATTATGCTTTCAGCATGATTCTATTTGTTTACCATAAACTAATTATGATGGGTCTTTGTGTATACAACACTGTGAAAACAAGGAGAACATGAAATATGCAAACTAAAACAACGGGTGCATTTAGAATCTGGTGCAGGTGTGCATAGTAGCCAATCAACTTCTAACTTCAGCTTGTTCAATTAGGCCCCTTTCACACTGGGGCGGTGCGGGCGTCGGTGGTAAAGCAGCGATATATTTAGCACTGCTTTACCGTCGTTTTAGCGGCGGTATTCGGCCGTGGCGGTGCGGTTTTAACCCCAGCTAGCGGCCGAAAAAGGGTTAAAACCGCCCGCATTGATTTCAATGGGTAGGATCGGTTTAGCCGTGAATACACTGCTCCTTCACCGCTCCAAAGACCGCTCCAAAGATGCTGCTAGCAGGACTTTTTTTACCATCCTGCTAGCGCACCGCTCCAGTGTGAAAGGACCCACTGAAAAGCGCTTCAGTGTGAAAGGGGCCTTTATGCTTTGGCAATAAAACCCGGAATATGATTGCTTTCTATGCACCAGATTATGCATGCTCCAGTTTTAGTAAATAACCCCCATTGTGCCTAAAACTGACAAAACTTCAAGTGCTACTTTTTCCCATATCGTCTTTCAGGACAGCCACCTATGACAGACCTCGGCCCCTCCCTTCTTAGGAAACACCAGCCAGCCTAGATTTAAAAGGCATGCTTCCTCGCCGGCTCCTCAGTTTTGGTGTTTCCTCCCGGAAGGAGACACTACGAGGAGCCATGGCTAAAGACAGCCAGGGAGTCAGCGTTGGTGCCGGGGGTCTCAGTACCCGCTCGGCGGTGCCTTTTCCCCTTCCCTCCTGTGTGAGGCGTGACGTTGGTGGGCGGTCTCCGTGGTGTCGCCCATAAGGGGCGTGGCCTTGGCGGTGTTGACTCTCGAGGCTCCCATTCCACCAGATGTAACGTTTGTTTGGGGAATGCTATTTCTTTTAGCTCTGTTACTGGCTCACTTCACGCACTAGGTACCTTTTACTTTCATTCACTGCCCCTTTTCTCCTCAAAAATTGATCACTTTTTCTTTTTTACATGCACTCGATTTCTGTCTTCCTTCCTATTCACACTTGCACCCAGGGCCACTCCAGTCTTGGTTCCACCTCACAATTACCATCATCATCACTCTGTCCACTTTTATGTTCTGCCTACTTCTCTGGCGATCTTTCTCACCTTTCACTCTCACTCCCCAAACAGGTTTGCCTTGTGGGTACTTACCTGCCTTGGATGGCGCCCTGTGGGTTGCCCCTATCGACCCGTCTACCTCAGCTCCCGGGGGTGGTGCCTCCGAATTGCTGGTGGAGCCCGACAGTCGGCCACCATCAAACGAACCTCAATGCGTAAGCATGCACCCTGTGTGTGGTCCCTTTCATTACCCCACCTCTGTTTCATGACTACAATCATTAGATTATAACTTTTTCATTTTAGTTATCGCACACGCTTGCTCCTGAGTGGCGGTTTAGCCACGAAATGCGTAGAGCTACCAAAGTCATGTTTTCCATAATTGTACCCAAGTTTCTACAGCTGTTATATACAACCTACCCCACAGGATATTGAGGCTACCCATCACGCAGGCATTACCCCATGGTTTATGGTTTTACATTAACTCCAATTTGGTGTACTGTGGCATTTTACAATGTTCATATTGTTATTGTACATATATGTTGATATAATGTATTGTCAGTATCTCTTATCAATTGTAACTGATATAATTATGTGCATGTTATACTTTTTATGAACCCATTAAATCTTCCCAATTGTTCACCAATTTATTTTATTGAAATTTCGCACTTCATTTAAAGTCCCACCCCTGCTGCTCTCCCCACCCTGGGGACTAGTGATGCTATGCCTCGGAGAGAGGTTACCTGGCAGCCACACTGTTTTTCTGTTGCCACCTCATTTCTCAGAAAGTTGTGTCGTGGGATGCCCCCGGGGACACGCTTTCAGGTTCTCAGTGGAGACTTAGGAGGAGTTTCTGTCCCCCCCCCCTCGCATTCTGGTGCGAGCCGGGATGGAGCTCACAGCAGGGCCGTGTGGCGGGTGATTTCACTTCCGGGGCGTATGATGTCATCAGCGGGCGCCGGAGAGGTTACAGTCTCCATACAGAACAAAACAGGGATCCAGACTTGCTGGAGGAGCAGTTGGCTCAGTGTTACATGCTGGGGGGGGGGGGGGGGGTGCTGGCTCCATGGGTTCATGCCATTATCCCACCAGTTCTAATTCTGAAGGAATAGGTTGAACATTCTTTACTACAAAGGGAGCAGTTGGCTTGTTGGTAAATTTCAAGCCATTCCTTAGGGCTCTGACTGGTCTGCTGGGGACCTGAGAAGCTATGTGTGTCCTAGGTACTGCACAACACCTGCACCCCCTGCTGGAACAGGGCAGTGGGAAATGTTTCAGGGGGGCTGGTGTTCAAAAGTGAAGACCCAGCAGAGGCTACAGACCACCAAAGGTGTGGGATGGACTCCTCTGCGACACCTGCACAGGCAGCGAAAGCAGGCCCCAGCACTAGCACCTCACAGGTAAACCTGAAGTGTTTGTTCTTCCACGCACATACTTTGAGAGTTTTCCCCCCTTATAACCAGTAGGGACTGGGTGAAGGGGGAACTTTTTCCCCCTCCTGCACGAGGTGTATGGAGGGTGTGTGGCTGAAATTACACTGTGTGGTAAAATACAAGGGGACTGAGAGGAGGCAGTCATAGCTCACAACCAGTGTAGTGATGGGAGTTTTCCTGGAGACATAGGATCTTAACCTCATGTCAGCTCCTTCTGACCTTTGACAAGTCACATTATGCAGTGGCAGCGGTTATCTCTTCAGCTCTAGGGTATTCGTTGGGGCTGAGAGTCAGTTCCCTGAGCAGTCTTTTGGTCACTATCCAGAGGAGAAGGCCTGGGTGGCTGACAATTCTGCCTGGCAGCACTGGGGTGGTTGGTTCAGATCCCCAACATTCCAGTACTTGTGTCACGTTGGGGGTTATCCCTGTGATTGTGTGAGATATCTTACATGCCCCAAACACATGCTGGCATTTGATATACCTGGCACATTGGCTCGGTGGCGTGCACTCGTGACCAGAAGGGTCAGCTCACACAGAGTCTGCACTATATGCACTGCAGTGAAAACTTTGCCTGTGTAGGGCAAGCAAACCAGCTCACCTAAAATCTTCAGGCAAGGGTCTTCAGGTTCTCCTGGTCGACCCACTCTGATGTGCTGTAATACACTGATAAGTGTCAATATTTTGTGTGGCCACCATTATTTTCCAGCATGCCTTAACCCTTTTGGACATGGAGTTCACCAGAGCTTCACATGTTGCCACTGGAGTCCTCTTCCACGCCTCCATGATGACATCACAGAGCTGGTGGATGTTCGAGACCTTGCGCTCCTCCACCTTCTGTTTTGAGGATGCCCTACAGATGCTCAATAGGGTTTAGGTCGGGGGACATGCATGGCCAGTCCATCACCTTTAGCCTCAGCTTCTTTAGCTAGGCAGTAGTCGTCTTGGAGGTGTGTTTGTGGTTGTTACCATGTTGAACTACTGCCCTGCGGCCCAGTCTCCAAAGGGAGGGGATCATGCTCTTGTTTAGTATGTCACAGTACATGTTGGCATTCATGGTTCCCTCAGTGAACTGTAGCTCCCCAGTGCTGGCAGCACTCATGCATCCCCAGAACATGACGTTCCCACCACCATGCTTCACTGTAGGCAAGACACACTTGTCTTTTTACTCCTTACCTGGTTGCCGCCACACACGCTTGACATCATCTTAACCAAATTCGTTTATCTTGGTCTCATCAGACCACAGGACATGGTTCCAGTAATCCATGTCCTTAGTCTGCTTGTCTTCAGCAAACTGTTTGCGGGCTTTCTTGTGCATCATCTTTAGAAGAGGCTTCCTTCTGGGATGACAGCCATGCAGACCAATTTGATGCAGTGTGCAGCGTATGGTCTGAGCACTGACAGGCTGACCCCCCCACCCCTTCAACCTCTACAGCAATGCTGGCGTCACTCATACGTCTATTTGCCAAAGACAGCCTCTGGATATGACGCTGAGCATGTGCGCTCAACTTTTTTGGTTGACCATGGAGAGGCCTGTTCTGAGTGGAACCTGTCCTGTTGAACCGCTGTATGGTCTTGGCCACTGTGCCGCAGCTAAGTTTCAGGGTCTTGGCAATCTTCTTATAGCCTAGGCCATCTTTATGTAGAGCAAACAAATATTTTTTCAGATCCTCAGAGAGTTCTTTGCCATAATATTGAACTTCCAGTGACCAGTATGAGAGAGTGAGAGTGATAACACCAAATGTAACACACCTGCTCCCCATTCACACCTGAGACCCTGTAACACTAACAAGCCACATAGCACCAGGGAGGGAAAATGGCTAATTGGACCCAATTTGGACATTTTCACTTAGGGGTGTACTCACTTTTGTTGTCAGCGATTTAGACATTAATGGCTGTGTGTTAAGTTATTTTGAGGGGACAGCAAATTTACACTGTTATACAAGCTGTACACTGACTTCTTTACATTGTAGCAAAGTGTAATTTCTTCAGTGTTGTCACATGAAAAGATATAATGAAATATTTACAAAAATGTGAGGGGTGTACTCACTTTTGTGAGATACTGTATGTGATATAAACATTTTACTATTTTTAATAAAGGTTTTATGAAGGCGTTACATGATGCATGTGCACTTTCTGGACAGACAGAAATAGAGATCATTTGGCAGGCAAACCAGTTATTTATGTCTTTCATCTGTGTAACTAGCTGTTTGCCTGGAGTTCAGCTTCAAAGCTGAAGTTTAATCTGCTTGTATTTTGCCTTCCTTAACCACTTCAATACCCGCCCATAGTCATATGACGCCCACAAGGTGGATCTACCATCCTGGGTGGGCGTCATATGACGTCCTCGGGTTCCCGGCCGCCTGGGGGCGCGCGCGCGCCGCCGGCGGCGCGCGCGCGCCCGCGGCATCGCTCGGGACCCGGTGCGAGTGCCCGGCGGCCGCGATGTCCGCCGGGCACCCGCGATTGCCCGTTAAAACAACGGGACCGGGCGGGACCGTGGAGCTGTGTGTGTAAACACACAGCTCCACGTCCTGTCAGCGGGGAGGAGACCTATCATGTGATCCCAGTACAGAGGATCACATGATCGGTCTCCTCCCCTTAAGTCCCCTCCCCCTACAGTTAGAATCACTCCTATTAGGGACACACATTAACCCCTCCAGCGCCCTCTAGTGTTAACCCCTTCCCTGACAGTCACATTTACACAGTAATCATTGCAATTTTATAGCAACGATCGCTGTGTAAATGTGAATGGTTCCAAAAATGTGTCAAAAGTGTCCGAAGTGTCCGCCGCAATGTCGCAGTCACGAAAAAAAAATCGCAAATCGCCGCCATTACTAGTAAAAAAAAAAAATAAATAAATTCAATAAATCTATCCCCTATTTTGTAGACGCTATAACTTTTGCGCAAACCGATCAATATACGCTTATTGCGATTTTTTTTACCAAAAATATGTAGAAGAATACGTATCGGCCTAAACTGAGGAAAAAAATTGTTTTTTTTAAAAAAAATGGGATATTTATTATAGCAAAAAGTAAAAAATATTGTGTTTTTTTTCAAAATTGTCGCTCTTCTTTTGTTTATAGCGCAAAAAATAAAAACCGCAGGGGCGATCAAATACCACCAAAAGAAAGCTCTATTTGTGGGAAAAAAAGGACGTCAATTTTGTTTGGGTGTAACGTCGCACGACCGCGCAATTGTTAGTTAAAGCGACGCAGTGCCGAATCGCAAAAAGTGCTCTGGTAAGGAAGGGTGTTTAAAAGCCCTGTATTGAAGCGGTTAAATTCCCCTCTTTATCAATATGGGATGTGAATGTTTTGAGTGGCAGATTACCTTACAGGTTAAAGAAGAACTCCAGAAATATGTTTTTCCTAAAATGTGCTGTTACAATTGCTTAATTCCCATGAGATGTATGCTCCCTCCAGGATAGCTGCTGTTTCTCTATTATTTGACATTTCAATGGTGGCAGATTGTGTAGCTCTGGCTATACCTCCAGCGCTGTGACGAGAAGGGCTGCGTCTCTAATACACACAAGCTGCACTGTCATTTTCCCTTCCCTCCTCTCCCCTTGTCCAGTCACAGAATGTTTTATATTTTTTGAATGTTTAACAGAATACAAAGTGTTATGTGAATGGACAAGGGAAAAGGAGGAGGAGACAAGTAACAGTATGACTTGTGTATAGGAGAGCCACAGCTCTCATTGTTGCAGCACCATAAGTATAGCTACACTATCTCACATTGGTGATACTCCAAATAATACAAAAAATGCAGCAATCCTGGAGGTGGTATACACCTCAGGGACTTAACTAGTTGGAACATAGCACATTTTTTAAGAAAAACTGTTCTTTTTTAAGTTACTCTGGTTCTGGTTCATTGCTGATGCAAACAAATAACACACGAACAGTGTCCTAAAACATATTCATGAAACCACAACTAAAGGTGGTTGTAACCCTTAAAATAAAAATAAAAACACATGCCCCTGTCCCTTTAAGGCACGAGATATAGCACAGTGCATTTGCCATGTTTACCTTGTGTGCCAATTGTCCCTTTCTTTGTTCTACAATACCTGGCTGATCCTGCCATTTCCTCTCTTCCCCCCTGTAAACTGACCACATTTATGATGGCTGCTAATCTTTGATAGCATGGTCAGTTTACGTGCCTCCATCATCCAGCTCTCTCCTCAGCATCTCTGCATCTCCCGCTCCCTCTCCCTCTCCCTCTGTCTTTTCCATAGTCTGTGTGAGAGCCAATCTCTTCCTCGCCCCTCCCCTCTTCTCCTCTCTGAGTAAATCTATTCTCTGCAGCTGCTCCAGTGCTTGTAAAGAAACATGTGTTAATTATTTTGATCCTCTTTGTTTTAGGTCCCTGTTCAGTGTGTTTTTCCAAAATTATAATGCTAAATACCTTGTTTGTAGAGCCCTGCTGTGCAGACATGTGACCTCCCTCCAGGGCTCAAAATTTCAAGTACTGAGCTACTAGCCAGGCCTTAAGTGTTACTCGCCACCATTTGCCCAACCCAGTCCCTACCATGCACCGCCCCTAATTCCCTCCCTATACACGCCCTCATAAATGATCTCATGAAATTACACTTAAATGTTCCATGCAGAATTAAGTTGCAAAAATAAATATTACAACTTTATCAGTGCCCACCATTGCAGCCTCACCTGTGCCCACCATTGCAGCCTCGCCTCACTGTGCCCACCATTGCAGCCTCGCCTCACTGTGCCCACCATTGCAGCCTCAGCTCACTGTGCCCACCATTGCAGCCTCAGCTCACCTGTGCCCACCATTGCAGCCTCAGCTCACCTGTGCCCACCATTGCAGCCTCAGCTCACCTGTGCCCACCATTGCAGCCTCAGCTCACCTGTGCCCACCATTGCAGCCTCAGCTCACCTGTGCCCACCATTGCAGCCTCAGCTCACCTGTGCCCACCATTGCAGCCTCAGCTCACCTGTGCCCACCATTGCAGCCTCAGCTCACCTGTGCCCACCATTGCAGCCTCACCTCACCTGTGCCCACCATTGCAGCCTCATCTGTGCCCACCATTGCAGCCTCACCTCACCTGTGCCCACCATTGCAGCCTCACCTGTGCCCACCATTGCAGTCTCACCTCACCTGTGCCCACCATTGCAGTCTCACCTCACCTGTGCCCACTATTGCAGCCTCACCTGTGTGCACCATTGCAGCCTCGCCTCAGCTGTGTCCACCATTGCAGCCTCAGCTCACCTGTGCCCACCATTGCAGCATCGGCTCACATGTGCCCACCATTGCAGCCTCGGCTCACCTGTGCCCACCATTGCAGCCTCGGCTCACCTGTGCCCACCATTGCAGCCTCAGCTCACCTGTGCCCACCATTGCAGCCTCAGCTCACCTGTGCCCACCATTGCAGCCTCAGCTCACATGTGCCCACCATTGCAGCCTCAGCTCACCTGTGCCCACCATTGCAGCCTCAGCTCACCTGTGCCCACCATTGCAGCCTCAGCTCACCTGTGCCCACCATTGCAGCCTCAGCTCACCTGTGCCCACCATTGCAGCCTCAGCTCACCCGTGCCCACCATTGCAGCCTCAGCTCACCTGTGCCCACCATTGCAGCCTCACCTCACCTGTGCCCACCATTGCAGCCTCATCTGTGCCCACCATTGCAGCCTCACCTCACCTGTGCCCACCATTGCAGCCATACCTGTGCCCACCATTGCAGTCTCACCTCACCTGTGCCCACCATTGCAGTCTCACCTCACCTGTGCCCACTATTGCAGCCTCACCTGTGCCCACCATTGCAGCCTCGCCTCACTGTGCCCACCATTGCAGTCTCACCTCACCTGTGCCCACCATTGCAGCCTCACCTCACCTCACCTGTGCCCACCATTGCAGTCTCACCTCACCTGTGCCCACCATTGCAGCTTCACCTCACCTGTGCCCACCATTGCAGTCTCACCTCACCTGTGCCCACCATTGCAGCCTCCCCTCACCTGTGCCACCATTGCAGCCTCCCCTCACCTGTGCCCACCATTGCAGCCTCACCTCACCTGTGCCCACCATTGCAGCTTCACCTCACCTGTGCCCACCATTGCAGTCTCACCTCACCTGTGCCCACCATTGCAGCCTCCCCTCACCTGTGCCACCATTGCAGCCTCCCCTCACCTGTGCCCACCATTGCAGCCTCCCCTCACCTGTGCCCACCATTGCAGCCTCCCCTCACCTGTGCCCACCATTGCAGCCTCCCTTCACCTCACCTGTGCCCACCATTGCAGCCTCACCTCACCTGTGCCCACCACTGCAGTCTCACCTCACCTGTGCAGAGGATCATCATGGGGAAGAGGAAAGCCGCCTGATCACGATAGCCTGCTGTTACATTGTAATTGCCTCCACAGCTAGGCTGCCAGGGAGTGGGGGGCGAGTACCGCCGGCATGCAGGGTTAAACAGGAGCCGTTCTACCATCGATCGGTCCAGGGGAGAGAGCACAGATCACAGAGCAATAGCCTTCTGTTTACATTGGAATTGCCTCCGCTCATGATTACACACAGCCCCCCCCCCCTCCTAACCCTGCGCCTGTTAGACACTGTGATAGACAGAACGCGTCCCAGAATTGTACTGGCGTTCTGTCTATCACAGGAGGGGGCGGGGTTGTGAGTAATCATGAGCGGAGGCAATTCAAATGTAAACTAACAGAAAACTATCGTTCTGTGAACCGTGCTCTCTTCTCCCGGACCGATTGATGGTAGAACGGCTCCTGTTTAACCCTGCATGCCGGCGGTACTCGCCCCCCACTCCCTGGCAGCCCAGCTCTTTGCCAGAAACAATTTTCCACTCGCAAAATGCGAGTAGGCGAGTGGAAAATTTGAGCCCTGCTCCCTCTGATAGCTTGCATTTATCAGAGGGGAATCTCAGCCCCTCCCACTATCCTAACTCAGGAAGGGAAGCAGAGGGAAGTCACATGACAGTGCAACAGGGCTCTGTAAAGAAGGTATTTAGCATTATAATTTCAGGAAAACACACACACTGTACTGAACAGGAACCTAAAATAGAGGGAATCAAAGTAATTAATACATGTGACTTTACAACCACTTTAATAATGATGTCATGTCGTAAGGAAACACAGACATAAGCAGTTTGTTTTTAGACTTAGAAATTCCTTTGAAGGAATAATATTCTCATGCAATTAGTAATATTTCTTAAAAGATTGGGAAAACTCTGGACCATTATTTATGTGCAAGCCTTCTCTGTTGATTGGCTTCACAGCCTTTTGTTTGCATATCTTTTAGAATCATCAGATGGCAATTACTGAAAGATTTTGCTGTCTTTTCAGTTCATCCACTAGAGACACAATAAATATTTTATTTGATATCTTTCAAACTAAGCTCCTGGATTTTCTTCTTGTTTTTGATTGCAGCTGGTGCTCCTGATAAAATTGGATGGGCATTTGGTCTTGGATTAGAGAGGCTGGCCATGATTCTTTACGGTATTCCTGACATCCGCTTGTTCTGGAGTCAAAACGAGCTTTTCCTGAAGCAGTTCTACGTGTCTGACATCAACCAGAAAGTACAATTTCAGGTAATCAAGGCTGTCACAAGAAATGAGAATGCTTTAAAAATATTTGTTCAAACTAAAATGCAAGTTGTTTCAGAAAAATTCTGAATGATGATTGTAGCATAAATTTCCATGATGTTGTATGCAAAGTGTGTGGAACATTGAGCAGTTAAAGGGGAAAAAAGAAAGCTACGTTAAGGGCTGACTGCAATCAAAGTGATAAATCAACATGGAAAATGAGGTATAATATTGAAAAATGTAAAGCAATGCACTTCGGGGCAAAAAATATAGCCGCAAGGTACACACTAGGGGGAGGACCTCTGGGGGAATACAGGATGGAGAAAGATCTGGGGTCCTAGTAATAGACAGACTGAGCAATAGCATGGAATGGCAAGCCGCAGCAAGCAAAGCTAGCAGACAATTGACAAAAAGGGATTTTACTCTAGAGATAAAACGATAATCCTGCCACTTTATAAAACCCTGGTTCGGCCACATCTGGAGTATTTCGTCCAGTTTTGGTCACCAATCCTCAGGAAGGATGTGCTGGAACTGGAGAGAGTCCAGAGAAGGGCGACAAAATGAATAAGGGCACTGGACCTCAATTACAACGAACGACTTCAAGCACTAATCTTATTCTCCCTGGAGAAGAGATGCTTGAGAGGAGATATGATAGCTATATACAAGCGATATACAAATACCTCAATGGTGATCCCAGCATAGGTAGGAAACCTTTCAGTCTCAGGGAGTGTAAGAAGACACAAGGTTAACCTTAATCTGCGTATGGGGTTTTGTCACTGTCAGGGCGATAAGGATGTGGAACTCTCTTCCACAATCTGTGGTGTCAGCAGGCAGTACTGATAGTTATACCACTTACAATACAGGGCACTTTTACCCCCTTCCTGCCCAGGCCAATTTTCAGCTTTCAGCGCTGTCACACTTTGAATGACAATTGTGCGGTCATGCAACACTGTACCCAAATTACATTTTATATATTTTTTTCCCACAAATAGAGCTTTTTTTGGTGGTATTTGATCACCACTGGGTTTTTTTTTTTGCTAAACAAATTTAAAAAAGACCAAGATTTTTGAAAAAATAAAAAGTGTTTCTTTGTTTCTGTTATAACATTTTGTAAATAAGTATGTTTTTTCCTTTGTTGATGCTGCACTGACGGGCACTGATGAGGTTGATTTACCTATATAATGGGAAAGTATTGGGTTTCTGGAGGTACAGACACAACAATAATATTACATTTTACCTGCCCTGTTATATTAGTTCATTTTTAATTGTGAAAATGTTGATGCAACACATTTGGGCTCACCCAGTCCCAACACACCTAAATGAAACCTGGCAAAAAAACACCCTGGATCTTGTATTGCGAAACTCAACTGCTATAGTAACTAAACAAGTTGTTATCCCAAACAGTCTTTATGCCTAAACTTTAGAGTTATGCCTTGTACACACGGTCGGATATTCCGGCAACAAAATCTTGGGCCAAACTTGTCTTGCATACACACGGTCACACAAAGTTGTCGGAAAATCTGATCGTTCTGAACGAGGTGACGTACAACACGTACGCCGGGACTATAAACGGCCAGTAGCCAATAGCTTTCGTCTCTTAATTTATTCTGAGCATGCGTGGCACTTTGTGTGTCAGATTTGTCTACAAACGATCGGAATTTAAACGATCGGATTTTGTTGCCAGAAAATTTTAGATCCTGCTCTCAAACTTTGTGTCGGAAATTCCGATGGAAAAAGTCCGATGGAGCCCACACACGATCGGATTTTCCGACAACACGATCCGATTGCACAGTTTCCGTTGGAAAGTCCGTGTGTACAGGGCATAACTCTGTACCTCAACTGAACCCTTTAGCTGGCCATACACTAATTGAAATATGGGTGTTTCAGCAAGGACCAGCTGAATTTCAATCAGTGTGTGGCCTTCCCTGCTTGACAGAACTTGATCATTTAATCCACTTCAGTCAAATATAAAAAGCTGGAAAACTGTGGTTGCAGCTAATCATCAGTGTACTTTGACAGCAGCAGGTCCCGCTGCTGGAAGACAATATCCCAGTTGGGGGATTCCTCCATCCACCTTGTTTGTTTATGGCCAGCTTTAACTTGTGTGGAACTAAACGCACTTTGTAAAAAAAAATTGAATAAGGTGGATTATAACTCTCGTCATTTTTTTTTTTGTCATGTGTCCTATTGGGGAGATTTCTGTTCACTTCCGGTCCCATAGCCAAAACAGGAAGTGAGAGGAAATCCCTCCAAAGTTAGGGAATCTCGAGGTGGCATCAGGATCACCAGAACTAGTGATGATAAGATTTCTGCTCTATAAGTGTTCTGACGTCGACCCAAATTTTGAGAATTTCTTTTACTTTCACTTTAGTTGATAATGGTAAACAGGACAAATAGAGAGGAAGATGCTCCCTAACGGGGGTATAGACCGCAATAATAACTGACGACAGGGGTTCTAAGTAACCCTTAATTTAACCTTACCCTAAACATTTTATTTAATACTTAGCATGATGGGAGCCATGAATCTAACCCTAATATTATAATAGAGAAGGAATATTATCATGGTAATAGTGACCATGCAACATGTTACATAAAGTTTTTCCTTTGCCAACATCCCCAATGCTCAATGATAAATTCTGTACTGAAAATTTTCAGCTAAAACTATTCTGCGTTATTGTGGGGTTGATATATATAGTGTGTACAGTATCTCACAAAAGTGAGTACACCCCTCACTTTTTTGTAAATATTTTATTATATCTTTTCACGTGACAACACTGAAAAAATTACACTTTGCTACAATGTAAAGTAGTGAGTGTACAGCTTGTATAACAGTGTAAATTTGCTGTCCCCTCAAAATAACTCAACACACAGCCATTAATGTCTAAACCGCTGGCAACAAAAGTGAATACACCCCTAAGTGAAAATGTCCAAATTGGGCCCAATTAGCCATTTTCCCTCCCCGGTGTCATGTGACTCATTAGTGTTACAAGGTCTCAGGTGTAAGTGAAAAGATATAATAAAATATTTACAAAAATGTGAGGGGTGCACTCTGCATATGTGCGAACCTCGTGTCATAGCTACTTCCCTTTTCACAGTGGCAGGGCCTCGCACTGTCACAATATGTAAAATATTTATTTTTGTCCCCTTTTTAAAGTACAAAACTTTTGTACTAAATTCCCAGCTCATTTTGTAGTCTTTCATGTGTGTTGGGAAATTTCTGCAGAGGCAAAGATGTCAGTAAAAAGGCTTTTTACATTGTTATAGTTGGTTATTAATATTTATATCTCCCTAGAACATTGTCATCCAAGTGTGTCCTTAGCCTTACCAACCGTTTATGCCTTGTGCCCGTCAATTCAGGCATCTAAATTGCACTGTTGAGACAATAATTACTCCACCCATTCATCTATAAGGGTTTTTTGCAAAACATACTGTAAATGGGAGACACAGTCTAGTCTAGACTACTGTAATATTATATACATGTAGAAAAAAGGTAAGTACACAGTAAAAGGCATGTCATAGCTGTAGTGCCGTCTTTGAAGACATACCGTATATGCTGTGATGCCTTGGCTTCTAGGAATATTATGTGAAATATACACTTTAATATTAACTATGTGAAAAGAATTTCCAAGAACTAATACGTTTTTCTGTTCAAAAACAGAGGGTTTGCTACCTCACAAGCCTTCTAGCTAACAGTGAGAACTCTATCCTGTCATTTAAATGACTGATAATGCAGCCACAAAAATAAAATTGTTTCTATATGTTATTCTTAATTACTAGATTTCACCAGCAGGTACAATCATTTATTGCAGCTTTTTATCTATGAGAAAACCCAGAATCTGTTTAAAATGGGAACCCTGTCTACATTTCTGAATTATTTGTTCCTCCCCATTCATTGCATTTTGTATGTATAGCACAAATACTTCTGTAAAAGCACAGAATAGGTATGTAAATATGTGGTGTATTCCACTCTAAAAGCCCTAGTGTTTCATACAGAAACATTGTTTATGTAGATATTATTCTTGAATGCCAACAGGGCTGCAATATTTTTGCTTCCCTTTTTATAGGAATATTTTTCTGTATGTTTGCTGAATTTAATTAATTAAAGCAGCGTTCCACCCAAAAGTGGAACTTCCGCTTTAAGCACTCCTCACCCCCTTACATGCCACATTTGGCATGTCATTTTCTTTGGGGGGGGGGGGGGGTGGATGCTTAGTTTTGAAGCTGACTTCCTGTCCCACTCCCTGGTTGCGGCTACAGACCGCCTAGGCAACTCCTCCTCTTCCCCTAGGTGGCCCCTCCCTCTCGGCAATCTTCTGGGACACGTGACAGGCCCCCGAAGATTGCCTTCCACTGGCAGAGCGCAGCGCGACTTGCCCCGGCCATGAAGCCGCAAGCTGTCAAGGCCAGGTGCCCACAGTATCAATGGAGGCTCAGAGGAGAGGAGGGGGAGAGAAGCCTGTGCAGCCACATCGCTGGACCATGGAACAGGTAATTGTCTGTTTATTAAAAGTCAGCAGCTAAACTTTTTGTAGCTGCTGACTTTTAATAAAATAAAAAAGCCTGGAACTCCGCTTTAAATGAGTTCCTGTTCTAGTATGAAATGTATTTATTTCCACACCCTCTGTTTGTGAATTATGAAGGAACCTAATATTCAACATTGAACTATGTGTTACTTATAAATTGCAGAAAATCTATAGAGGATCTGTAAAAGGGAGTCGATTATATACATTCGGTCTCCATGGACTCAGAAGTGTTAAAGTGATTGCAAATGCAATTCTTTTTTTCTTTCTTTAATAACAAACAGGTTTATACTTACCTGCTCTGAATGAAGTGGCTCCTGAACCTCCTCCTCTCGGGTTCCCCGATGGCGATTTTGGCTTCTCCTCTCTGGTGTGTGCCCCCATTAGAAGCCTCTTCCTATGGGCACTCATGCGGATGTCTGTAGTCACAGAAAGTGGGGCGTGCCCCCCCCCCCCCCTGTTCCCTCGGCTACAGACAATGGTTCCTGCTGCCTCAGCAAAGCCTGAGAGACCAGGAGATGAGGGGAGAGTGCCTCTGTAGACAGGCACAAGCTGTATCAAATGAGGGCTCAGGTAAGTGTAGGAAGGGGTGAGGAGGAATACACCTACTTAAACATTTTTTACCTTATTGCAAGGAGTGCATTAATGTAAAAAATGTTTAGGCTTTATAACCATTTTAAAGGTTAGTTACCTCTCTACTAATCAGTAGGGGGAGACAACCTGGACAGCAGGTTAGTTCCCCCGAAGCCACTGGGCCCTATGCCGGTGCTTAAAAGAGAAGCATTTAAAAAAAAAAAATCATACTCACCTAGGTGGGTGCAGCATACACCCGATGCTACATCAGTTCTCAGTCTTCAGTGTCACTGGGGTGCCAGGCTGTACAGGGCGGGAGCGGCTGGCTCAGTCTCCCAGTGGCTTGCTGAAAGGCTAAGCCAGCTTCCGGTCAAGCCATCTGGGTTCCTGACTGTTAAAGCGGTAGTAAACAACTGGGTGTTTTTTTTTTTTTTTAACCTGAAAGGCAATGTCATAATGTGAAACTTACCTGAAAACGAAGCCCTCCAATGGCACGCTGTCCCTGCTGAAGGCGCTTCCACCTTCACCTGGTCTTCCTTTCGGGTTCGCGGACTCCGGCTGGGTGAGTGGCCAGAGCCGTAATGATGTCACTCTTGTGCATGCACGCGGGAGCCGCCATTTGTGGCACAGGACTCTGAAGGAATGGCACGGGTATGTCGTTCCTTCAGAACTCATGCGGCGGTGATGTCACTGGCTGCATGTACATTAAAAATCTCCTAAATGGTGCACATTTAAGAGCCAGAATTTTGGTTGGAAGCCAAACAGTGGGGACACTGTGTGGAGAGTGAACAAATTTTGCTTTTTTGACTGCTGGTGATTGCTGGATTGCATTTTTAGGTTCTTTCTGGACCTTTTCCATTTTATCTTCTTAATACCCTTTTCTTCTTACACTTTTTAAACAGTTTATTTTTTTTTTTTCCTTTCCTTCCTTCAGCTTACTAATTAAGGGGAGTGCCTAATTGCTCACAGGTGTTTCAGGCCTATATAAGTTTCTGTAGAGCTCATGTGAAATTGCCAGAATTTTGGTTGGAAGCCAAACAGTGGGGACACTGTGTGGAGAGTGAACAAATTTTGCTTTTTTGACTGCTGGTGATTGCTGGATTGCATTTTTAGGTTCTTTCTGGACCTTTTCCATTTTATCTTCTTAATACCCTTTTCTTCTTACACTTTTTAAACAGTTTTTTTTTTTTTTTTTTTTTTTCCTTTCCTTCCTTCAGCTTACTAATTAAGGGGAGTGCCTAATTGCTCCCAGGTGTTTCAGGCCTATATAAGTTTGTGTAGAGCTCATCGTGAGCCTGCTCATCCTTGAGACTGGTTGAACTCTGTCCAAGTGGAACTTGTCTAAGTGGTGAGTTAAAACCAGGAGTTTCTAACAGGAGGTTGTAACAGGGGTCAGAGTACCTGTGCAGGGAGATCAACATCAGGATCCACCCTATCGCCATCATTGGATCACCCGGTAAGGTAAATATTCTGGTAAGTAACGCAGGGACCACCACTTAGCAGTTGATCCAGGGACCAACATCCGACCGCCCCTCGGGGGGTCAGGAAGGAATTTTTTCCTCTGCTACAGCAATTGGCCGCGCTAGTAGGGGTTTTTCGCCTTCCTCTGGATCAACGGGAGGGAGGGTGTAGGTCTACAGGGTTTTCCCACAGATCCGCAACATCTTCAACTAGCCTGCGCAAGACCGTTATCGCCTCAACAACAGCATCAGCGTTTTTTCAACGCATCATCTCGTCCACAGCAGGGAATTTTTTTGGAGCACCTCAACATGTGCAATTTCAAATACTCAGCAGAGTCCCTATGCAGACTAAGAAATTTGACCGCAACTCTACCGACCGACATTCAAAAAATATTACAAAAAGAACGACTACTAAGAATCGATCCACAAGCAACGATCAAACATAAGAAGACTACAACTCAACCGCAACAGTTAGCATGCGCTTTGATTAACACCAGATCGGCAGTCAAGCACAGGCACGAAATCCATGACTTCATCACACAAAACAACATAGATTGCCTCTTCATCACGGAAAGCTGGCTAACACCCGACTGCAACACCATCCTAACAGAATTAGTGCCAGAAAACTACAGGATCCTAACCGAGCATCGGAAAGGAAAAAAAGGAGGAGGCCTAGCAGTGATCTTCAAAGCTCATCTAGCGCTCGTCAAACCTACGGTACAGAACAAAGCAACGTTTATGGAGACACTTACTCTACAGATGCAAACCACACCACAAGAAACCATCCACATGCTGCTATGCTACAGACCACCAGGACCAAAGACAAATCTACCGATACCACTCACGGAATTCATCTCGGCACACACCCTGAAAAACAACAAGATTCTGGTACTCGGAGATTTCAACCTCTGGGCGAATTCCACCGAAGACCCCATCGCCACCACCTGCATCAATCAACTGGAAGACCTAGGGCTTCAACAACTAGTAAAGGCTCCCACACATGGGTCGGGTCACATCCTGGACCTCATCTTCAAGCAAAATACGGACATCAGCATTCAAGACAACATAGCGCTACCATGGTCAGACCACCACGCTATCAAATTTGAGATCGCCACCAACATCTCCCTGCAAAAACCAAACCCAGCAGCAACAACACACTGGATTAGATCGCAGAAGAAACTACATTCGGAAATCTTCAAAACCACACTAACACACAAAATGGGTACACTAAATCAAAACCACTCAACAGAACGAATACTCAGCTTCATAAACAAGGCACTTCTACAAACAGCAGACGCAGTCGCCCCGAAACATCGAGTACCCATCCGCAAGAAAAATTCTGGTTGGTTTAATGGCACGCTTACTCTACTGAAACGGGAACACAGAAGAGCAGAAAGAGCCTGGAGAAGAAACACCACAAAGGAAAATCACACAAACTACAGAATACTCACCAAGAGATATCATAAAGCAATTTTCACAGCAAAAAAAGAACATGTCTCAAACACCCTCTCAAAAGCCTTAAACCGACCACGGGAACTTTTCAAACTAGTCGCCCAGACTATGAACCCCACCTGCCTTGAGCCCCTAGGAAACGAAACTCAAGAATACTGCAACAAATTATCAGATTTTTTCATCAACAAAATAGACAACATTCAGAAAATAATTCAACAAAAAAAAACAACAACCAGCTCTACTCAACTCAACCCAGGTAAGGAATTTTACATCCACAGCGCACAAGCACCACATTTTTCACTCACCCCGATCACAACGGATGAAACCAAAAATGTCATCAAGAGCCTCCGAGACAGCACCTCGCCAAACGACATCATCCCCACAAAACTCTTGAAAGAATGCTCCGACATTCTGGCCCCCGCTATCACACACCTAGTAAATCAGTCGTTCAAAGAAGGATTGGTTCCGAATTCCCTCAAGCAAGGCATCATCAAACCATTACTAAAGAAACCCAACCTCGACCCCAAGGATCCGAACAATCGCAGACCGGTAACAAGCCTGAACACCATTTCCAAGATCATGGAGAAAGCAGTAGTACAACAGCTTCAACTTCATCTGGACACACACAAGCTCCTAGACCCACTACAATCGGGCTTCCGCCCAGGCCATGGCACAGAAACGGCACTTCTGAAAATATGGGATGACGCCCTAGAAGCAGCGGATGAGGGAGAATCGTGTCTTCTGGTATTGCTGGATCTCAGTGCGGCGTTCGACACAGTGGACCACAACATGCTTCTCAGCCGCCTCAAGGAAGTGGCAGGAGTTACAGATGGAGATCTGCCATGGTTCGCTTCCTTCTTAGGAAACCGGTCACAAACAGTGAAACTAGGAGCCTTCACTTCGGAAACTCGGGCAATCACTTATGGAGTCCCTCAAGGATCACCATTGTCACCAGTACTGTTCAACATTTACATCCGACCACTCTTCAAAATTATTAGCAAATTGGATCTGTGCTTCCACTCATACGCGGACGACACTCAACTGTACTTCCGGATCACCGGACAAAAAGACCAATACCAGGAACTAGGAAAATGTCTCACATTGATAGATGACTGGATGACCACTAGCTCCCTCAAACTAAATGGATCAAAAACAGAATTACTGCTCCTCGACGCAAACTCAAGGAAAAGGACGAAGACCCCTTGGACACCACCAACCATCTTGGGACAGACCATCCTTCCAAGCAACAAAGCCAAAAGCCTCGGAGTAATCTTTGATTCAGAGATGACAATGGAGGCACAAATAGGATCCGTAATCAGCGGATCCCACCATCTCCTTCGCATGCTACGCAGACTCATCCCCTTCATCCCGGAAAAGGAAAAAGCGGTAGTAGTAGGAACGATCATCAATTCACGGCTCGACTACGCAAACTCACTCTACATAGGATTACCGGATTACCAGATTGCGCGCCTTCAAATTGTCCAAAACACAGCAGCAAGAATAGTCACCGGAAAGAAACCCTGGGAATCCATCTCCCCATCCCTAAGGATGCTCCATTGGCTCAAGGTAAAAGACAGGATCACATTCAAGACCCTCTGCCTCACCCACAAATGTACACAAGGAAATGCGCCTCAATACCTTTGTGAGAAAATAGAAAAATACATACCGAATCGCAGACTTCGATCAACAAACCAAAATCGCCTTCTCATCCCCAAAGCCCGCTACAAATCGAAGGGAGAACGAAGATTCGCAGTACAGGGACCCCGGCTATGGAATGCTCTACCAAACAACATCCGCATGGAAGAAAACCATCAGGCCTTCAGGAAAAAACTCAAGACCCACCTCTTCTAATACATGGCATCCCAACATGAGCAGTCAAGCGCCTCGAGGCGATTCAGTTCGCAGTTGCAGCGCTATACAAATCATTCATTCATTCATTCATTCATATAGGTATGCAAGTGAGTTTACTCCGAATTTAAGTCGGAATCCTTCCAGAGCCTGTACCGACCGAGTGATGTCAGCCGACAGTGGGCTTTAGCCCGCTGTCAGCTGAAAACGGATCACAGGAGTGCAGAACGAACTGCACTTCTGTGATCCATAGGAGATGTAGGGCCAAAAAAGCTTTGGCCCTATTTCTCAGTTAAATTACCTTGCCAGTAATCCAGCTCTAAAAAAGAGGGATCGATCTTTAAGTGGAACAGAGAGTGGATTTGGAACAAGGAACAAAGTAATGGATGTTTATGCAATGCAGAATATGGAAAATACTTTACATGACATATTAGTTAAATAAATGAATGTTTTAACTTCAAGTTTTAATGTACTTTTTGATGTATGATTAAAATAAAGTTTGTTTTTTTTTGTAAACTTTTCATAGACATTACAGATAAGATACAGTTGGGTGGATTTGAACTAAAAATATTCTAGATATAGCAGCTTAAAAAGTGCTTAATGGGATAAAAAGAGGAGGTAAAATAGCAAAATATTCTTTTTCTTTTTTTTTATATTTTGTGCAAGATTTTCCATACATGTGCTATACACTGGACTTGCGAGGGTATTCTGTACATATAAAATATATACCATTAACTGACCTATTCCAGATTAAGTGATCTTTTTCAGAAAATGAGTAGCAGAGGGAGCTTTGTATGATGTTTGTTCTTCAGAGACTTGTCCTTAAAATTCTGTTGATAGCACATTTATAAAAATCTTACCGATCTTCAGAAAGACAGCTTAGCAGAAATAAAGGTCAGTATATTTTCTGCAACTGCTGCACATGACAGCATCATTTTTGCTGGTCCTTTTTATATGTAATGGGAATTTATGCATTGTTCACATATAGAGCAGAAAACAAGCACTTAGTTGCATGATCCAAAGGCCACACAAGGATGCAGTGTGCGTTCCCCTGCAGTGCGAGTTTATGCCAATTCATTCAAATGGGCTGAAATAGCATCCGATCACACAAAAAGTAGTGCATGCATTGCTTTTGAAAAATGGGTCGCATCATAGTTACATAGCATCAGATTGCATGATAGTGTGGTACCCACACTACATTTGCAATTTGCATTTGGGGTGCCGTATTGGCACCCGCAGCATAATGTGAAGACAGTGCGCTTTGAACGAGATGTGGGCGTGAACAGGCCCCCATGTTTTAAACTGCCTCTCACTGCTCTTATATTTGCTGCATCCTCTGTATTGTGTAAAAAGGCTCTTTGATCCTTTATGTACAGATCCTCCCCCTCCTGCACGGTCACTCTGGTCAAGGCCAGATAAGACACAGTCAGAGTAGTCGTCCTGCACATGCTCAGTTTGGTCTCTTCTGCTGGAGAGAACATTTTCATGCTGAATTGAGCTTTTCAGTTTTCATGGTATTGACATCACACATGTGGGTGTGTATACAGATCCCAAATCACAGCCCAGTCCCTCCCTCCTCCTCTATACCCAATAAAAAAGAACACAGTGGGTGTGATGCAGTATTAATTTTGGCAGCAAATTTTGATTTAGTTTTAGTCTTAGCCTTTTGACTAAAATTAAATTTTAGTTTTAGTCCCATTTTAGTCTTTTGCAATTATTTTTTGCAATTTTTTAGTTTTAGTCGTGTTTAGTCGACTAAATCTCCAATACATTTTAGTCAACTAAAATGTCCTACATTTTAGCCGACTAGAATCTCCATTGCATTTTAGTTGACTAAAATAATTTTAGTAGTCTACAATCTAATGGGTGTAGTTAAATTGTAATGCATTATTTAAGCACTTCTTTACAATTTCCAAACTCATTATATACTACTGGAGTGAAAAATCGAATGTTATTATTTATAGTATTTAGGTTTAAACATGCACTACAGACCATTGTTAATTTTGTTAAAATGCCATTTTAGTTTTAGTCGTATTTTAGTCATCTCAATTGTTTTAGTTTGTCGTATTTTAGTAGACTAATTTCGTATTGATTTAGACGACAACAAAATATGTTTTAGTCAACAAAATTAACACTGGTGGGATTTCACATCTTGATTGATGGATGATTTGCGAATTTAGGCATAGATTCGGCCCTGATTCGTTCCTGAAATGGGGAACAGGGACGCACAGAGCTCCAGTGCGATCCGCAGCTGGTTCCAGTGTGAACCGAGCCTAAACTTCATATTAGGCCCTTTCACACATCCATCAGTTTTGCTGGTTAAAGCTTGAGAAGCATTATGGCTGATACACCCCACCCTTTTAAAGATCTGATCATGGAGAAAACCTATATACAGTCATGGCCGAAATTGTTGGCACCCCAGAAATTTTTCCAGAAAATCAAGTATTTCTCACAGAAAAGTATTGCAGTAACACATGTTTTGCTATACACATGTTTATTCCCTTTTTGTGTATTAGAACAAAACTAGAAAAAGGGAGGAAAAAAAGCAAATTGGACATAATGTCACACAAAACTCCAAAAATGGGCTGGTCAAAATTCTTGGCACCCTTAACTTAATATTTGGTTGCACGCCCTTTGGAAAAAATTACTGAAATCAGTCGCTTCCTATAACCATCAATAAGCTTCTTACACCTCTCACACGGAATTTTGGACCACTCTTCCTTTGCAAGCTGCTCCAGGTCTCTCTTATTGGAAGGGCGCCTTTTCCCAACAGCAATTTTGGGATCTCTCCACAGGTGTTCAATGGGATTTAGATCTGGACTCATTGCTGGCCACTTTAGAACTCTCCAGCGCTTTGTTGCCATTTATTTCTGGGTGCTTTTTGACGTATGTTTGGGGTCATTGTCCTGCTGAAAGACCCAAGATCTCGGACGCAAACCCAGCTTGCTGACACTGGGCTCTACAGTGCGACCCAAAATCCTTTGATAATCCTTAGATTTCATGATGCCTTGCACACATTCAAGGCACCCGGTGCCAGAGGCAGCAAAACAACCCCAAAAAATCATTGAACCTCCACCATATTTCACTGTAGGTACTGTGTTTTTTTTCTTTGTAGGCCTCATTCTGTTTTTAGTAAACAGTAGAATGATGTGCTTCACCAAAAAGCTCTATCAGTGCTTCCGTTCGACCTGTGGCTTCCAGTTCCGGCCGCGGGATTTGAAAAGCGGACGAGCGTTCTAGCTGGTTCTGCCTCATTTTTGGCTGTAGAGACAGCGTTTTGAGGCAAGGTGCCACCGATCATCAGCGGGAGATGTCGGAAGCATAGGCTTCTCGAACGGCTCCTGGAGATGCCTGCACCAGCCACTCAAAGGTAAGTGGAACCCTGGGTGGTGTTTCTTTACTAAAGATCCTGTAAGCTCCACAGGTGTGTTTGTCTCCCTTGGTGGTGGGGAAGATGGGGGGTAACTAGGACCCTGGTGGTGGTTGGTCCCGGTTAGAGCACCCCTGGTGGCCCTCTGTGTGTAATGCTGGTGGTTGGAGAGGATCTGACTGCTCTCTTTTCACATCTGTTTCTTTTCAGAGCAAGTCTACTGAAAAAAACAAGTCGCCCCACAATTCTAAGAGAAAATGCCCTTCATGTAGAACCACAATGGGGGAATCATGGTTCAAGGCACTCTGTAAGGATTGTGTAGAGGGGCTAGTGAGGGAGCAGTCAGCGGAGCAATGTACGGAGCTAGCAGCGTCCGACAAGGAACTTTCTAGCACCGTGCAGTCTTTAAAAACACTCTTCTCTAGCTTTCAATTTCCGCAGACTCAGGTTAACCCTCCACCAGCACAGCAGAGTATTGCACCAAGCTTAATGGATGGTCCCTCGGTGAGTGGAGAGAATACAGGAGGCTCTAGAGAAGAAATTGAGGAGGAGCCAGATAGCATTTCTTCAGATTCCCAGGAATCAAAGGGAGAGGAAGTGGATGGGGAGTCCACAAGAGCCTCTCGCTACAAACTTTCTCTGGAGGAAGTGGAGGAGCTCTTAGGAGCTATTCATACCACTTTGGGAATCCAGGAAGAAAGGAAGAAGCTGTCGCTCCATGACCAAATGTATAGGGGCTTGGGGGAACATAAAAAGAGTGTTTCCGGTCCATGAGGTATTGGTCGATGCCATTAAAAAGGAGTAGCAAGACCCGGAAAGTAGCAAAGCCCTCTGTGTGTAATGCTGGTGGTTGGAGAGGATCTGACTGCTCTCTTTTCACATCTGTTTCTTTTCAGAGCAAGTCTACTGAAAAAAACAAGTCGCCCCACAATTCTAAGAGAAAATGCCCTTCATGTAGAACCACAATGGGGGAATCATGGTTCAAGGCACTCTGTAAGGATTGTGTAGAGGGGCTAGTGAGGGAGCAGTCAGCGGAGCAATGTACGGAGCTAGCAGCGTCCGACAAGGAACTTTCTAGCACCGTGCAGTCTTTAAAAACACTCTTCTCTAGCTTTCAATTTCCGCAGACTCAGGTTAACCCTCCACCAGCACAGCAGAGTATTGCACCAAGCTTAATGGATGGTCCCTCGGTGAGTGGAGAGAATACAGGAGGCTCTAGAGAAGAAATTGAGGAGGAGCCAGATAGCATTTCTTCAGATTCCCAGGAATCAAAGGGAGAGGAAGTGGATGGGGAGTCCACAAGAGCCTCTCGCTACAAACTTTCTCTGGAGGAAGTGGAGGAGCTCTTAGGAGCTATTCATACCACTTTGGGAATCCAGGAAGAAAGGAAGAAGCTGTCGCTCCATGACCAAATGTATAGGGGCTTGGGGGAACATAAAAAGAGTGTTTCCGGTCCATGAGGTATTGGTCGATGCCATTAAAAAGGAGTAGCAAGACCCGGAAAGGAAACCGTTCTTTTCAAGAAGCTTGAAAAGAAGGTTTCCCTTTGCAGAAGAGGAAGCACTAGTATGGAATAAGTCTCCTAAACTAGATGCAGCATTCTCACAGGTCTCCAGGCATACCGACCTTGCTTTTGAGGATATGGGAGCACTCCCAGATCCTATGGACAAGAGGATGGACTCACTTTTGAAAAAAATCCTGGGATTCTTCCCTAGGTAACCTCAAGCCCGCCATGGCATCCACGGTGGTGGCACGAAACATGGAGTACTGGTTGACGCAAATTAAAGCGCACATAGAAACAGGAACTCCTAAGGAAACAATCCTGTCTTCCTTTCCTATGCTCCTTAATGGAGTGGCTTATCTTGCTGACGCCTCGGCGGAGTCAGTGTGTATGTCAGCAAGATCTGCAGCCTTGTCCAACTCAGCAAGGCAGGCCCTATGGCTTAAGACGTGGCAGGGAGCGGGTCAAAAGTCAAACTCTGTGGCATACCTCTCACAGGGGACTTGTTAATTGGTCCTGGCTTGGAGGCCGTCTTTGATAGGACGGCCGATAAGAAAAAGGCCTTTCCTAACAAAAGGAAATTTGCAGAAGCCAAAAGGAAGGTTCGTCCTCGAAGGAAGTTTAAAAATGAACAACGGGAAAAGGGCAAAGGGCGTGGGGGGCTATTTTTCGCCCTCCTAAACAGCCCAAAAAGACCAAATGACCGAACCACGGTGGGAGGAAGACTGGGGTACTTCCTCCCACAGTGGGAGATGATCACCTCCAACCAGTTTATTTTAGGGATTATAAGAAGAGGATACAGGTTGGAGTTTTCAAAACCCCCACCTCTCAGGCTTCTGGTCACCGAGCTGCCAAGATGTGCAGAAAAGGCTTCAGCTCTTCTTTCCTCCCTACAGGAGTTGAAGGAACAGGAGGTGGTAGCACGAGTCCCAGTAGAAGAGACAGGCAGGGGCTTCTATTCCCACATCTTTGTGATCCGCAAACCGTCGGGAAAGTTCAGACTTATCTTGAACCTGAAGCCTCTGAATGTCTACCTACAAGAGGTTCGAATGGACTCGATCTACTCGGTAAAAGCACTTCTTCCCCAGAATTGCTTCATGGCATCGATGGACTTGAAGGATGCCTATTTGCACATTCCCATAGCAGAGGGGTACCAGAAGTTCCTCAGGTTGGCGGTAAAAACCCCAGAGGGGACAGTTCATCTACAATTCAGGGCCCTTCCCTTCGGGCTATCCTCTTCCCCCGTATCTTCACCAAGGTCATGGTGGAGGTTCTGGCCTTCTTGCGACTCAGAAACATCTCAATAGTCACATATTTAGACGATCTGCTCCTATTTGCCTCTTCCCCGGAGCAGCTGTCTTGCGATCTGCAGGTAACAAGGGACATCCTCGAAAATCTAGGATGGCTCTTGAACCTGGAAAAATACAGCTTGACCCCCATCACAAAAGGTAATTTTCTTGGGCTACATGTTGGACTGAACAGAGCAGAAGGTAGACAGGGAAAAGATCCAGAAGGTAGACAGGGCGATGTTGTTTCTGCAGGGCAGCCAGCAGATCTCGTTAAGGAAAGCTATGTCAGCTCTAGGGTTACTGATATCCTCACTTCCGGCAGTACAGTGGTCAGGGCGGCATTTTCGCCACCTACAACTCTTCATCCTGGGAATTTGGGACCACAGTCCGAGTTCTCTGGACTCCCTGATAAAGGTGCCAAGTCAGGTCAAAAGGTCACTCTGGTGGTGGAGAAAGGGGGCCAATCTTTCACAGGGACTGGATTGGGTCCTTCCGATATCCAAAACCATCACGATCGATGCAAGCGGCACAGGTTGGGGAGCACATCTAGATTCCCAGATGGTTCCGGGCACCTGGCTAAGGAAGGAAGCAAAGGAGTCCTCGAACTGGAGGGAACTGAAAGCCATAGAGTTGGCACTCAGAGCCTTTCAGAAGGAACTCCAGGGTCAGCACGTGAGAGTCAGGTCGGACAACTCCTCTGCAGTAACTTATGTCAACAGGCAGGGATGTACCAAAAGCAGGTCACTGTGGAGCCTGACAAACAACATTCTCTAGTGGGCCGAGGCAAACATTCTGTCCCTGTCAGCGCTACATCTAAAAGGGGATCAGAACCAGGTTGCGGATTTTCTCAGCAGGAAAAAGCTGAGAGAAGGCGACTGGTTTTTGAACCAGGAGATCTTCGAGGCAATTACCCAGAAGTGGGGGATGCCTTGTATAGACCTCTTTGCCTCAAGGGAAAACAGAAAGGCAAGCCTCTTCTTCTCCCTGAGCAGATGGGAAGGAGCACTTGGAGGGGATGCTCTGGCTCAGAGCTGGGAGTTCTCCAAGTGCTATGCCTTCCCCCCTCCTGTACTAATTCCAGCGGTACTGAGGAAGTTACAGGTGGAGAGCACAACTCTCATATTCTGATAGCACCTCATTGGCCCAGGAGGCCGTGGTTTTCCATCTTAAAGGGTCTTGCGGTGGAACCCCCATGGATTCTGCCATTCCAGGAGGATCTTCTGCCCCAAGGTCCAATCTGTTGTCAGGTGGAGCAGTGGAACCTTGCTGCTTGGCTACTGAGGAGGAATTGCTGAAGGGCAAGGGGTTCTCAGATCGTTTAGTATCGACCCTACTAAGTTGCAGGAAAAGGGAGACGCAGGCCATCTACCTGAAAGTGTGGAAGTGCTTCAATAGCTGGTGCACAGAAAGTTCCTTTGATACACGCAGCTCTGTAGCAGTACTAGAGTTTCTGCAGGCGGGGGCGGACAAGGGATTGGCCGTTAGCACACTGAAAGGACAGGTATCTGTTTTGAGTGTGTTTTTGGAGAAACAGCTAGCATCGGATCCATAGGTATCCAGATTTTTTAAAGCCCTGAACAGGCAGAGACCAGTAAGAGCACCCTCTTTCCCTGTATGGGACCTTTCTTTGGTTTTACAAGCCCTCACCGGAGAACCATTTGAACCATTGGAGGCTTGTACGTTAAAGCTGATCACCTTCAAAACTGTGTTTTTGGTGGCGATCACTACGGCAAGGAGAGTGAGTGAACTCAAAGCCCTCTCAATTAGGGCACCTTTTTTTTCAGGTGTTTCCGGACTGTGTGGTTTTTAGAACCGATCCGGCATTTTTGCCCCAAGTGGCCTCTAGTTTTCATGGAGGCCAAGAAATTATTTTGCCTACCTTCTGTGCCAACCCTGTGAGGGAACAGGAACACACTTTTCATAAACTGGATGTTAGGAGATGCGTCCTCCAGTACTTGGAGAGTACAAAAGAGTATAGGAAGTCTGATTCTTTTTTTGTGTTATTTTCAGGAGCTAAAAAAGGGTCTAGAGCTTCTAGACGGATGATAGCCAGATGGATTAGGTTAGCCATCAGTCAGGCTTATGTAGCGGGGGGTAGAGCCCCCGGAAAGGCATTAGGGCACATTCCACCAGGGCAGTGGCGACTTCTCAAGCTGAGTGGGCTGGTGCTTCTCCAGGGCAGATCGGTAGGGCTGCAACGTGGCCCAGCTTTGACACGTTCGTTAGGCACTACAGGTTGGACCTGCTGTCAGCAAAAGACCAAGCCTTTGGGCGTAAAGTTCTGCAGGCAGTAGTCCCACCCTAAGGTAAGGTGCTCGCTTATCCTCTCTATGGTGCTGTCCTGAAAGACGGATAGGGAAAAACTGAGTTACTTACCGGTAACATCCTTTTCCAGGAGTCTTTCAGGACAGCACAGATACCCACCCAAATTTGTTGGACATTCCTGTAGAGTTCATCACATGAGACCGTCAGGTAAGATATGTAAGTTATTATGACGTGTTCTTGTGTCTCCCCAGCTGGCCGGAGGTACTCTGGAAGAACTGAGGGGCCGGCGTGAAGGTGGGGGCTTAAATCTCAAAATCTGCAGTCTTCACAATGAAGAACGGAACAAGGCAGGGGTGCCCTCTCTCACCACTCTTGTTCGTTCTGTCCATGGAGCCCTTGCTTAGTAGGATACGGGACTGCAGAGATATTACAGGGATCAGAGCGGGTAGTGAAGAACACAAAATTGCGGCTTTCGCCGATGATATCCTTTTCTTTGTTTCAAACCCTAGGACCACACTGCCCAACCTGCTGAAGGTGCTTAATTCATTTGGCCAGACATCAAATCTGAAAATTAACCTAGACAAGTCGGAAATTTTGAATATTAACATCAATAAGAAGGAGGTAGATCTCCTCTCAAAAGAATTCAATTTTCCCTGGCGGGCAAACATTAAATATTTGGGGGTTACCCTAGCCGACACAACAAAGAAAATGTATCTATTAAACTATATCCCCCTGCTGAACGAGATAAAGAAAGAAACCCTTAGCCTGGGGACTCGGCCCCTCTCTTGGGTGGGCCGCATTAATGCAATAAAAATGATAGTAGCCCCTAAAATAAACTATAAGTTCCAGATGCTCCCTTTGTCCTTACCTCAAATATTCTTCAAAACCTTGAATCAAATAATCTCACAATTTATATGGTCCAATAAAAAACCGCGCATCCCAGCTAAGATCCTTACTAGGGAAAAAAAACAGGGAGGGCTAGCTATCCCGGACTTCGAAAAAACCTTCATGGCAGTATCAATTTCAAGGGCGATTGTATGGGCGAAGGACGGGGACAAGAGATGGAATAGACTAGAGAACATTGTAAGCAACACGCACTTAGGACACGAATTATGGAACCCACCAAAAGTTCGCACACTGGGGGAAAAAACTCACGAAATAACACGGGTAACACTGGAAATTTGGGATAAGATACACAGAAGGCAGAAATGGAAATACAATTCACCTCTGATAGCTTTAAAAAATAACACTTTTTTTTTACCAGGTAGGAGGGACGTGGGGGGGAACTGGATAAAACAAGACGGGGCACAATTAAAAGACATTATAAAAAACGGGGAAATTTGCACATTTCATGAATTGAGTTTAAACACGGAGCTAATGCACATCGACCCTTGGAGGTACATACAGTTAAAACATTTTGTGGGGAGCCTCCCTCAGCCGATACGTGGTATGGACGAACTGAACTGCTTGGAGAGCCTGTGCGTTCGGGAACTGTCTAAGAACTATATTTCTCGGATATATAAATTTTTAATAAATGAGGGAGCACTGTATGCACCTCCATACGTCTCGAAATGGGAGGAAGAGTTAGGATCACATTGCACACACTATAAATTAGGGAAAATACTTAAGATCACACATAGCTCTTTGTTTCCTATGAAATCAGTTGAAACAAACTTTAAATGCTTATCTAGGTGGTACCTTACCCCAGACAGGGTCAGTAAGATACAGGGGGGATCCGCCTCGGAGTGCTGGCGGGGATGTAAAACAAGGGGAACGGCGGCGCATATTTGGTGGGGGTGCCCGGTAATTGCAAAATATTGGAGAGAAATACTAGAACTAATTTGCTACATCACTAAGGTACAGATCCCAGAGGATCCCTGGGTGGCTCTCTTTCATGGGACTGAGACCCCGGAGAAACAATATATATCATCCATAATACCTACCCTCTTAAACGAAGCTAAGAATCTAATACCGGTGAATTGGAGAAGGGCTGGTAGCCCGACGACACGTGATTGGATTCTTAGTGTAAATGCGACTCAAAGACTAGACAACACCGAACAACAAGTGGGGGGGCTAGGGGAAAACGGGGGACACAGAAACAAGTGGTCAGAATGGAACGAATTTAGAAACTCATGGAGATATTATATAGAGATTACCCGATAGAAGGCCCACACGTTGTATGGCGGAAATATAGAATATAGGATAAAACGAGGAGAGAGGGAGGAAGCCTAAATATAAGTCATACAAAGAGGGGAGGGTGGGAGGGGTAAAAAAGGGACCAAGATACGAAACCACAATTGAGAATTCATTGCACTTCTGTAGATACGTTGTTCCTTGGAAAACTAATTAAATAAAGATTTAAAAAAAAATCTCAAAATCTAAGGGGGTGTTTCCTGAGAGGGGAGAAGCAAGGGGCTCTCTATGGTGCTGTCCTGAAAGACTCCAGGAAAAGGATGTTGCCCGTAAGTAACTCAGTTTTTCCTCCCTTTTTTTGTTTTGTTTCAATACACGCAAAGGGAATAAATGAGTATAGCAAAACATGTGTTACTGCAATACTTTTCTGTGAGAAATACTTGATTTTCTGTAAAAATTTCTGGGGTTCCAACAACTTCGGCCATGACTGTAAGAACCCAGACTAGGACACAACATTGTCTGGGGAAAGCCTATTGGTAGAGCTATTGATTTGAATTAATTTACTTTGGGATTGTATGACTCTTTGACAATTGATAAGGCTATGCATGGTGATGAACATTCATATTTAGGAGGGATGGCCATTTCTGGATCTACATAATATCAGGTTATTTGTTCAGGCTCACCTATGTTCAACAGTTACAGTTTGAATTTGTGACTAGATTATGGTGTTAAAATCAAAATCATTGATATATGCTTGGATAGTTAATGTATGGTGGTTTTTGTGCATGAAAATACATCTACTGTTCATTTTGGATGTTGAGCCTAATAAAGCTTGCCTTAAATTGGCATCAAAAATTTAATTTCCTGGGTGAATACCTCTATAACCCTAGGTTACAAATAGCACTTGGGATGACCACATGCTTAACGTTCCTTGATCATACCACAGATACAAGTGTTATTGTAGTATTATGTGTCCAGGTTAGGAATAATTAGTATTGTGAATAACAAAGTAAATCAGTTTCCTATTTATGTGCCTGAATGGATATTTTAGTTTTATTTTAGGATGGAGATAAAAAATGGTGTGCCTTTTATATGCCTTGAGATGTATTTAAAGTATTAATATGATGTATAGTTATGGTATTGTGGGTACTAGGCCCTTTAAAGGCTTTTAACTGTTTTTAAGACTGTGCATTATGTGAAATAAAATGTATCTGCTTTCATACAATTACACAGTTACATTGAGTAGATGTTCATGACAGTTGCTGGTATTAAAGAGGAAGTAAAGCCTATGTAAAAAAAAAAAAAAAAAAAAAAAAAAACGGAACCTGCAAGGCAAAGGCATAATGAGCACCGCCATCAAACCCAGAGTGACTTCCGGGTCTCGCCGCTCCAGCACTGTCATTCGCTGGGGCGGCGATGACGTCACTCCCGCGCATGCCCACGAGAGCGGCATATCGCCGTGATCTCGGCATGCGCAGTGCGCCGTAGATAGCGGTGCTTTTATTTTTCTAAATATCTCCTAAACCATGTAGGTTTAGGAGATATTTATTGGACCTACAGGTAAGCCTTAATCTAGGCTTACCTGTAGATCAAAGTGGTTTGTAAGGGTTTACAACCACTTTAAAGACCAAAATGTTATAAACAAAAATAATATTTGTCTGGTCGTTGGAAGCTTATCTTAAAATATATTTTGCATGTTATGAAGGTAGTCACCTAGAAAGAACACAACTTATTTTCTATCCATAAATCTGTTAAGAGCATACAGTTTGGCTATACGTGAAGAACTATCTATGAATTGGCCAGAGCTTCTTATCTTTCCCAGACTAGACTGATATGTCACCTTTATGCTCAGCTCAATGCTTCTTGCTTTCCAAGCAGCTTTGACATTCTAGAGAAAAGAGGCTTTTGAAAGTGATCTCCCTACCTCCTCCTTGTGCAGGCATGACACTGACATTTGGAGAGAAGCTCTCTCCTTTCTGATCTAATGTCAAACATACACTTTCTCTTCATCTCCTTTTTTCACATGTCCTCATTAGCTGCACAGCACAATTCCCTAAGATCATGTTGCGTGAGCATATACAAGCCTATTGTCCATTATTTGATGCACATTTTATTTTTATTTTGTATGTATTTGTTTGACCATGCTAACACAGCTTATATGATTGTTTATGAGTTGCATTGCATTTGTTGCAATATCAATGAGCAAGACTTGTTTCTTTTTCCTTTTTTTTTTTTTTTGAATACATTATTTATGATCACATTTTTTTCAATGGGAGAAAAAATCAATTATTTACAGGACTTTAAGAACTGGAAATGCTGAGTTATGATGAAATAACTTTCATTCTGTGCTGAAATGCAATATAACGGGTTACTATAGCAACCAGTCCTGTGGTTAAAAGAGACTATGCCAGAAATGAAAAAAAAAAAGATGAATATGCTTATGCTTTATGTGCGCTTTTTGGGGCTTTCTAGTGTGGTACCTAGTTTGATCTTTATTTACATTTGAACTAAACCTATTAAACCTATTTTAATATTGAAATAGATTGTAAGCACAGGGCTTTAATATTGTAGTTTTACACTAAGACCCCACTGTCACACTGGGGCGCTTTGCAGTCGCTACATCGCTAAAATTAGCGCCTGCAAAGCGACCTGAAAGAACCGCTCCTGTCTCTCCAAAGTGAAAGCCCAGAGGGCTGGAGCGGTGCGCTGGCAGGACGCTAAAAAGTCTTGCTGGCAGCATCTTTGGAGCGGTGAAGGAGCAGTGTGTATACCGCTCCTGCCCATTGAAAATACACGTAACACGTGTTGCAGTGCCATTCATTATGAATGGCACCCCAAGCACTAAGGCAATACACCTGCATTGTATCAAGTTTCAATGCACCTTATCAGAAAATAAGGGTCCTGTCTTATTTTAAGCATGTTAGGTTAATTTTTAATGCAACTCAAATTATAACGTGTTAACATACATGCATTAATGCACCACAAAGGTGTAAAGGAGATGTTGACACAATACTGGTACAAGTGAATCTGTGAGTGCTAATTCGAATAAATGCATAAACAAGGGATTGTCCCCACAGGGTGGCACTGTCAGGGCCGGTGCTAGACTATTTGGCACCCTAGGCAAGACCAGCTACTTGCGCCCTAGCCCCACCCAAAAAAAAAAAAAAAAAAAGGAATGGCTTTGTCAGTGTCTGACAGTGTCATTAAATAATAGCACAGTACACATCACAGATCCCAGTATGTATTGTGTGAAAATCTGTCACAATGTTTTGTTTTTTTTTATAATGGCACTTTTTAATTATTTCACTGTGTGCCATTATAAAGAAATATATTAGCAGCGGAACACCAGGCCCTGATTGCAAGTGTGACCTTTGCGGCCTGGTCATTCGGCCTGGATTAGGAGCATCACAGGCATGGTGCTGAGGATTTTGGTGGGCCCTGGATTATGAAGCCCTGTATGCTACATTAAAATTTTCTCCTCAGCCTTGCCTTTATTAACCACCACTTGTGCCTAGGCATTCTTTCCATCACCACCCACTGCACCTGGGACCCCTTTCCTCATCTACTATGCCTGCAGCCTCCCTTGCCTTACCACCCACTGCACCTACAGCCCTCTTCCCTCACCACCCAACATGCCCCCCATCCCTCACTATCCACCATGCCTAGGTACACCGTCCCTCACCACCTACTGTGCCTGTAGCCCCCTTTATTGCAGAAATACTACAGTAGATGTTCAGAGACTGCAGACATAGTACAGGAGAGGGTCAGAGACTGCAGACATAGTACAGGAGAGGGTCAGAGACTGCAGACATAGTACAGGAGAGGGTCAGAGACTGCAGACATAGTACAGGAGAGGGTCAGAGACTGCAGACATAGTACAGGAGAGGGTCAGAGACTGCAGACATAGTACAGGAGAGGGGCAGAGACTGCAGACATAGTACAGGAGAGGGTCAGAGACTGCAGGCATGGTACAGGAGAGGGTCAGAGACTGCGGATATAGTACAGGAGAGGGGCAGAGACTGCAGGCATGGTACAGGAGAGGGTCAGAGACTGCAGGCATGGTACAGGAGAGGGTCAGAGACTGCGGATATAGTACAGGAGAGGGGCAGAGACTGCAGGCATGGTACAGGAGAGGGGCAGAGACTGCAGATATAGTACAGGAGAGGGGCAGAGACTGCAGGCATGGTACAGGAGAGGGGCAGAGACTGCAGGCATGGTACAGGAGAGGGGCAGAGACTGCAGGCATGGTACAGGAGAGGGGCAGAGACTGCAGGCATGGTACAGGAGAGGGGCAGAGACTGCAGGCATTGTACAGGAGATGGTCAGAGACTGCGGATATAGTACAGGAGAGGGGCAGAGACTGCAGGCATGGTACAGGAGATGGACAGAGACTGCGGCTTTAGTACAGGAGAGGGGCAGAGACTGCAGGCATGGTACAGGAGAGGGGCAGAGACTGCAGGCATGGTACAGGAGAGGGGCAGAGACTGCAGGCATGGTACAGGAGAGGGGCAGAGACTGCAGGCATGGTACAGGAGAGGGGCAGAGACTGCGGATATAGTACAGGAGAGGGTCAGAGACTGCGGATATAGTACAGGAGAGGGTCAGAGACTGCGGATATAGTACAGGAGAGGGGCAGAGACTGCGGATATAGTACAGGAGATGGTCAGAGACTGCGGATATAGTACAGGAGAGGGGCAGAGACTGCAGACATGGTACAGGAGAGGGGCAGAGACTGCAGACATGGTACAGGAGAGGGGCAGAGACTGCAGACAAAGTGCAAGTGTGTCCTAGCAGTGACCAGTGTGGAGTTTACAAGATATAACTATAAGTGCCCAAAAAAAAATACATTTTCTAACAGTCATTTCTCAAGCACAGGAGGACAGTAAATGGTTAACAGGTCTGTGAACCTCCCAGCCTGACCAGCTAATTCCTTCAAAGATAACAAGGAAAGTTTGATACATCAGTGATGGGGGACACCAACTCAGGCACAAATAGCTATAGAAACAGTTTTAGTTTGAAGCATTGTGCAGAAGTCTAATCATCAGTCACATGCTGTGTAAATACAAACACAGATAGGAAGCAGTGTGAGAAGACTGAGGGATTGTCTAATCTACACACAGGACAGGAAAACACAGCGATGATTAGACTTCTGCATTACCAGTGAGTGACACGATCACCTTTTTCCTTCTCAGGTATGTCGGATCCTCTGCATCCTGTCCTGCTCTGGTCACTGATATCTTCTGATCAAATGTGGCGGGCTGGGCAATCTGATTGGCTAATGGGGGTGGTGGGAGGCGGAACAATTTAGCAGTTATGCCCTCCCACTCAGAAGAGCAGCGCTATTGGCTGCCTGACACACTGGTCTGTCCCTCTCCCTCCAGCATGTGAAAGCCTTGGGAAGGAGAGGGGAAACTGTACACCACTCTGCATTAACACCCGCCCGCCGCACTGAGCGCCTTGTTGTCCGGGGCCCCTCTATACACAGCCCTGCTGGGAGCCTGGGGAGCGACATGGAGGAGGAAGAGGAGGGTCAGCAGCGCCCCTAGGTGGCAGTGCGCCCTAGGCGGCTGCCTAATCCGCCTAGTGGTAGCACCGGCCCTGGGCACTGTCCACAGTGCCATAAAGTATACTATGCCATGTCCTATATTAGAACCATTGGATATTTAAAAAGAATAGGCTTTATAGACATATTTAAAAGAGGTTTACAATTTGATTTGTGAAAAGTTATAAAGACATAGACAAATTAAAAAACATATATCAATCTGTGAAAACAACTAAAATCATGTCCTGGTGATGGCCCAGAGTCCAGATGGACTCAATAGACTCAGCTAAAAGGCTCCAAGGAAACTGGTTATACCAATACCCCAATGAAATAGTACATATAGTAACCTTAATGGGTACAATACTATAATAATGAAACAGATTATTGGAGCCAGTTCAAGAAATGTTGGTTCTGCTTTTCGAGAGTTCAGAAGACTTGCTCGACTGGAGCTAGGTAGGTAAGAGTGTCATACGTATTATACTTCAAAGAGGCAGAACAGGTAGCTGGACAGAAGCTCCAGGCGGATCACCGCGTCAAAGGGGGGCAGACATGGGGGTGCACAAACAAGAGGCAGGCAGTGGGGTACAGTGGACACAAGGCTATGATAGTGATGTGATTGGGAGAAAACAATATCGCGCTAAACTCTAAAAAGTGAAATGAAAAATGGGTGTGACCAAAGCAGCTACATATGAATGTGACAAAGAATTCAATAAATAATGTGAATAAAAAATGTAGCGCTAAACATAAATGAGCATAAAACAAATAAATGGTGCCCAATAATTAGTGACTCGAATCACAATACTGAATACAAGGACGACTCCCTGTATATGTGAAAAAGTTAAAAATAAGAATGAACCCTGAGAGAATCCGATGTGCATACATACACTCAAATCAAAATCAAACGGGGATATTCCTTGTGAAATAATAAAAAACACAAAGTTCAAAATGTTTGTGAACACTAAAATAGTGATAACAAAGTCCCAAATATGATGAAAACGATGTGTTTTTTCAGAGACACGGATTGGCTTGGACTAGATCCTCTTATTCTAACACCTTAAATCGATAAAGAAAAAAGGATGTATGCTTACCAGAACGAGTGGACTCCCTGTCAGCGACAGGGAGTCAAACAAGCCTGTAGAGTCCGGACACCGATGGGTGGCACGTCTCTGGGGTAGACCGATGAAGTCTGTAGAGTTGTCGCTGTGATGTAATGGCAAACAAACCTCAGAGAACCCAAGATGGACGATGAAGTACGACCTCAAGACCACAACCACGGATTAGATGGGGTGGATCCAACCGGTAGGCAAGATGTAGGACCAATGGCCAAGCCGACCACTTGGAATGAGATGGACAATCTCAAGTGGTGTTTCTCAAAAACATGCGGAGAGAGGAAAAAAGGAGACGAACTCCAATAGTGCAGATCAGCATGGAAGGTTTTATTGAACCAAAACCGCCATTACAAAAAATGAATAAAAATGTATAAAAGTGATCACAATTAAAAGTTAAAAGCAGTGTGGGAATAGGTAGCACCTCGCCCTACGCGTTTCGTCTTAAGTAGACTTCAACTGGGGCATCTACCTGTTCCCCCACACTGCACACATATTTATAACTATCCATGAGATATCAACCAATCAGAAAAGATTCTATGTTTGGCATATCGTACATGTTGATTGGACAGAGGAGCATCACATGACAGGAAGTATGAATTTGCCAGAGTCCTATAGCCAATCAAAGACAAACCTCAATCAATCAAAACAAGGTGAATGGTGGAACAAACCGTCCGTTTTGGCGAGTCTTGTATAGCTCCTCCCAATATGATAGTGATAAATGGCGTGAGTGTCCTCACAAATCCAAAGTTGTCAAATAGTCACTCCCTCACAGCATCTGATACATCATTCTACAATTGGCCATCCACTTAAAAGACATCCCCATATAATGAGTAGTATGAAAAGAATATGTTAGGGCATGTACAAATATAGTAATAATGTAAACATGCGCTGGTATGGAAATATTCCAGCAGGTGCCAATGTAGCAGCGGGGCCAATTCGTCATCTGTTGTGAGTGCTATCATGGATCTGTTGTAACAGCTAGAGCAGAAGCAGTGGTATAGGGGAAATATATAATTAGCTTCTAGTAAAGGTAACACTGGCTATAATTGTAAAGATTTGTGTTGGATGATATGAGCTTATCTATAATTTATCAAAAATACACTTCATTGTCAATGTCATTGATTGATTGGTTTTAAACAAAAATTATTTAATTAAAATTATTCTGATCAGTCTGGATGGAAAAGTCGATCGTAGGAATATAGATAATTTAGTATGACTGTTAAGTATCTGATGCATTGAATGATCATGATTATAGATTTTCTGAGGGCATTTCCAATTGGTACAATACGTCTATTGAAAATATTGTGTATAAACTTGTTCCATCTTTGGCTACCTTTAAACCTTGGAGTTATTCACAGTTCAGAACTTTCAACCACTTTCAGACCGGATCATTTTGCTGGCTTAAGACCAGAGCACTTTTTGCGATTCGGCACTGCGTTGCTTTAACTGACAAATGCACGGTCTTGCAACATGGCTCCCAAACAAAATTGATGTCCTTTTTTTCCCACAAATAGAGCTTTCTTTTGGTGGTATTTGATCACCCCTGCGGTTTTTATTTTTTTCACCATAAACAAAAAAACACATTATTTTTTACTTTTTGCTATAATAAATATCCCCCAAAAATATATAAAAAAAAATTTTTTTGCCTCAGTTTAGGCCGATACGTATTCTTCTACATATTTTTGGTAAAAAAATTGCAATAAGCGATTATTGATTGGTTTGCGCAAAAGTTATAGCGTTTACAAAATAGGGAATAGTTTTATAGCATTTTTATAATTTTTTTTTACTAGTAATGGCGTCGATCAGCGATTTTTATTGTGACTGCGACATTATGGCGGACACATCGGACATTTTTGGGACCAATGTCATTTATACAGCAATCAGTGCTATACAAATGCACTGATTCCTGTGTAAATGGCACTGGCAGTGAAGGGGTTAACCAGGAGCTGGCAGTGTAGGGGTTCAAGTGTGTCCTAGGAGCGTGGCTGTGTGTGACAGTCACTGATCTCTTCTCCAATCACAGGGAGCAGAGATCAGTGTCACTTGTTGCTAGGCAGAACGAGGAGATGCTTGTTTACTTCAGCATCTCCCCGTTCGTCCTCCCCATGAGACGATCGGGGTATCCCTGCGGCGTTCAAGTCCGTGGGACCCGCGATCAGACTCACGGAGGTCCCGACCGTCACGTGCACATGATGGCACGGTGGCGAATTCAAAGAGACCTACCTGTACACCATTATGCCTGTCCGTGCCATTCTGCCGACGTACATCGCTGTGCGCCGGTCGGGAAGCGGTTAAGAAAAGCATTTTAAAAAAAAATAATCCCATTGAAGGTGAAAGTTTTAACGTTTAGAAGAAAAAAAAAATCTCTACAACTTTAGTCATATCACTTACCCATAATAAAACATGTCCCACATTTAGGAGGAAGCTGGATCTGGAGAAGTCCTCACTGCAGGAATGCCCTGTCCTCTTCCTGGCTCTGAACCTCTGGTGGTGCAATGGTTAACATGCACTCTCCTTCATCCTCCTCCATTAAAGTGGAAGTAAACCCCCCTATCGTTTTCAGCCAAGGAAGCTGCCATCTTTGCCTCTGTTTAATCTTCAACTGCCACAGTGCTGCACATGTGATCTGTTATGACACCAGCCATTGGATGGTTTGACTGTTTGGTTGAGAGCACAGCCAATGTGCAGTTAGCTTTCCCGGCATGCCTTTTTTTTTTAAACTGTTAAATCGATGGGTTTACTTCCGCTTTAAGAAGTTATTTCTTTGATTATACGCTTAGATCTCGATCAGTGAATGGGGGAGAGTCTGATAAGAGTAGCAGAATTCTCTTCTCCATTTACAGATCGTGTTACAAACAATGTATTCAATGAACTTTTCTCAAAAAGGAGGAAGGAGATTGTGTGTTAACCATTGCAGTGCCAAAAGTTTAGAGCCAGGAAGAGGACAGGGCATCCCTGCAGTGAGGATTTTTCCAGAAGGAAGAACTTTTCTTAATGAAGGAGGAGTAAGAGGGGGGCATGCCCCAGTCAGACTATTTGAACCTCTGTTCTGCCGAATACCCAAGTCTGTCAACCACTGCATTGCCAGAAGTTCAGGGACAGGAAGAGATTAGGGCAACCCCCCCCCCCCCCCAGTGAAGAATTCTCCAAGAACCAGCTGCTTGCATGCATATGTTGGGTATACTTTATTATAGGTAAGTAATGTGACTAAATCTGTTGTTTGTTGAACTAAACATTGACAGCTGTTCAGTATTTAAATGTATGCTCACCTTTACATCCTATATCTATAGATACAGTGCTGAGAAGCTCCCTTAGTAGGTTTCCAACATTTGTAATCTATTTGCCCCCTTGACTTTATAAAATAATCCTTTAACAACCAGAAAGGTTAGAAGGAGCAAGGTGATCACCAGATGTAGCTTTATTTCCTGGAAGTCTCAGATTACTCTTATATTGTAACTCTGACGATCGTGTTATTATGCATTGTGAGTATTCTAAAGGGGTATGTACGTGTATGAATATGAAGACTGTTATGTGTGCAATCTATCATGCCAGGCCTTGCTTGTTCCAAAACTGTCTACCTCATTTTTATACAACAGAAGTAGCCATGAGAAATATTGTTTCCCCTTTGTATAGTTACAGATGAAGAATTGTGGACTTATTAAATAACATGGTATGAAGAGAAACAATACTCATAGCAGCTGTAACTCATAGCAATCATCACATTCCGGAGTGTAGCCAAGCTAATGAAAACCGATTTCAGAAGGCTTGTCAAGGAATAATGCACATTCTATGCACATTATTATTAAATAAAGCCCTTACTGTTATTTCCCATCACTCTGATGGAGTCAGAGCAAAAGACTCCATGGAGTTTGCTCATTGTAAGCGCAGCTGGCACAAGTGCATAGTTTGATAGGGTAAGTACAAAGTATTTCTGATAATTTTTCTTAAAGCTTATCTTTGGTCAACATGTAAAATCATATATTTATTGCCACATTGTATTTCAATTATTTCTAGCCTATTCCTATTAATCTGAACGATCTTAAAGTTTGCAATCTTACTTTGTGGAGATCACCACACATTTCATTCCTTGAATTCTCTGGAATTTTTTATTGCTTTCTAAAGCTGGTTATACACGTTAAGGAACCTTTCACACTGGAGGCGTTTTTCAGGGGCTAAAGGCCTAAAAATAGTGCCTGAAAAATGCCTCCCCTGCAGCTCCAGTGTGAAAGCCCGAGTGCGCTTGCAGGACGGTGTAAAAAGTCCTGCAAGCAGCATCTTTGGAGCAGTTTAGGAGCGGTGTATACAATGCTCCTTCACCGCCCCTACCCATTAAAATGAATGGGCACCGCTTTTCGGGCGCATTTAACCCTTTGTTCGTCTGCTATCGGCAGTTAAAAGCGACCCCCCCCCCTCCTCCCACGCTAGCGGCCGAAAAGCGCGGCTAAAACAATGGTAAAGACTAGTTTTAGCTGCGCTTTACTTTTAAGTGGTACCATTGTGAAAGGGGTCCAAAGCTTTTGTTGCTTAGCCATGCAAGCTAGACAAGAGAAATCACTAGATTCTACACTAAACCGCATGGCTGGAGGGATCTTTTTTTTCTGACAGCTGGTAACCATGGCTACTATAATTTTTTTGTTATTTCTGCAAATAACATTCGGTGTCTCTGGGGTGTGATTTGAGCCATAGATTTGTATGGTTTAAATCGCACCACATTCGCACCAAACTCATGCAGGACCCTTTTTTTGTTTGCACCAGTTCACACCCATGCAGTCTGATTTTGCAAATAGCACTGCATTTTGCAAACCAATTTTGGAGTTTCGTTACGTTAATATACACTCTGCAATCAGTTCGCATGAAAGAGTTGCGATTTTGATGCAGTGCGAAACCCGCAGCAAATTTGCACCGCATCTTGTGTGAACCGAGGCTCAAACCTGTGTATTCTAAGTGAACATAGCTTCACCTTGTTGGCTAACATTCACTTTAAAAAGTGAACATTTGTTTTGACAAGTGAACGGCCTCTACTCATTTAGTAAATTATCCCCTTTTTTTTGTTTTACTCTGTTTTACTTTAGGCTGGGTTCACACTAATGCTAATTGGCACGACAGGAGAGTGTGACTGGCTCTCAATGGACCTGATTCACACAGCACCGGGGCGGCCGCATTCCGCACTGGAAAAGGGTCCTGTGCGTCTTTGGCTCAGTTTCAGGTCCGAATTCAGGCAAAAATTTGGACCTGATACGCCCCTGAAATGGAGAACAGCGACGCACGGGACCCCCTGCTGTGAGCCGCTGCTGCAGATAGTGTGAACCCGGCCTCAGAGTGATTCCTGAATTGGAGGGTCTGCCTTCATGTAATCATCTAATCAAGGTCCGCATTGGAATGAGAAAAACTGCAGTGTCTGCATATGTTAAAAAACGAGCCTTGGAATGTTTAATAAGACCTCTCTTTGTGGAGAATTCCTGAAATTTGACTTGTGTCTGAGTATGGACATTTAGAGGAAAGCAAGATCTTTGGGAGAATTTCTTACATCAATATAGCAGAACACCTCAAGGCTGACACAGTGCAAGGGATTTACTGGCAGTTGAGAAAATGACAGCATCTGCAGGTAGAAATGGAAAGGTAAATTTTATAACCCTAAATTACAAAATCGCTTATATGGCAATGATTGTTTAACTTTTTTTATTTTTTGAGCTCAATTTATAAATCATGATCAAGTAGAGCAGTTGGCCATAACAATCAGGTTTCATCTTTAAGATGAAAAAAAAAAAGAATTTGATTGTTTGCTACTGCCAACATCTCTACTTTGGCACTAGTTGTCATAAATCAGCCCCTATTTATGCCCTGATATGTCTACCTAATGTTACACAATTGAGATTACTTTAATCAAATCCTTGAAAACTTGATGAATGGGAAAACATGCATTTTGTATTTGTGTTTTTTCTAATAGCACACACACTTCTCATAGCTTTCATTTATGCGCAGGGCTCCACACTATATACTTCTTTCCCTGCCAGGTACATGGTTATTTCATGTCTTTAATGCATTTTGCCTGAAACAGTTATGGGACTGGGATTAATTCCCTTTTGCATCTATCTAAATATAGTCTTCCAAATGAAATAGTGTGTCCTAGACCATACAATTTTAGTTCATGCTGCTTCTTTTTATTCAGCCAGTCTTCTGCTACACTTCACACTGGTTAGAAAAATATCTCCACTTAGCAAACTGACTTATTTCGAAATCCAATGCAAAGTACATTGAATGTATACAGCGTTTGGTAACCTATGGCAATCATGTTTAGTCTTTCTTATCATTTGCTACACCATCTTCAAATTTGAATGGTCACCCTGGGTTACTGCTGTTTTTTACCTAGGATTTGCACTCTGGTGTTTGACTATGCATCCGATACACATATAGAAAATTGGGACTTGTGGGCATCCCTAATTTTTTCACCATGCCATAGCTGAGCACATATTAATCCAAACCAGGGCAAAAATTATTATTTTTTTAATTAAAAATTAAGGTGCTGACTTTGTTATGATGTATGTAAGCAGTCAGCATAGTGTATTATAGAGGGTGGGCATGGACACAGACTTTTTTTGTCTGAGCATAGATCTATGTTTGTCCCAAGCATTTTTGAATACATTTACTCTTGATTGTCTCACTACCTCTGCTGGAAGTTTATTCCAAGCATCACCTACCCTTTCAGTAAAATAATACTTTCTAAAATTAGTTTTGAACTTTAGTCCAGTTAGTTTGAGATCATGTCCACGTGATCCTGATTTTGGTTTCCTATTGATAACAATGCCTTCCTGAACCTTATTCACCCCCTTTCCCCTTTCCCTTCTTTCCTCTAAACTATATAAGTTCCTGAAGTTGCTCTTGATATGTTTCATCTCCCAGACCTTTCCATTTTTGTTATCTGTCTCTATCTTATCAATATTTTTTGAGGTCTCCAGAACTGGACATAGTATTCTAAATAAGGTCTCACTAAAGATCTATATAGGGGGATCAGGACATCCTTTCTCCTGCTGGTGATCCCTCTAGTGATGCATCCTAAAATTTTATTTGTGTTTCCCACTGCTTGGTCATACTGTTTGCTCATTTTGCAGTCATCTGAAATAAATACCCCAAGTACCCCCAAATCTTTTTCTTCTGTAGTGCCAGTTAACACTGTACCCCCAATGTTGTACTCTCTCAGGGGATTCTTTTTCCCTGGGTGCACTATTTTACGTTTAAAAACATTGAACTGCAGTTTCCACTGCTTTGATCAATTTTCTAGCATTGCAAAATCTTGTTCCATGTTACAGACATCTCCAGGGATATCAACCATATTACACACCTTTTGTATCATCAGCAAAAAGACATACCTTGCCCAACAAATCTTTAGTTATACCACTTACATATAGATTATATGGAACAGGACCTAGTACAGAGCCTTGTGGTACACCACTAGTGACTGGTCTCTGTTCCAAGTGAACCCCATTTACAACTGCACTCTGGTATCTATCCTTTAGCCAACTGCATATCCACTGAACCACCCAAGGGTAAAGTCCTAGCGTGTACAAATTTTGTATTAGATTATTATGTGGAACTGTATCGAATGCCTTGCTGAAATCAATATAGGATGTCCACAGCACCACCCTGGTCCAAAACATTGGTAATATAGGCAAACACCTAACTTTCTTTGACACTTCCCCACAATTCCCTAAAGAAACACCTCTTACAATTGAATCACCAACAAGATGACTTTTCCTTTTAGGAGCCTTATCCACAAGACTTGCCTGGTTTGCAACCTCAGATAAAACAGTTACTTTTGGCATTGCAATGATTTTCTCAGGGTCCTCCTTCCTATACAAAGAAGGGTTGCCAATCTCACAAGCAGCTATGTTTGCAACCTGTTATGCCGCGTACACACAAGTGGATTTTCCGTCGGAAAAATCTTGGGTGTTTTTTCAGACGGCTTGCATACACACGGTCACACAAAAGTTCGCTTTTTGTTCAAGAACGCGGTGGCGTACAACACTACGACAAGCCCAGAAATTTAAGTTCAATGCTTCTGAGCATGTGTCAAATTGTTTCCGAGCATGCGTAGGAATTTTGCGTGTCGAAATTGGTACAGACGATCGGAATTTCCGATTGGAACTTTTTCCGACTGAAAAATTGAGAACCTGCTCTCAATCTTTTGCTGGCTGGAATTCCGCCAGCAAAAGTTCGATGGAGCATACACACGGTGGCATTTTCCGACCAAAAGATCTCATCAGACTTTTGCTGGTGGAATTTCCGATTGTGTGTACGCGGCATTAGAGATACCATGTGCTGGTATCCTGTGAAACGGGTGTGACCAGAAATGTGTGGACTTGCACAGCGAATACCAGACACAAGTATAATGTAAAATAATGTAATTTATTAGCAATAAGTGGATAACAAAAATATAAACTAAACTCCAATATACCAGAACTGTATAAATCAGACCAGAGAATCTAATAAGTAAGTAAACACACAATGAACAACGGCCCAAACCAAGTATATACATATAGCAGGATATGTGAAGCGTAGTCGTGTCAGAATCAGGGTCATACACAGGAGATCAGGCAGAGAGAACAAGCAGCAGGGAGCAAGCCGGGGGGGGGGGGGGGGTAAACAGGAGAAGGAATAAGTAGGCAGGTAAGGGATCGGGCTCCAGGTTTCAGAATGCAGGAACACAGGTCAGGGGCACATGGAACAAACACAAGAGGAGGCAAAGAGGAGGAGCACAGGCAGGGCTTAAATATACTTCCTGAGTTCCTGAGCATCGGGTAATGCCTGATTACCATGAGCTTCTTGCTGCTGAGAGACACCTGCTGGTGGACAGCGGAGCAGCCTATAGGTCTGGGAGCTACAGTGCCACCAGCAGATGAACCCCTTTCCTGACACAACCTTTGTATCTGCTTCTAGCTCAGAAAGAATACTATAGGGGTTATGCAGTGTCACACCAAAAGCTATTTTTTTTCCCACAGACTTTACTTCCCAATCCAACAGTTGTCAATACTTCTCCTGCACAGTCTTTGAAGAAGAGGTGGCTTTTTGCAGGGCAGATAAACAGAACATATTGGCTTAGAACACCTGATCTCAGACTGCAAGTCACAAACCAAGGAATTTAGACAAACAATGTCATCATGTAGACTAGAAATCTGCATGCTAATGGGACAGCATCCCAACTTTCAAAACTACCACAAAAAAACAATGCCAAACAACTATTGCACTGATCAAAACCAGACATTTTAAAAAAGATTTACCTAAATTCAAACACAGATACTAACCAAAGATAGTTGGCTGTCTCCAAACTCCTTCTGTTCAAAACGATGCACTTTTATCCTGCTGCACTTCGAAAGAGCAAAGTGTACCAAATACAGTGCCTTGAAAAAGTATGCATACCTCTTGAAATGTTCCACATTTTGGAACATCTGAAATTCCACCAGCAAAAGTCCGATAAGATCTTTTGGTCGGAAAATGCCACTGTGTGTATGCTCCATCGGACTTTTGCTGGCGGAATTCCAGCCAGCAAAAGATTGAGAGCAGGTTCTCAATTTTTCGGTTGGAAAAAGTTCCAATCGGAAATTCTGTTCGTCTGTACCAATTTTGATGAGCAAAATTCCTCAAACAATTTGACACATGCTCAAAATCGCAGTAAAAACGTGGGTCCAAAAACGCGGCAAGCACCGCAAAAAGCACTGCAAAAATGCTCAAAAGCAAAATGCATAGATGTGAATCGAGCCTTACTGCTTCCTTCACTCCAAACCCAAGTTTAGACCAAACCCAAACTCATCCTAATCTTTAGTGGTAGCTCTTTCTTATTTTCTTTTAGAGGTGCATCCTAGTTATCAATGACCATTTCCAGATATATGTTTGGGTACCATCTGGGAAGATGAAAAAATACTGTGTTTATTCTTCCCAAAATCTATAATTGCCTCTTCCACAATTCGTTTGGTAATGATTGTCATATTCAGAAATAATTCCTTGTTTTAGATGCTTTTAAAAGCTATGTAAATGAGTGTCTGTATTCTTGTGCACAAGAGGCATGTGCTTTACATCAAACAAAGACTTGAACTTAATTTGATGTTCCTGAACAATCAAGGGAGAGTTAGTGAACAGCAGTCAAAATATGCTTTTGGTTCATAAATCATCTTATAAAAACAGTGGAATAATGGAATTCCATATTTGCAGTTATTTTTAAATAATTAAACTGTCTTATTTATACTGCTTCATTGTAGATTATAATCATGTGGTAAACAATTAGTGAAAAGCTTTAATACATTTAATGAATATTTTGTTACTTGCTGCTGAATGTTCTGATACTGTTTCTCAATGTATCCGGGTATCTAAATATTAGTTAGTGAAAAGTCAGCTACAATTCTATATACTAAAATATGAAGGAACCAACAGAGTTATTGCTTCTTTTATACGTTATGCTGTTAAATTAGTGATGCTCATCCTATTTATGCTGTGGAACCAAGTATATTTGTTTTTTTTCACTGAAACCTGTAGCCTTTGGGGTCCATAGCAACATCCCTCCCCCCTCCCTCCTTGGATCACCCCTTTTACAAAAGGGATTTCTTGTTTTGCATTTACAATTGCAATATGACCATCTTTCTAAAGGTTTTTTGTCTTTGAAAAAGGTCACACAATAGAACTAGGATTATAGGCAAACAATTCCAATTTCTTTTCTGTTGTACAATATACGTACTTTGACAAATAGGCAGTTGCATGCCCTCCTGGAGGTGGGATACACCAAAGAGGAGCAGCAATGACCAGATTGGCCATAGAATAAAAGAAGGGGGGAGCATAGCAGGGAATGAAAGAGAAAACTCAAAGCCAGTAGTAACAGGAAATAACTTTGAAAGCTGATGAGCGTCTGTTGCGGAAGTAAAATAGGTATGATGGGGAGGGCATTTTGTATGGTTTATTGAACACACAGGGTAAATACCCACAAGAGCTATTAACTTCCACCCCAAAGAAAGAGTGAGAATAAGAAATAGAAACACTTCGGGACCCTGTATTAGGTCCAGAAGGATTATGATGAATCCAGGTAGCCCAAACTCAGTAAAATGTCTTGTATTGATTTCTAGATTCCACAAATTACCACCCATTGTTCTGCTATCCTCGCCTCATTCAGTTTTCTAATCCAATCAGATGGTTCCCTAGCCTGTCTCAGGAAAACAGGAATCAGACACTTGACAACATTCGAGAGGTAAAGAAATGCACATTTCTACTTAGTGGGCATAGAGGGAAAATGGGTGAGAATGGGGCCTGGAGCATCCAGCTTTTCTGTATCTAGAATCGTTTTAATTTGCAAGCCAATATCCTATCAAAAATGACAAATTAGGGGAACTCCCAGCAAATATGCAGTAGGGATCCAACCCAGCCACAACCTCTCTAGCAAAGCAGTGACATAGATGGGGAAATTTCCTGACCTAGCTTATAATATTATAATATTGTAAATGTGTGTAAATTAACCACCTGATTACTGTGCACTTAAACCCCCCTTGTGACCAGACCAATTTTCAGCTTTCGGCGCTGACGCACTTTGAATGACAATTACGCGGTCATACAGCACTGTACCCAAATGAAATTTTTGTCATTTTTTTCCCACAAATAGAGCTTTCTTTTGGTGGTATTTAATCACAGCTGGGGTTTTGATTTTTTGCTAAACAATCAAAAAAAGATGGAAAAAAAAAAGATCATGTTTAATAGTTTGTTATAAAATTTTGCAAACAGGTAATTTTTCTGCTTCATTGATATGCGCTGATGAGGCGGCACTGGTGGGCACTGATAGGCTGCACTGGTGGGCACTGATAGGCTGCACTGGTGGGCACTGATAGGCTGCACTGGTGGGGACAGATAGGCTGCACTGGTGGGGACAGATAAGTCGGTACTGATGGGCACAGCAAAGATGGCACTGATGGGCACTGGTAGGGGACACTGAGCACTGGTAGGTGACACTGATGAGCACTGGTAGGTGACACTGATGTGCAGCACTGGCACTGTGGGCACTGACAGATGGCACTGTGGGCACTGACAGATGGCACTGTGGGCACTGACAGGTGGCGCTAGTGGGCACTGGTAGGCGGCACTTTGGTTAGGCAAAGGTGGGCACCATGGACCCTGGGCACATTGCAGTGAGAGGGACTGATGTCCCTCTCACTGCCGCCGGTGATCGGCTTTTTTTTTTATCCTCACGCTGTCAGCGCGAGGAGGAATAAAAGCCGATTACCGGCTCTGTTATTATCACATGATCAGCTGTCATTGGCTGACAGCTGATCACGTGGTAAGGGGTCGGGATCGACTCCTTACTCGGATCTGTGATCCAGCGAGTCTCACAGACTCGCTGATCACAGAGCGCGCTGCGCGCGCCCTTCAGGGGGCGCGCAGGCGGCTCGTGGCCTGGACGACGTCAATAGACGTCTTCCTGGCATCTTAGATCCGCGCTGTTGCCGTCATTCGGCTATAGCGCGGATCTCAGGTGGTTAAAAGAGAAGTATGGGACACATTTTTCTTTTCTGAATCATACTTACCTAGGTGGACGCAGTATCTGTCCCATGCTGCATCTGTCCCCCACCAGTTCTAACACTGAGAACCGAGTGTTCAAACACCGCAGAGTCACCGAGTGCTGGTGACTGTCAGTCACTGGCTCTGCTCTGCCCCCCCCCGGCCCCTGGGCTCACTAGAGCATTGGACAGTGAAGGGGGCAAAAGCGGCCAGCTAAGGCTCTCAGCGTCTCACTGAGAGGATGAGCCAGGTGCCGGTCCAAGCATGTGGGCAGATCCCGACCATATGGTCGGAAACTTTGGCGAGCCTGGACCAGCTCCGTGACGTCAGTCAACAGCGGGCTTCAGCCTGCTGTCAGCTGAAATCAGGTCACAGGAGTGCAGAACCAATTGCACTCCTATAATCCACAGGAGAAGTACAGTCAAATGAGCTCCTTTAATTTACAGTATATGGTGTGAATGCTGATGTAAACAATATGTAGCCGATAACTGCTTAGGCCACCTGTAATTGTCAGGATAAGTTTGATCATTGGAGGAGAGCAGGCTGAGTTCCCAGCACAGCTAGTAAACTGACCACGCTGTGCTCTCCTGCCTAGTGTTGTTTTTAAAAGGAAAGCAGAGGGACTGGCAGGATCACCAGGGATTTCACACAAAGGAAGCAATACAAAGGGAACAGGATACTTTCTCATATAAGTACGTGGTACAGCAGGCACATATCGGGAATATAAAAATGTTGGGGTAACACCGTTTAAGATGTCTGCGGTAAAGTTTATGATATGCCACTAAAGAAAAATTTTACATCGATACAAACATTTTGTATGGATTAGCCTAGTACAAGAAAACTATGCTGAATAGAAAGATAATGCAGAGGAAACTATAGCTACAATGCAATATGCAAAAACAGAAGCACAAATACCTTATGACTTGTCTTGAGGTATTAGCGCTCTTCTGTTTCTTTATATTTATGATAAACCACTAATGTAATGTATACAGTTCTGCCAGGAGAGGCTGCTTAGTTTTACATAACTAGACCAATATCGTGTGTCCCTCTAGCACTGCCCTGCCTTTGAATTTTGAGACTTTCTTCAGTCTGGAATTCCACGCTGGCTGGTACTGAAATAGAAGTTTGTCTTTTGTCATCTCTGAAAGTTTAGTTCTATCCAGAATGAATTTTTGGAAGAAATCAAATGAAATGGGCAGAGTAAGTCAGTACTGTAGTTTCTAATGCTGGATTCCTGAAATTGATTCCTAGCAGAGCACGGTCTCTATAGAGTTTGTATGTTCTTGGGTTTCCTTACAATGCTTCCTTTTTTCTCCCACAATCCAAGATTATATTGGTAAGTTAACTGGCTTTGAAGCTGCAGACAAAAAAGAATAGAGGCTGTATTATTAATCTGTCTTTCTTACATTTCTCAATATGCTACGCTATTTTTCATAGCCTTAGAAAGACAGAGGTTATATTCTAGTTTTCTCTAAAATTCTGCATTCACACGATAGAAAGGTGACTTTCATTTTCCTCTAACAGTATGTGTTGCAGCAATGCTGAAATAACTGATGAGAATTTTTTCATTAGGAATCGTATAACACGCTCTATGAAGATACTTCTTAAGGACCCGAAAAGTACTACTGTATATACTCGAGTATAAGCCGACCCAAATATAAGTCAAGGCACCTAATTTTACTACAAAAAACTGGGAAAACTTATTGACTCGAGTATAAGCCTAGGGTGAGAAATGCGCAGCTACTGTAAGTGGAAAAGAGAGTCAACAATGTCCATTTGCATGCCTCACTGTGCCCATTTGCAGCCATAGGTCCCCTGAATGTCAAACTTGGTAGTTAAGGGTTCCTAGATGCCCCCTAGCTACAGCCAAAATTTGGGGTCTCTGGACCCAAAGGATCTCGAAATGATATTGCTGCAGATGGACACAGTTGACCGAATTTGGGCCCTGTATCTCAGGGCCACTTAGTAATAGGAATCCCAAATTTGGATATGTTGTAGTGTTGGTTCCATTGGGTTTACACACCAAATATGGGGTTCCTAGCACTAAGTGGCCCGAGATACGGGGCCCCAAAGTCGGGTCGGAAAATGTCATTCTCTGCTGCAGAAAAGTGCTTGACTCCAGTATAAGCCGAGGGGGGCACTTTCAGCACAAAAAAATGTGCTGAAAAACTCGGCTGATACTCGAGTATATACGGTATTCGGATTTCTTATTGTGATTGCTGGCCTCTCTTTCCACATGTACTGTGTTTTTTTTTTTTTTGCTATGGTTTTTGCTTTACAATTTTTGTTTATTGTTTTTAATTACAAGAGTATACAGAGGTGCACATGGTAAGAATGCAGTTGCACAATAGAAGTATGTTGGAAATATCAAGCAATAAAACCGTTCCTAATTTGGATTTTTTAAAAATCAGGGGGGGGGGGGGGGGGGGGGGGGGGTTGGGGGACAAATGTGGGAAAGTTAAAGTCAAGAGATAGGAAGGAAAGAAGATATTGAAAATAGGTGAAAAGAAGAAGGTATGGAGGAACGGAATTAGTAGGGGGAGGGGATTCTTGAGGGGGGGTAAGGATGAGGAGGCTTCTGGGGTGTGGTCAGGCCCATGGTCACCCTATTGCTTTGGAAAATAAGTTCAAGTCAAATGAGAGAATGGTCCAGGTTCATATGGCTGTTATAGTATATCCATGGATCCCATATTTTCAGAAATGTAGGATGGGTATTATTAAGTTTGCAGTGAGTTTCTCGTGCACCATGGTGCTCAACATCTATTGTATCACCTCTGCAAAATTGAGTTTCCAAGATTTAAGTCAACATTTGCCTGCCAGCAAAAAATACAAACTCTGCTAGTTTTCTTTTGTGTTTGTAAAAGTCAGAGACTGTTCTGTGGACAGCTTTTCCAGAAGAGTTGAAGCTGTTATTGCTGCAAAGGGTAGGCCAACTCAATATTTAACCCTATGGACTAAGACTGGGATGTCATTAAACTTAATGTGTGTGAAAAGGCAGGTGTCCCAATACTTTTGGCAATATAGTGTATATGAAATACAACTCTCCCCACAACCTCAAAATTTGCTTTATTTTTTTGTTTATGTTCAAATTGCTCAAGTGTCCATGTTGTTGCTATCCTATGTAACAGTGTCTGTGCATATAGGTTATTGTTACTCCCTTTCTAATATCACAACTCTCTAGCAATTTAGAAAGAAGATGTCCAACTCAGTGTAAAATCCACTTTACCAACTTTTTCACTTTCCCTTCCTTAACACCTTTTTCCCCATTGGCTAAACAGTGTGGTTGGAGGAATCTCCTCAGCCAGCTATTGCACTCTGGCAGCCAACACCCATGCCTGTCAGAATACCTGAACTGTGGCTGCATCTGACTGGAAGCAGCTGCTGCTTTTCCACCTGACTCCTTTCATTTTCCGATTGAAGGCTATCAGGCAGGAGGGTGCCAACAGGACCACCCAGTTCATCAGTAACCATCTGAAATTTGTTTCTTATATGGCCTGCTTGAGCTTAATGCATTCTTACTTTGTGTTAGGGTTATAAATAGGTTATTAACCTTTTCACATATTGGGTCTCCAAGTCTTAGTATGACTTTCTTGAGACCTTGCATTGTTTTGTGACCCTAAATAGAATCCCACTAAAAAAGCACATTTGTTATCAGTCTGAAGTCATAGAAAAAGAGGTTGTATTCCATAGATACTGCACCTAGAATCTAGATCAACCTTTTTCAACCAGGGTGCCTTGAGGTTTCTTCAGGGGTGCCTTGGCAAAATGCCTAAATATTTCCCCAAAATTTAATACAAGCCGTTGGGTGGCTGAAACCTGCCTTTTAGTTGCACAAAGCCACAGGTTTTCATTGTAACGACCAATGACATCATCAGTTGATAATGAGGATGTCAGTCACCCGCATAGCATCTTTGACCCTCCCTTGCCTCTCTTTATCAGGTTTGGGGTCTCATTAGCTAAGTAATGTAGAAAAACTGAGGAAGAAAATAAACATTGGAATACTCATCAGTACCAGTTTGCAAAAGTGTATTTGCTTTGGAAGAATAAATCACCTCTAACGTTGGGTGTCTTACATGTATTGATGTTGCTGCATTATGTAAAACATTTAGAATAGTTTTTACATTTTAGAATGAGGCACCTCAAGACTGTCCATATATTTGAAGGGTGCCTTGCCTGAAAAAAGTTTGAGAAACACTGATCTGGACTAATGAAAGAGTGATAATTAGTGGAAAAGTTCACTCCAACCCAAATGCCTTTTTAGCTTTGGAAGGGGAGGCAGTGGGGAATGGTTAGAACCGTTGTCAGATTTGTATTGCTCTCTCTTGGTGTCCCTGTTGGGTAGATTCCACTCACATCACATTCCAGTAATGCCTCTTGCACACTGGACGTTTTATTTTTTTGCTGCCCCACAGGGATTTTGGGCATTTTTTCCCTGCCTCTAGATGCCACTGTTTGTTAGCTTATGTGTGAATGCACACATCTGCGTATAGAGGCAGAAAGAAAACCCCACTGCCCTGCATCCAGGAGCAGTAACATTTTGGCAGAAAAAACGCTTGCCGTGCCTAAACATGTCTAAACACTTGTAAGCGCTAGGCGCATTTAGCGCATGAATGTTAATTCATTTCAATGGCCAGAACAAGATTATTATTCTGGCCAATAAAAGGAATTACTGCCCAAGCTCTTGACACACCTAAACGCGCCTAAGCGCATTGCCTGCATTTACAAACGTAAAGCATTTTTTTTTTTTTCTGACAAATCGCTTTTTACCAGGGAAAAAAGAATCCAGGAGATTTAGCAAAATGTCCAGTGTACATGAGGCCTAAAAGTGGTCACTTAAGCAGCCTCTCCAATAGTGACATGACAATAAAACACTTTTAATGGTGTGCAGAAGCGTTACAACCCCCAAAGTACTGTAGATGATAGAAACAAAGACTTAACAAAAGTTTCATTGCCTTCCCACTCTATTGAAAACTGAAAAAAGAGGTTTTGGCTGTAGTGGCACTTTAAAGCAAACTCCAACACTGCTGTACTGAGAAATAGGGGTTGTTAAAACTGGAGCACTCAGAATCTGGTGCAGCTCCGCATGGTAACCAATCGGCTTCTAATGTCAGCTTGTTCAATTAAGCTTTGGCAATAAAACCAGGAAGCTGGTTGGTTGCTATGCACAGCTGCACCAGATTTTGCACGTTCCAGTTTTAGTAAATCTCCCACATAGTGTTAGTACATGCATTATGCCACAAATTGCTTTTATTTGTTACTTCAGAGGTGAAAAACTCTGAGGAAATAAGGACAGCTGGCACATTGTTGCCATCCCAGTAAGCAGAAGAAGCTATTAATCAATTGTAAGATTGTTACAGATCCTATGCATTATATATACTGTTTGTTCAGGAGCCTCAATGGTCACTGGCAACTAGCCTTGTTTACTGGAAAGTTTGCAAAAGAGGCAAGAAGAAGGGGTCAAGCCTCATCTTTAAGATAGATCATTAGCTTTTAGCACTACTATTTGGGCACAGGCTGTTCCCAAGTTGAACTGTTAGCTCCAGGCTTTGTCAACCTAGAATAGAAAAAAATCAACAACGCCAAAGTAATGGTTTATCTCAGACTATTTCCCCTTCTACTCTACAAGCACATGTGCTTGATTTATGGACTTTAGACTGGGAATATGTATATTATAAGGGAGCCTCTCTAAGGCTATATCTTAAAAGTGAGCCTTATGCCGCGTACACACGGTCAGAGTTCTCGTCGGAAAAAGCTCTGATGGTTTTCCCGTCGGAATTCCGACTGAATTTCGCTTAAACTGTCTTGCCTACACACGGTCACACCAAATTCCGACGGTCAATAACACCGCGGCATACAACATGTTCAACGTCACTATAAAAGGGAAGATTAACCACTTGACTACTGGGCAGTTAAACCCCCTTCCTAACCAGACCAATTTTCAGCTTTCGGTGCTCTCACACTTTGAATGACAATTACTCCGTCATGCAACACTGTACCCAATTCTTTGTTTCTATTAAAAATGAGCATAGACAAGTATAGGCAGAGTATTACAGTGTTGCACAGTATTGGTAGAGTATTACAGTGTTGCACAGTGGTGGCAGAGCATTGCACAGTGGTGGCAGAGCATTGCACAGTGGTGGCAGAGTATTGACCAGCGCTGTGGGCACTACATATCCAGCCCACAGCGCTGGTCCTGTCTCTCCCCCTCTCCGCTTCTCCCCTCTCTGTACCGATCGGTACAGAGAGGGGAGGGAGGCACCGGCGTCACGTGACGCCGGTTTGTGTACATGTGATCGCTCCGTCATTTGACGGAGCGTTCACGTGGTAAACGGCCGCTATCAGCGGCTGTTTACCATGATCCGTGATGCGCCGGGTCCTCGGGACCCGGCAGTCACGGATGTTCCCGAGTGCGCGCCCCAGGGGGCGCGCGGGAGCAAGTTTCTGGGAGGACAGCCGTAGGACGTCCACTTAGAACAAGCCGACCGCGCTGTAGCCGTCTTTCGACTATAGCGCGGTCGGCATGTGGTTAATTCTGAGCATGCATCAAATTGTTTCCGAGCATGCAGTCGGAATTGCATACACACGAAAGGTTTTCCGTCGGAAAAATTAAGAACAGATTCTCAATCCAAAGTCCGTCAGAAAAAGACCGATGGGCATACATACGGTCGGAAAATCCGATGAAAAGCTCCCATCGGACTGTTTCCATCGGAAATTCCGACCGTGTGTACGCGGCATCAGGCTTCATGTACACTAGCCTACATTGGCTAACTTGAGTTTTGGCACTTTTAGGGGTTTTTTTTGCCAAAGCTCCTAAACGCAACTCCATAAAAGCCTATTTGTCAATGTACACATAGGCTTTTGACAGAGTTTAGAAGCTGCCACATTTATGTGAGCTTCAACCTCCCTCTCCTGAATGTGGAAGAACTGAGTTCAGGATAGGAATGTTTTGACCACCGGGCACAGGAAAGCGCAAAATATCAATGCGATTTTGCCTCATTTTGCTTTTTCCTGCGACTGTGGTAAATGTAGGCCTGTGTACACGAAGCCTTAGGCCAGTCGCACGCGTACAATAATAATTTACTGATGTTTATCCTCAGGATCTTGTTGACAGAAAGATCCTGAGTAAAATGTTCTGTAAAGATCTTGCGTAAACACGCATATAGGCGTTTAACCGCTTCCCGACCGCCTCGCGCCGATGTACGTCAGCAGAATGGCACGGCTAGGCAAAACCACGTACCGGTGGCCCTTTAAAAGCCTAGCCGGGGGCCGCCCTCGCGACCCCGTCGGTCGCTCCGTGACCCCGGCCGCGATCGGGTCACAGAGCTGAAGAACGGGGAGAGGTCTGTGTAAACAAACCTCTCCCCGCGCTTCCTACTCTGCCTGTCATTGATCGGCTGTTCCCTGTCATCGGGAAAGCCAATCAATGATGTCAGACGTCAGCCCCGCCCCTAATGTAAAAAAAACACACACGTCACAGCCGATAACCCCTCCCCTCCCCCTAGTGGTTAACTCTTTCACTGCATGTGTCATTTATACAGGAATCAATGCATTTAAATAGCATTGATTGCTGTATAAATGACAATGGTCCCAAAAATGTGTCAAAAATGTCCGATGTGTCCGCCATAATGTCGCAGTCACAATAAAAATCGCTGATCGCCGCCATTACTAGTAAAAAAAAAAAATATTAATAAAAATGCTATAAAACTATCCCCTATTTTGTAAACGTTATAACTTTTGTGCAAACAATCAATAATCGCTAATTGTGATTTTTTTTTTACCAAAAATATGTAGAAGAATACGTATCGGCCTAAACTGAGGAAAAAAAATGTTTTTTATATATTTTGGGGGATATTTATTATAGCAAAAAGCAAAAAATATCGAATTTTTTCAAAATTGTCGCTCTATTTTTGTTTATAGCGCAAAAAATAAAAAACGCAGGGGCGATCAAATACCACCAAAAGAAAGCTCTATTTGTGGGAAAAAAGGACGCCAATTTTGTTTGAGAGCCACGTCGCACGACAGCGCAATTGTCAGTTAAAGCGACGCAGTGCCGAATCGCAAAAAGGGGCCTGGTCCTTTGGCTGCCAATTGGTCCGGGGCTTAAGCATATATGAGTAAAATTCTTCTTCATTGCCAATGTTGCAATATACACATTTATATGCAACTATACGTATGTATGCGTGTAAATGACTGCACTCGAATATAACATTTTCTATGTTTCTTTTACGACTCTGTACCCAACACTGTATTACCGGTCTTTCCATAGACATCAATGCATCTACTGTACTTTCAAATCAATGTTAAAAAAAGGTGTTTTTTTTACTCCCGTGTGCAAGGGTATTAGCATGAAAACCCTCCTCCGCGCACTTCCCTGATTTAGTGGTGCTTTATTGCTGAGATCCTGACTTGTGGGATAGAGCCTACTCACCTTCACCCCTGAAGTGGTCCAACTATACACGAAGATGTCTTTTGGAAGGGCTTAGCCAAAAAAAAAAAAAAAATCTGAATCAAAAGCCAAGATTTTATTTACAGAAAGAAGAGAAAAGTATTCAGAAGAGGGTTTTCTGGCAAAAAAAAAGCAATAGCATACACCATGCACTTAGACAGGACCTTTCTTTTTAAATATTTAAAATGGTTGACAAGTTTCTTTAAGGCCCATGGCACACTAAGAATTCTATTGCCACCGACAGCAGCAGCAGAATTGCTAGCAGTTTATTCACATTAATGACTGGCGTGTTTTCACCGGCCAAAGCAAAGAGTTGTTGCTCCATCACTGCTCCCTCTCTAGTGATCAAGATTCCCCAGCAATTCAGCCAGCGAGGGAATGTCTTTTATTAGGAAAAAGTGACAGTTGCCCTTTGATTTTCTGTGCTTGCTAATATTATCACTCTTGCCTCACATTATCCTGACACTTTTCAGCCAAGATAAGGTTATTTTTTGAAGATATTTTGTGCAATTTAATGAGGAACAGTAGATAAACAGCTAAATATACAGTAAAAATATGTCTATATATACTGTGTATATATATATATATATATATATATATATATATATATATATATACTGTATATGTTATGATATTGCTGTACGTAAATGCATTCATTTCAGTCTTCTGTTAGTCGTCAGTTCTGGACCTACCTAATATATAGAAAATCCACAATAAGAATTACAGCACAACTTTGATACTTTTATTTAACATTTCATATTATACAGTAAATGCAATGGCATCAGTTTCAAGCGTCTCACTTTTTCACAAGCCAGTGAAAAGCAGATCTGATATAATGTAACTTTCAGCATGCAGCACAGTGACTGGCTCACCTGAATATGTGCATCACAAACTACTCAACAGATTTACAAATCTGTTGGCAAGTTACAGTCCAACTCCAGTAAGAGTAAAAACCCCACTGCATAGGTTAAATGCTTGTTTATGTCTAGGGGATAGAAAAAGGATTTTTATTACATGATCATCTCCTCTCCTGGCAGATGGTGCCCCATACTCCAGTAATAGACTGTTCCTCTGAGTCCTAATGTCCAATGCAGGGATGTGGGCCTTAAATCAGTCTTATGCCCCGTACACACAGTTGGATATTCCGATGGAAAAAGTCTGATCGGATTATATTGTCGGAAAATCCGATTGTGTGTGGGCTCTAGCGGACTTTTTCCGCCGGAATTTACGACGGAAAAGATTTGAGAGCAGGATCTAAAATTTTCCGACAACAAAATCCGATCGGACTTTTTCTGATCGTGTGTAGAAAATTCGCACAAAGTGCCACGCATGCTCAGAAGAAATTTGGAGACGAAAGCTATTGGCTACTGGCCTCTACGTAGTCCCGTCGTACGTGTTTTACGTCACCTCGTTCGGAACGATCAGATTTTTCGACAACTTTGTCCGACTGTGTGTGTGCAACACAAGTTTCGGCCAAACTCCGTCGAAATGTGGTCGGAATCAGAGAGCATCAGATCACTGGAGTGCAGGGAAGAAGTGGCTGCAGGACTAGTCTAGCAGCACAGATGAGCCTGCGGGAGTGGAGGATCAGGTAAGTAAAACTGCTCATCTATGTCTCCTAAACATAAACAAGTATTTTATTCCATGCAGTTAAAGTGCAGCCCCACTGCAAAGTAGGATTTTTGTATTTAAACAGTGTGAGAATTTTTTTCTAGCATTCCTCCTTAGTTCTCAGGATATATAGCTGTACAAATATGTTTGTAAAGTCAAGTGTTTAATAATCTGCACAGGCTGTTTAACTCTTTCACTATGTTTATTGAAACATCTCTTAGCTGTCCTTTAATTCAGTTTTAATATATTATTTTATGAAATCTTCAACAATTTTGACATTAATACCTATAAACTGATTAAGTAATCAATGCAATATTAACACTGCAGAATGTGTCACGGTCTGTTTCATCATGTTTGTAACCAGCTTTGACATTCTTTGATTTTTATGAGATTTTTGTTTTATATATTTACCACTACAGTACCTGTTCTCCATGCTGAGCAGCTAAAGTATTTGTCCAACTTCAAAGGTTACTCCACCTGTAAACACAGATGTAAGCAGGTAACATCACAGTAATTGGAAATAAAAATTAGATTTCCTTGTCAAAATACAATATGCAACTTGGTTTACCTACCAAAATATTTCAAATTTTTCCCTAGACATTGCTGTGATTCATTCATTTCTGTCATGCCATACAGCCAGATAATGCCTATATAGTCAGATTAGGGTGAACCTGCTGCTCATAGATGTTCTTTTTTGTTATCCCTCCACCTCCAGGCCTGCTTACAGGGCTATAATTTACACTATTGTCTAGCAGCTCTGAGTCAGTTTTTCGATAGACTCTGCCCATTTGTGCATGACTTCTCCTGCAGTGCTCCATATTCCAAAGACATACAGTACTGGTAGGTTTTTTCCATGAATTTGGCCCTAGTTTCTTACTGTAGTAGGAACATTTTGAGGACAGGGTCTAAAAAAAAAAAAAAAAAAAAAAAAGAGTACAGTTCGTTATGCAATATGAATATGTCATTGCTATATAAATACTGGAAATCAATGTCTGTATTGTCACTAGAAGGTGATCCTGCTACTCAGAGCTGCAGTTTTTACTCATTCAAATATAAATGCACATCATTGCACTGGTGTATTCCAAACCCTGGGAAAACAAAAGCCATCCCTTCAGAAAAAGTCCTGCCAGCAGCCTCTTTGGAGCGGTGAAGAAGCGGTGAACTCACCGCTTTCCCCCATTGAAATCAATGGGGCAGCGCTGCGATACCGCTGGTAAAACGCCGCTCCAGGGCTTAAAACCGCCCCCGATATCGGACGAAAACTGCTGCTAAAACGACGGTAAATCAGCGCTAAAGATATCGCCGCTTTACTGCCGATGCCCGGGGCAGCTCGGTGTGAAAGCCCTCTTAGAGAAGAGACTGCGAGGGCCAGTCCTATAGTGTGGAGGGAGACTGAGGGAGTAATGGATAAAGTAAGGATCCTTTTTACTTCTACCCTGGGCAGAAACAAGCAGATAATCCTTGCAGTGCAGGGGGAGCCTCACTGCAAGTGAAGATTTTACTTTTCCATGGAGTTCAGCTTGAAGTTAGTATCTAAATTCTTCCCTCTTTAACAACAGTGGGTGTGACCAAAAAGTGCGTGATTCTTTAAGTTCAAGGGCTTGTAGTGCACCACCTTTCCCCCTTTGTATAGACAAAATAGGGCCTTGGGATAAAATAAGCTCAAATGGCATCAGCAATGAAAACCCCTAGTAAGTGTCAAGGCCAGCAATAACTTCCAGCAAATGTCAGGCCCAGCAATAATAACCCCACAGTGCTTGTGCTGTGTAATCTGCTCTCCTCTGAACTGTAAAAAACCTCCCTGATCCTGCCACTTCCTGTATGCCCTCTCTATACTGACCACCGTGGTCAGAGTACGTCCCTCCATCATACGTAGCTGTCCTCTCTGCTCTCCTCTCTGCTCTCCTCTCTCACCCCTCCTGCCTGTTAGTGCCTTTGCTGTGTCTCTGTCTCCGCCCCTCCCACTGCTACAATTAAAAATAAAAAACCTACATTCACCACTGGCATACCACACTACGCAGGTCCTTTGTAAAAACAAGCATTCTAAATACCTCTTTAGAGCTGTCTTCTGGCTGGTCACTTGACTCGCGCCCGCTTTACAGCTCCGATATTTTTCTTCTGCGGGAGGTCACTTGATCTCCTGGGCTGACATCAGATGGAGGTTATGGCCCCTCCCACAGAAGCAATGTCTCAAAGCTGTAAAGCGGCCACGAGTCATGTGACTGGCCTGAAGACAACTTTAAAGAGGTATTTAGAACACTCGTTTCTTCAAAGGACTTGCATAGTGTGGTATTCCAGCCTCTCATAGAGGGGATGGCAGTAAATAAAATAATAAACTTAACACCTTTAAAGGTAGGTATGCCTTTAAGTGTAGGTATGCCTGGAGGGAGCCCACCCCTCCTTAAAGGTACAGGGACATACTGGACACCCAGCAATAGCATAATGACAGTGAAGGTGTCCAGTGCATCCCCTCACCAATTACTAACAGTACAAACAAATGAACCACCCCAACCCTTTAACTGGCCTTTGCAACAAGGAGCACATGGAAGGGTGACACATGTCAAAAAACAACAAATAAAATTAACCAGCTCACTTACTAGCCAGGTGAATGCAGTGCACTGGAGTGACATGACGTGGCCGCTACAGCTTACACTTGTATTTGCAAATGTGTGCAAATGAAACCCCTTGGTTTTAACGTGACTTGTTGGATAAGATCAATTTGGTTTGTTGCAGGCTGGCTGGTAAGTGAGCTGGGAATTTTTGTTTGTTGCTTTTTGTGTCGCCTTTCCATGTGCTCCTTGCTGCAAAGGCCAGTTATAGGTTAGGGTCATTGCCATTGGTTTGTCATCTTTGCACACCTCTTCATCTTATATTTATAGTGAACTGCTGGATAATAAAAGGTACAGTATGTATAGAATGTGTGCAATTCCTTACAGAAACAGAAAAACAATTTAAGTGGATTTTCATCTTACCCAACATTACTTTTCCTGCAGTGCTTCATAAAACAAGATGATGAATGAACAGTCTTATGAAATCTCTAAAACGGCTTATTGTTGCCGTCTGTTTAACTGTCTTCTCTACATAGACTGCAATGTCTTGCTGCAGCCTTCTCCATCTCTCCCTAGGAATCTGTTACACAGTCTCATTGTGTGCATCAAAGATAACAGGATGTGAGCCTAGTAATTGACGTGTTTAGAGCTCTGTCAACAGTAGGAAATAACAGCACACATAAGTGAATCATGCCTCTTTTGCATTAGGGCCCATTTATACTAATGCAGTGCACAATATGTAGTGCCAATTTATTTTGAATGGCACACAACTGCACCTGCACTGTAGCGCACTATAAAACATGGCTACGCACTGCCATGCATTATAGTGCGCTGTGTTGAAGAAAGTGGTGCATGCAGTGTTTGGTCCATTGTGGTGCATTAGGCAGCCCATTTAAATCAATGTATTAAAATCAACTGTCTTAAAGTGTCATTAAACCCACATTATTAAAAACTATCAACAAATGCCACACAGAAAAAATAAATACTCCCTATGTGTAAAAATAAATTAAATCCATTACTGCCACCTTAAAAAAATCGACAGAAATCCATATATCAAACAAAAGTATAAACTCCCAATTTAAAGAATTATACCATACAATAAATTAAACACCGTGCTATCACATCAAATAGTGAAAGTGTTAAGCATCAAATAGTCCAAAAGAAAATGTTCACAAAAATGAATTTCCATAAAGTAAATTTTTCTTCTTAAAGCGGAGTTCCAGTCCCCCAAACATTTTTTTTTTTAAAGACTGCTCTGTAACTGTCTCAACCTGTAAATGAACATTTCTAACATCATATTTTTTGCGCTTTTTCTTCCTTTAAAAATAGTTACTTACTGATCTCGGAAGCAGGCAGGTTCCATTTTAGTTGTGGGCATCTGAAGGCCTCTCGTGTTAATTTCCTGGATTTCTGTGCAGCTGTCTACCCATCATGCACCACTAACACCCAATCTCGCACATGCTCAGAAATGTCTATATATATATATTGTGGCAGAGCGAGGCTCTGTCCCTTTGAAATTAGAGGTAAAAGAGACACAGAGTTTGTATATCTGCGGACTGCAAGACTACAGACTGTAGAATTTAAATGGAGAAAACTGCTCTCTGTTTTCTCCAGGTTTTGCTAGTTCTGGATGGGAGTCTGTAGTTTGGAGATCCCTGAGAGTCATTGGTGGGATGGGATCTCCAACCCTGTGTCCGGGTCTTGAGGATAGCAAGCAAGGTGTGTGCCCAGCTGCACACAGACCATATAATGAGGGGCTGGTGAGTGGAGGATGGTGGAGTGTGAGCAGCTTGCTGCTGCTGGTGCTGTATGAGGACAGACCTGTGTCTGTAGATGGGTCATCCCTGTGTAAGGGGGATTCTTTGCCAAGAGTCTGGGAAAGGCTGGACAGCCTCGAGAATCGGGAAGACTAAGGAAGCCAGTGAGTCCAGGGGGCTGGAAGGAATCAACTCTGTTGAGAGCAAGCAGAGGAAATGCTGACAAGAGAGAGCCAGGTGGCTTGGTATGTTTTTCATTTATGAGTGCTTAATGAAGTTAAACCCCTGCGTGGGATTTCTGGATGGACTTTTGTTTTTTTCAATAAACGTGGGCTACCAGGCCCTTAACTATATATGCCTGTCTGATGAGGACTCACTGCATAAAAAATGCATCTATCCACTTGAGTTAAACACCCCAATGTCACAATATATATATATATATATATATATATATATATATATATACACACACACACACACACACACACACACACACACACACACACACACACACACACACACACACACACACTTGATATAGTGATAATGTGTAGCCCGAGCTGAGACAGTATAACATTGAGCATACTTGTAATGTTGTGTGCAGGGAGAGAGAGGAACTGTCAGAATTTATCAGTGATGTCGTGCGTGGGTGGGACCGAGCAGCTATCGAACACCAGCCAATAGGATTGGGTCAGGGCAGGCCGCTAAGTGTATATGCGGCTCCACCCCCTTTCTTAAGAAGCCCAATAATTTGCTGGTGTTCGATAGCTGCTTGGTCCCGCCCACCACCGACATCACCAATGAATTCTGACAACAGCTCCTCTCTCTCCCTACACACATTACAAGCCTGCTCAATGTTATAAGTCTCAGCGCGGGCTACACATTATCACTATATATATATGTATGTATATGTATATATATATTTGATATAGTGATAATGTGTAGCCCACGCTGAGACCGTATAACATTGAGCAGTCTTGAAATGTGTGTAGGGAGAGAGAGGAGCTGTCAGAATTAATCGGAGGTGGGCGGGACCGAGCAGCTATCTAACACCAGCCAATTATTGGGGTTCTTAAGAAAGGGTGGGAGCCGCAGACACGTATCGGCTCGCCCTGACTCCATTCTATTGGCTGGTGTTCGATAGCTGCTCGGTCCCGCCCACCCCCGATATCACCTATGAATTCTGACAGCTACTCTCTCTCCGTGCATACGCAAGATTTCGGCAGTAGGCGATTCGGAAGGAGTCATGGGATACATGACGCTGCTATCCCAGGAACACTTGCGAATTGCCTAGTGACGCAATAGCATAGGCGATCGCAAGGAGGAAGTAATCTCGCAACATACAGTATCTCACAAAAGTGAGTACACCGCTCACATTTTTGTAAATACTTTATTATATAGTGGATATAAAAAGTGTACACACCCCTGTTAAAATGTCATTTTTTTGTGATGTAAAAAAATGAGACAAGGATAAATAATTTCAGAACTTGTCCCACCTTTAATGTAACCTATCAACTGTACAACTTAGTTGAAAAACAAATTGAAATCTTTTAAGGTTGGGAAGCAAAAATAAAAAACTAAAATAATGTGGTTGAATAAGTGTGCACACCCGCTTATAACTGGGGATGTAGCTGTGTTCAGAATTAAGCAATCACATTCAAACTCATGATAAATAGGAGTCCGTACACACCTGCCATCATTTAAAGTGCCAATGATTAACCCAAAATAAAGTTCAGCTGTTCTAGTAGGTCTTTTCTGACATTTTCTTAGTCGCATCTTAAAGCAAAAGTCATAGTCCGCAGAGAGCTTCCAAAGCATTAGAGGGATCTCATTGTTAAAATTTATCAGTCAGGAGAAGGGTACAAAAGTATTTCCAAGGCATTAAATATACCATGGAACACAGTGAAGACAGTCATCATCGAGGGGCGAAAGTATGGCACAACAGTGACATTACCAAGAAGTGGACGTCACCCCAAAATTGATGAAAAAGCGAGAAGAAAACTAGTCAGGGAGGCTGCCAAGAGGCCTACAGCAACATTAACCACTTAAGGACCGAGCCTCTTTTTGAGATTTGTTGTTTACAAGTTAAAGACAGGCTATTTTGCTAGAAAATTACTTAGAACCCCCAAACATTATAATTTTTTTTTCTAACACCTTAGAGAATAAAATGCCGGTCATTGCAATACTTTCTGTCACACTGTATTTGCGCAGCGGTCTTACAAGCGCACTTTTTAAAAAAAAAAAAAAAAAACACTTTTTTAAATAAAAAAATAAGACAACAGTAAAGTTAACCCAATTTTTTTATTATATTGTGAAAGATAATGTTACGCCGAGTAAATTGATACCCAACATGTCACACTTCAAAATTGCGCCCGCTTGAGGAATGGAGACAAAATTTTACCCTTAAAAATCTCCATAGGCGACATTTAACAAGTTCTACTAGTTGCATCTTTTGAGTTACAGAGGAGGTCTAGTGCTATAATTATTCCTCTCGCTCTATCAATCGCGGCAATACCTCACGTGTGTGGTTTGAACACCGTTTACATATGCGGGCGCTATGGGAGCGTTTACATATTTTTCTTCTTATTTATTTGACTTTTTATTTTTACTCTGTTCTTTAAAAAAATAAATTGTGTCACTTTTATTCCTATTACAAGGAATGTAAACATACCTTTTAATAGAAAAAAAGAATGACAGGACCTCTTAAATATGAGATCTGGGGTCAAAAAGACCTCAGATCTCATATTTACACTAAGATGCAATGAAAAATGTTGTCATTTAAAAAAAAAAAAAAAAAAATGTCCCTTTAAGAGCTATGAGCGGAAATGACGTTTTGACATCGCTTCTGCCCTGCAATGTTATGGAGACGGGTGGGGTCTATCTTTCCCTCACTCGTCTCCTTACCCAGCAAGGGGAAACATCCGATCGCCTCCCCTGCTGCCAACGGATCCGGTAAGAGTGTGCCGGGAAGGGGGCCCCTCTCCCGCGGCTGATAAAAGTGATCTTGCGGGATATCTGCTGCAGAGACCACTTTTATCTGAAAGCGGACCGCTGGCCAAAGAAGAGGATACCGGGGTTATGGCAGCTAGCTGCTGCCATAACAACAATATTCCTCTTCAAATTTAGGACGTATATCAGCGTGCGGCGGTCCGTAAGTGGTTAAAGGAGCTGCAGGAATATCTGGCAAGTACTGGCTGTGTGGTACATGTGACGACAATCTCCCGTATTTTTCATTTGTCTGGGCTATGGGGTAGAGTGGCAAGACAGAAGCCTTTTCTCACAAATAAAAACATCCAGGCCCGGCAAAATTTTACAAAAACACATCTGAAGTCTCCCAAAAGCATGTGGGAAAATGTGTTATGGTCTGATGAAAACCAAGGTTGAAAGTTTTGGCCATAATTCCAAAAAGATAGGTTTGGCACAAAACAACACTGCACATCGCCAAAAGAACACCATACCCAGCATGAAGCATGGTGGTGGCATCATCATGCTTTGGGGCTTTTTTTTCTTCAGCTGGAACAGGGGCCTTAGTCAAGGTAGAGGAAATTATGAACAGTTCCAAATACCAGTCAATATTGGCACAAAACCTTCAGGCTTCTGCTAGAAAGCTGAACATAAAGAGGAACTTCATCTTTTAGCATGACAACGACCCAAAGCATACATCCAAATCAACAAAGGAATGGCTTCACCAGAAGAAGATTAAAGTTTTGGAATGGCCCGGCCAGAGCCCAGACCTGAATCCGATTGAAAATCTGTGGGGTGCTTTGAAGAGGGCTGTCCACAGGAGATGCCCTCGCAATCTGTCAGATTTGGAGTGTTTTTGCAAAGAAGAGTGGGCAAATATTGCCAAGTCAAGATGTGCAATGCTGATAGACTCATACCCAAAAAGAGTGCTGTTTGTTTTTTGAGTAGTACAGTTTATAGGTCACATTAAAGGTGGAAAAAGTTCTGAAATGATTTATCTTTGTCTCATTTTTTACATCACAGAAACCTAACAGGGGTGTGTAGACTTTTTATATCCACTCTATCTTTTCATGTGACAACACTGAATAAATTACACTTTGCTACAATGTAAATTAGTGAGTGTACAGCTTGTATAATAGTGTAAATTTGGTGTCCCCTCAAAATAACTCAACACACAGCCATTAATGTCAAAACTGCTGGCAACAAAAGTAAATACACCCCTAAGTGAAAATGTCCAAATTGGGTCCAAAGTGTCAATATTTTGTGTGGCCACCATTATTTTTCAGCACTGCCTTAACCCTCTTTGCCATGAAGTTCTCCAGAGCTTCAAAAGTTGCCACTGGAGTCCTCTTCCACTCCTCCATGACAACATCACGGAGATGGTGGATGTTAGAGACCATGCACTCCACCTTCCATTTGAGCATGCCCCACAGATGCCCAATAGGGTTTAGGTCTGGAGTCATGCTTGGCCAGTCCATCACCTTTACCCTCAGCTTCTTAAGCACGGCAGTGGTCATCTTGGAGGTGTGTTTGGGGTTGTTATCATGTTGGAATACTGCCCTGCGGCCCAGTCTCCGAAGAGAGGGGATCATGATCTGTTTCAGTATCTCACAGAACATGTTGGCATTCATGGTTCCCTCAATGAACTGTAGCTCCCCAGTGCTGGCAGCACTCATGCAGCCCCATACCATGACACTCCCACCACCTTGCTTGACTGTAGGCAAGACATACTTGTCTTTGTACTCCTCACCTGGTTGCCGCCCCACACGCTTGACACTATTTGAACCAAATACGTTTATCTTGGTCTCATCAGATCACAGGAGATGGTTCCAGTAATCCATGTCCTTAGCTTGCTTGTCTTAAGCAAACTGTTTGTGGGCTTTCTTGTGCATCATCTTTAGAAGAGGCTTCCTTCTGGGACAACAGCCATGCAGGCCAATTTGTGTGCGGCGTATGGTCTGAGCACTGACAGGCTGACCCCCCACACCTTCAGCCTCTGCAGCAATGCTAACAGTACTCATTCGTCTATTTCCCAAAGACAACTTCTGGATATGACGCTGAGCACGTGCACTCACCTTCTTTGGTTGACCATTGTGAGGCCTGTTCTGAGTGGAACCTGTCCTGTTAAACCGCTTTATGGTCTTGGTCACCATTCTGCAGCTCAGTTTCAGGGTTTTGGCAATCTTCTTATAGCCTAGGCCATCTTTATGTAAAGGAACAATTCTTTTTCTTCTTTGCCATGAGGTGCCATGTTGAACTTCCAGTGACCAGTATGAGAGTGAGAGCGATAACACCAAATTTAACACACCTGCTCCTTCACACCTGAGACCTTGTAACGCTAACGAGTCACATGACATCGGGGAGGGAAAATGGCAAATTTTCACTTAGGGGGTGTACTCTGAAGGGACAGAAAATTTACACTGTTATACAAGCTGTACACTCACTACTTTACTTTGTAGCAGAGTGTAATTTCTTGCGCGTTGTCACATGAAAAGATATAATAAAATATTTACAAAAATGTGAGGGGTGTACTCACTTTTGTGAGATACTGTATGTAAAATTTTTCTTTTTACACTTTTTTCCTTAATTTTTTATTTTTTGATCACTTTTATTCCTATTACAAGGAATGTAATCATCCCTTGGAATAGAAATAGGGCATTACAGGTCCTATTTATGGAGAGATTTGGGCTCTAAAAGTCACATTTCTTATCGATATCAGGTTTTCCAGCAAAAACAATTGCACTGTTTACATCTGCCAGAGCCGGACATGACGTTATGAGGTTGCTTCCGGCCTCCGTGGGTCAT